>OZ038378.1:162553310-162775810 GCA_964036045.1 Eutreptiella sp. 'Long Island Sound 2002'
AAATCGGCCGTTACCGTTGACAGGTTGGGTTTTTTTTGCCTGTTGTGGTCTGGTTTCAGACAGACTGCACCGCACCCCTACCCCCCTTACTCCAACATATGGGCGTATAAGGGTCAAGTCATTCGGGTGGATTTTTTGCATTTGATGTGTAGAAGACATGTGCAACATGGGTCCCCTCAAGACCCCAATATGCTGAAGTCTTTGACCAATAACTACCTTGGACACCCGGGTGATGCCTGGTGCGACTTGCAGCATCAAGCTCACCAGAGTGCAAGAAATCAAAGATGGCAGAATTTCTCAAACAGGCTGTCAAGTTGGGACATGAGACCACAATATTTGGATTCAGCACGTCAAAATGCATCCATTTACGTCCTTTCGCTTTGCTCCAACTCCACAATATGTCGGAGCACCCAGGGGAAGGCCTGTGAGTTGGTGTCCCGCACGCGTGAGCGGAGCACCCTGAGGCCCGAAAACCCTGAAACGCTGAAAAGTTCGGCCTTGCTACTCAAAAATATGGTCACCTACCCCCCCCCAACCCATACATTTCTGAAACCGTGTTTTCTCACAGATTTCGAAAAGCATACACATACCCCCCCAAGGTGACGACATTTTGGTGCATTAGACCAAAAGTTCAGAAAGGTCTGAAAAAATGTGAAAACGCTCCGTGTTGGCAGGAAATGAATGTCCCAGAGAGATATGTTGTCTGTTTCGAATGCAATCGTTACCAAGACACCATGGGACAAAGCCAATTGTAAAATGGGAGTGGAGCAATGACGCACCAAGAACAAGATATGCGTGCGTGAGCATACCATACTGCATCTCTGTGCTCTCGCTGTGATGGTTTTTCTTGTGCGTGCAAAAAGTCATCAAAACACCTGTCGTTGTTTGCAACCACACCACACACAACTGCGATTGCAGTTAGGACCTCTTGGAGGCATGCGTGCAGTACCACAGGCAGGCCACATGAGCAACAAAAGACAAACCCCGATTCCCAGCCAGCAAATCATGCCACGACGCAACACCGTTTGTTCCTACAAAAAAATGAAGCCAAAACATCCTCAGTACAAAATTTCAACAACAACAGGCGACAACAGGCTGCGCTGTTTTGGACGAGCCATTTTAGAACGAGGGAGATGGGCGGATTCAAGACATATTGCATGCCATCTGTGGTATCCCACATGGTTGATCATAGATGACAACATTTGGCCCATTTCATTTCTATCATTTCCTGCAGAGTGATCAAACATGCCTGTCAGTGTGGGGGGTTTAATAATAGATGTGTTGATGCCTGTGCTTGGATGGGGCGAGAACACTTGTTACACGAGTCCACACCAGGATGTTGGCAGAATAGGTTGGTACCAGGGGTAAATGAAGACAAGGGCATGGTGTTCTGGAGCTGCTGTAATGCAACAGAGCACAAGTAGTGCATGAAGAATTGGGAAAAGGTGCAAGAAAGATCAGTCGTTTACCAGGATGGGTGCCTGCATACACTGAAACGCCACGTTCAGATCATTGCCGGTAAGGAAATGCCTGTGCCATCCGTGCAGCTCCCGTATCATGTGCCCCATTTTAAAAAGGCGGCCCAAGCAGCTCATCAGAGCAATCCTAAATTTATGAGGACTACCTCATAGGGGGCGTTTTCGCACAGCGCGGGCACAGCGCCAATTATTACGTTGTTTATCCCGGGAACACCCCTGAAAACCACCCACCAACAGAAGGATGCATGGTCAATTCAAAACAGCATGGGGTGCAGAATTCAGGGCCCTTGGGCCCGTGGCAAGCATCAGACTACAAAAAAAAAAATCCCCGGTGTACCAGCAGGGGGTGTAGGGTGTAGAATTCAGGAGCCTGGGACCCGTGGCTACCGGTGGTAGAAAACAGCCAACTTTTCGCACAGCGCGCGCACAGCGCACGGTGCGCCCCCATAGCCCCTGGGTCCAAAAAATGCTGCATGCATTTTGGCCATGATTTCCAAAGGAAGATGCCACAGCTGGCTGTGGGCAGTGCGAAGAGCTGTAAAATGTTGCCCTTTTGCACCCTACCATGATCAGTTTTGCGCAATGGGTCCCTGAGACTGCCCAAAACCTTTGGGCCAGTTCTCTGGGACAAAATAGGCTTTTGATCATGCCAGAGCCAGCATGCACAGGGTCAGAGGCCGCTGATGGCGCTCATTTGCATCAACCATGGTTATACTGTCACTTCACACCGTTCAGCTCCAACAAGCCAAAAACTGCACCCGCGCCCCATGGCGGGCTTCCACTCGTTCCCTCGAACTGGGACCTGCAAAAATTCTGGGTTACCTAATCAAAAAAACAAAGAAAAGGATGATTTGAGGTCATCTTACGAAGCCCCCGCGCCACACCCCTCCCCATCTGGATCCGAGGGCTGGAGCGGAAAACGTGTTGACCCCCCCGTCAGTACTGCCACTCAAGACAAAAAGGATCTCCTGTTCCAACACGACATATGTGACATACGCGGCACATGTGAACCAGCCTACCCCAAAAATGGCACAGCTGCCTTACATGGCCGTTGATCTCACAAAATCTCTGATTCATGTGAGCGACGTGTCTCTCTTCTTGGGCCAGACTGGGCCATGCAGCAGGGCCTCCTGCACCATATCCCCTCCCCTTCGCTGGCGCTTCTCAAGACGCACTTTGGCTGCAAGAGATGAACGAACAATCATCCTTTACTTTCCCAATTCAGGAACCCATTCCATGCACACTGAGCCGTGGGTAAACTCGCGGTTGCGGCCCATTTGAGTCCATGCAGTACCATACCCGCGCACTTTGGGGTGAATATCCATGCGCTTTGGGGTGCACGTTCAGTAAGGGACGGATTCCTCAGGCTGTGGAAGCCCACGTAAAAGGTGATTGGTCTCAACTCCAAGAGGAGGATTCCCAGAGAGTGAACCACCCAAACGACAGGGGCTCTCCAAGGTAGACAGTAGGCTGGAGGTGGAACTCGAAGTGGGAATACCTGGCAAGCCAGGGGATTAAGTCGGGCGATTTTCGGCAAACAATATTGCGAATCGGGAGTCTCCCTGACAACATCACCAGGGGATGCTCCCCTGGACGAGTGACCAATTTATATGCATGCGTGACACGACTCTTATTTTGAGCCCATCACAGCAGATTTGCCAACATGCTTTTGCAGGAACGGACAGCATAAATATTTCGGGAGTGCAATAACCTAAAATGCAGGCATTCGGACAAAGCCCTTCCACCAACCAGTTCCACCTTGCCGACCTGGACATAGGATCTAGGTTGGAGACGATAAATCAAGCTGAGTCTCAAGGCCAATGCGTCGCCCGCACTGCAAAAATAACAACAACTGTTGTCATTTTCCACTGTCATCAAATGTTGGGTTTGCAAAGCCACCCATGCTCGCACTCTTGATTCTCTCGATAGGTGTGCATCGCCAGGTGTGCAGGCAGAGTCATTCGGAGGGCTCTCTCTGCTCCTGGATCCGTTGTTGGGAGGCCAAGACGCAAGTTGGAGATGACTTTTGTGGCGCCGGAGCGTTCGCCAACAAATGTAACAGAATGCGAACCAATGCCAAACAATGGCAACCAAGAAACCAAGAGCCCATAGGAAGCCTATGCGGAACGATTCTGGGTTTTCGTGCATGCGATCCTTTGCCATACATTTCACCTCTTGAATGTATACCCTGACACTGCGGAGGTTGGGCTCCGGAACTACACCTCAGGGCCCTCCATATTTCACCCGCCGCTGCAGTCCCTTGTTCTCCACTCTCCTTCGCTTTGCTCAGGGGATGGGGCTGATCCTTGCGGATGAGATTGGGCGGCTGCAGCGATCACGTTTTCCTGTGCAAGACTGTCCATACCGCGCTACATGGAGTTCAGGGAGACTCCACCCAGTCACGGGTGCACACTATGACTCAGCGACATCACCATGTACTCCCTGCCACAAGCATAAAGAGGCACTTCGCCCATTTTCTGCGTGCAAGCAATTGCAGGGGCGTCTGGAAGGGAAATTTCTCACGGGCAGATCTGGCGTGGCCAAAAAAGTCTCGGTTTCCAAAACGCAAATCAGACTTCGCTGGAGTGCGCAACGGAATTGACATGGATTTGATGTCGGGCTGAATGAAAGCCCTCGGGCACCAGCTGGAGGCCGTGGCCTCAACCCCCATCCCGTTTGACTTGCAGATCAGTTGACGACAGGGTACATATCCCATGCCCCCCGCCCGTCGAACTCTAAGATGGACTCGTGGTGACGTCGCAAGGATGGCCGGTGCGAGACCGTGAAGATGGTGATGCCGAGGATCTTGCAGGTCTCATAGATGGCATCCTCCACCTCATCGCTGACTGAAGACGTGCATTCGTCTAGGATGGCGAATGCGGGGCAGTGGTAGAAGAGCCGCGCCATAGCAATCCGTTGCTTCTGGCCTCCACTGAAGGAGCTGGCCCAATTCCGCCTATCGTCCCACTTCCAAGTGTTGAGCATTGTCAGCCGTGGGTCGACGGCCGCCAGCAGGCGCTCCAAATCCGTATCGCTCACGCCCCGCGCCGCCATCTCCTCTTCCGAGTGCGGGTAGATGACTTGATCCCGCAGGGTCCCCTGCACTAGGTACGGTTTTTGAGGCACGAACACGATATCGCCCCCGCGGGGCCGGTGCAACGTGCCGTTCTGTAGGGGCCACAACTCCCCTATGACGCGGAACATGGACGACTTGCCGCAGCCGTTCGGCCCCGTGATCATCACGTTCTTCCCCGGCTGGACTTGAAAGTTTAGCTTGCGCGCGAGAAGCTGCCCATCGGGGGCCACGAGATCGCAATCTTCAAAGCGGATGTAGTCTTCGGACTCCACGATCGTGCCTCCGCCCTGAAAAGGCACAGCATCGTTGTCGTGTTGCTGTAAGCGATGCTGGCGCGCGGCCTTGCACCGGTCCTTCCATTCCACGAGCCACTGCTCCAGCCCACAGACGGGCTGGAACTCCTCCTTCTCCGAGGCCACCACAGTAAAAGCGCGGCTGCCTTGTCCGTTGAGTTGCCGCGACATTTCGAGCAATTCGCTAACGCGATGCGTGTAACCGGCGATTGTGTTTAGCTTGTTGCCGAGGAGGACCAACTGGCCCACTGCTTGTGACAGCGCCATTAAATATTGCGTGTTCAAAATATAGTCTCGGGTGATTTCCTCCGACGCCTTGTTACGTACGTGTGGAAGGTCCATGAGAAAGGGAATCAGCACAACACAATACCCGGCAATGGAAGCCCAATATTTTACTAGCAGCCCGTCGAAAACGCCGACAATCACCTGCTTCTTCTTCCACGACTTAATGTGGTCAAAAATATTTTGGAGCGCTTGCTCAATCAACTGGCGCTCCTTCTTGCCACCCTTGTAGAACGCCACCTCCTCTGAATTGGTAATCAACCGTGTATGCGCGCTGCGGTACTTCCCTTCTAGGGCACTTTCCTTGGCCACCATTTTACCAAAGGATGGCATAATTTTCTTCTTCACCAACGCCGAGATGGCAAAATAGGCATACATGCACGCGGGACCTTGCCATCCGAGATTCTCAATCAATTGTTTCGTGAACAAGACTACGTCTAGTAGCGGTTTGAATGACTCCGTGAATAGATGCACACTGGACTCGCTAAAATTGGCGATATCGGACGTCACGCGTTGGTCGGGATTATCCAAATGAATGTCCCCTAGGTTGTTCGCCTTGTAGAAATTGACTCCGCGTAGGTATTCGTCGTGCACGTGATTGCTAAGGCGCACACGCACACGCAACGCCAATACAGAGGTCAAAAACTTCAAGGAGCTATTGACGAATGCCGCGGGCAACGTGACGAGCAGGAACAAGAAGACACCTTCGAAGAAAGGTTGCATCCGCCGCGCTACTAGGTTTTGGCCATTGCGACCAGCAATACGCGCGATGATGACGCTCATGTATGTGCGTAGCATGAGCAAGATGCTCAATGCCACAAGATAGAGGGTTTCCTTGCATGTCCACTTGGGAAACACGATTTTGAGGATGGTGTACAGTCTCCGAAAGAATTGCTTGTCAAGGCGGATCCGTAGGTTGCGACTTCCACTGGGATCCCTAGTGCCCTGGCCTTTGGGTGTGGATGGAGGCACGAGGAAATTGTCAGTCGATCCTTTGGGCGTGGCGGGAGGCATGAGGAAATTATCAGTCGATCCTCTAATTGGGGTTAGGGGGTCGGACGACTCAAGGGAGGAGGAGGAAGGGACCGTGCTGAAGGACTTCGAGCGGTTCTCCGTAGGCCGCCCATTGTTCTGCCTTTGGTGATACAGTACACCAAGAGATGACAGTGCGGCTAATATTAGTAGGCGCTTTGGGTGGCGAGAGGAAGAGGCAAGCAACTCTTGCATGGTGTACTTCAAGTGTGAACGCGACAACGGAGTTGAGTGGCGTTACCGTCGAGTGTGCGTCATGAATAACATCATCAAAATAAAAAAGGGGGCTGAGAAAAGGAATGCATCGGATAGTGTCTAGTTGATGGCCATCACTTAGTTCCCGCACGCACAGGCACATGCCAAGGTCAACAATTTCCGTTGCATTTGGAAAAGGGCAAGATAGTACAAGCTTGGACGTGGCCAACACGCGCAAGTATTTCTTGTGGCACTAACTTATACATCTGCACTTCACCAAATGAATTCTTATACTTGTTACATTCACAAGGTGCAACAATCGCTTTCATTTATGTCCATTCCTTGTGCCACCCACGCCTAACGCACGTGAATGAAGCTTCTCGGGCCCCTCACCCGTCTTACTTCGTTCAAAACGGGTCTTACTTCGTTGAGAAACGGGTTGACCTGTCCATAATTTTGGCCTGGGAATAACCCTTTTTCCTGAACAAAAACGGGCTATTAACCCGTTTTTCAACCCTAGTAAACCCCCTTTGTTATGCTTTTATTATGCTACCCCTTTTATTATTATTATGCTGGAACCATGGTGACCCTTGGGACCCAACGGAGGGACGATTAGCAATGGTCATTTTCCGAAAAGAGGTTTTTTGGGGTGTTGATGTCACATGATGACGTCACTGAGGTCATCAAAAACAATGGATTGACAATTGGGTGCATTTTCCCCAAATTTTTGAAGAGTGCTTTGGTTGATTTAACTGCTGTTGCTCTTCCGTTAGACAACACTAACAATGTCCAAACATTGTTAAAATGCTGTTAATTTGTTATCAGGGCTCATGTGAGATTAATGTGTGGTGTACGTGGCATGACCCGTGTTTTTTGTGCCATGAGCCATGCGCCCTACCACGAAAGCTACATGGGGGGGGGGGTGCTAAAGATGGTTCTATGGTTGGCCCCCATTGCGCAACGGAGTGAGTTTAAGTAAAGCCATTTTATGATTCGGATTTGGCGAAGGCCTCGCTCTAACCCTATTCCCATCCCTCCTTCTCATGGTACCACATTGTTCTCTGATTCGGAGAACGTGACTATTCAAAAATGTCCTGTGCAGTGTGTGTACATGTATGTATAGTGGAGGCGTTTTTCCCCATGTTGGTGGTCGGGTTTTTATTCACGTCATCCAACATTTCACGTCATGACATGTGCTTTCTTTTGCCTTGCTTCTTCCCAATGTGTCAACGGGTCGCCCAAAGGTTCACACAAGTGGGTTAGTGGGTTGTCCCAATAACCTAACATCGGTCTGGTTAACCCGTTTTCTTGCCTAATACAATGGGCTATGATTACCCATTTTTAGGAGAAACGGGCTAGTAACCCATTTCCTGAACAAAAACGGGCTAAGGCACCCTCCACCGTTTTTGTTCAGGAAAACAGGTTAATAGCCCACCTTACATATAAAAAAGGGGTTTTATTATAATAGCCCGTTTTTTTCGGTTGAAATCCAGGGGAACGCATTCATG
Organism: Eutreptiella sp. 'Long Island Sound 2002'; assembly: GCA_964036045.1. NCBI lineage: Eukaryota > Euglenozoa > Euglenophyceae > Eutreptiales > Eutreptiaceae > Eutreptiella > Eutreptiella sp. 'Long Island Sound 2002'. The sequence goes on from OZ038378.1 coordinate 162,561,175, forward strand.
GTTTGGCATGGGGGTAACCCGTTTTCGTACTTGAGACTCAGGCTGTAAATCCATTTTTCTTGGCCGGGTAACCTTCTCCATACTTCCATCCTTTGGAACCCATTGGACACGACACATCGAAATCACAATAACATGAGAATACCAACTGTTGGTGGAACAAGAGAAGTCGTAGGTCCTTCCGAAGACAAGCAAAGCAAACGTGCAACAAAAAAAATCTCAAACGGACATTCCATGATAAAATGTAAAGTGAGCACTTGCGGTGCCTATCAGTCTTTTCATCCACTCACAGGCCGGTTCCATTGCCTGTGCATGACTCTTAATGGTTACTTTACCTCAATAACCAAAACACATTGCCTCTTTGCGTGTCCACTCTAGGTCCATGCTAGCCCACCTCGTGGTGGGCTATTGGGCCCATAAATGCTTCGCTTGGACAAGGTGCGTAGTTGTGCACGATATTGCGTTGTTGAGGACCTTAGTCTTGTTATCGTTTGCTCTTACTTCTGCGTTGAAAACAAGAAGGGCACGGAGGCCATCATCATGTGATGTTGCGTTGCTTACGGTTGTGCTCTGCATGTACCATGCGCGCACGTAGTGGTTTTTGCTCTGGCTAGCAAGTACCCAAGCAATAGCCGTGTTAAACGTGTGAAATGTCACCCAACAAATACATATGGTTCCCAAACCAATCAAATCCCACTGATAACTCTTGAGGCAGCGATGCAAACACAAACAATGGACATTCCGAAAATGCCGCAAAATGAGTGTAGAACAAAGGGTGCAGCTGTCTCCGTATTTGTGGACGGTAGTTTGATTGGAAGATTCACCCATGTGAAACAATCAATACACTGCCCAATCATCTCGAGGGTTTTGTGTGCATGCGTGTAGCGATGAATTGTGGATGGAAAGGCGGAATCATAAAGCCTCGGAGGTTGGGGCCACCACGGGCACCTTGTCCACCACGGGCACCTTGTCCACATGGGACACACCAAAAGGCACTTGGCCTTTGGGAAACAAACGGTTGAGAAAGGTGCCTACGAGCGTCCACAAAGGACAGACATGAATTAAAGGCATGCCCCGAAGGGGCATCTTCAACACGTCGCAAGCAAAAGCGTCCATGTCCCAATCCCTCCCGATGTAAAGAGGGCATTGATGATTGCCATGGGAGGTATGACTCTCCTGTTCGGGAATTGAACTCAGGTCGTCGAGTTGTTAGTCAAGTGTTTTACCGCTCAACTATGCTCCAGGGATAAAAACACATGCTGTTGGCGCGGCACCACCCAATCTCTTAGGCTCTGCCACTTGCCCCCAGTGTGTTGATATCCCCTTCCTCGCTTCGTCGTCCGTTGTTCTGTCTCAGTCCGGTGGTGTATTGTAGGGCACCATCCCCCTTGGTCGTCGCGGCTTTGCTCGCTCCTGTCTCTTCTTGATTTATCTCGTATGGTCTTGAGCACACTTCCAGTGCCTGCACACGAGTGGGTCAAGTATGACTCTCCTGTTCGGGAATCGAACTCAGGTCGTCGAGTTGTTAGTCAAGTGTTTTACCGCTCAACTATGCTCCAGGGATAAAAACACATGCTGTTGGCGCGGCACCACCCAATCTCTTAGGCTCTGCCACTTGCCCCCAGTGTGTTGATATTCCCTTCCTTATTTTGGGATGCACGTTCAACTTGCCGAGCCAGGTTAGAAAACTACGTGCGAAAGGCGGTACTCCTTCACATCGAAGACCACATGTATAGTCAATAGGACGGAGGCGTACTACAAACAAAAAGAGACTAGCACGGTGCTCAGGTCGCCAGTGAGGTGCCGCCTGTAACGGAAATTAGCAAATCCACCATTGCTGGGTTACCATCTGTTGGTGAGTTGCCACAACTCTGCGTTAGAGGGGACACAGGGCACGACAAGAAGTAGGAACCCCCCCTCCCCTTCCGAAAGAGGGTTCGTATGAACCCATTGTGGTCCAAAAGAAGGGTGCAGGTCCCTCCTTGCTCGGCGCAACTCCGTACGTGCATGCATCCCCCCCCCCTACCAGCGGCGCTGTGCCCTGCTCTAGGGTAGGGTGATGCCCTTGTGCATGGATGGCCTTTGCTTCATGATGACATGTGGCACACTTGGTTCTCATGAGTCGGGAAGGGTGAAAGCAAAGGCAAAGCACAAAATGCAAAGCATGAAATGCACAAAAACGCGGTGGACCCACATTGGCAATATCTGCGCACCACTATATGTTCAAGAACATGGAGAACTGAGTCGACTGAGCAAAATTGGTCCAACAGTTTGGGTTGCCGGGTGCTGCTTGCCCTCACTCGCCCCGGGTGATGCAACCACCTTTACAACAAGAAAACAAAAACTTAGCCTGAGGTCGTTGCATTGCTGCAAAAGCCACCATCTTATCCCTCCAAAAAGCGGCGCGTGACCTTTGCTTAGGCAACCCACAACCGCTGCACCTCGGCCTGAAGTTGCTTATTACTAAGGGCAAGTGCATGACAACGACGGCATGGATGTGAAGTGAACAGAGCAAAAGAAGAACTTTTCAAAAAGTAAATTTTTAGTTGGGCCCAAGGTTGAGCGACCTAGCAAAGTGCAACTAAGCAAAGTGCAACTAACGTGAGAGAGCAAGAAGACAACAAACAAAGTGGGCAACACACAAGGCACTCAGCCAACACGGTCATTGCAATCGTTGGTAGCCAATGACGACGATTCACAAGATGAACGGTGGCAGTTAGGCATTTTGTATCAACAAACCTCACCAAAATGCCACAATTCTTTGAAACCCTTAGGCTTCCAAATGGTGCCTACGCCCACTCCTGTGCGTTTGGCAACCGGCTCGGCGTTCTTCTGCTCCATCAGCTTGGCATCCCTGTCATTTGCAGCCTTGGAAGCTTGTTGGGATTCACCCAAGGCCTTGCCTTGGTAGCACCAATGAGGGGTCTTCCCATGCTCGGGTGAATCTGGAGCCTTCAGCGTCAGGCCCAGCGTCAGCAGTCGCCACAATGAAGACTGTGGGTGCACGCCGCAACACAACAATAGCCCTTTGACTTGGGCATCACAAAGCCACCGCTTGTGGCTAAATGGGAAATCAAATGAAACTAATTAAATCAGATGTGAATTCCCATCTGTAGATTCTTGCCAGAGGTGGTGGCAATACCATGGTATGAATTTGCAAAAAAAAAACCGAAACTCGGCTGCAGTGTGAGAGCGCATGCGACCGCACCTACCAAAATTTTCTACCATAATTATGGTCGCGCGCGCTACAGTCTCCATGCCAGCGACGTCCCCGATGCATCAAGGGCAGTTGGAAACCATGGGGCACTGAGTTCACTGTGGTAGGGGATGGTACATGGTAGGAAAGTACTTCGAAGTGACGCAGAACAGTGTGTGCAGATCTTAAAAAGCAGCCTGATTCCAGGAGGGTTAACTCGCCGCCAGCCCTAGCGCTGGATTCCCGGCGGCGAGTTAACCCTCTTGGAATCAGGCTGTTTTTAGGATCTACAGACAATATTCATTGTGACAGGGTTGGCGAGTTATGGTTAGTAACCCTAACCCTATTCCCTCTGATAATGGGGTGAATCCTAGGCAGTCATGCAGTAAAGTACTTCGAAGTACTTTCCTACCACAGTGAACGGCTTGCTAACCATGGTTCCCCATGGTGAACATGCACATGCAAACGAGGGCATTGGACATCATGGGATCATGGCCAATAACAACTGTGAACAACACATCATGCATTCTGCATGTGGTCACATTGTGTGTTGCTTTCGGCACCTACAAAGTATGAGTTGTGATAGCTGAACATGTAGTTTTTTTTTAAACGTGTGTCTCAACATGTAGCCATGGTTGTCAAAAAAAATCGTGAAGAGGTGCTCACGCACAAGCGAGGAACACACCCTATGAGCATAAAACATCATAGGCAAATAGTCAATGACCGCTTCGCATGCACGGCCCACAGCGGCGCCCACCCGCCAAAGTGGGGTGCATTTTCGCCAAGGGGGCACCACTAGGCTCGCTGGTAACCGTTAAATTCAAAGGAAGGGTGCCGCTACCGTGACATACTGCAAAATACCGCGGCGCCGGGGAATACCGCAGTATTATACCACAGTAAATACCGCGGCGCCGCGGTATTCCAGTATTTGGTCACCTGTGTATCAGCATTTGACTTGAGTATCACAGGTATGTAAATCTGTGAAAATTGTAGCATTTGACTATTGATGTTACGTTACATCAGTCGAAATAAATAGTTCTACACATCATGCATCATTTTTCAGGCATGATGAAAATGCAACTATTGCTACTATTCTACATATGGCTATGGATGTCACCAGAAGTACGGGGAGCCAAAGGTCATCTGCAGCATCCAGCTGCGGTCCGGGTGATCCTCCGATACTCTCGGATAGATCTTGAAGTACATCAAACACATTCTTGGTCGCGAAGGACGGACGGGTGCAAGGGTTCGTGCCTTCACTTGCCCTCACCCCGCCTCCGCGACTGTCGGGTGCCAGACCGGGCCTTCCGCCCGCGGCAATCCCTTTGTGCTTACCGACTCCCGATTGGGATGGTGTGGCGCTTCCCACGACACCATCCTGCGACCGCCCTAGCTGGGGCCCTTGGCTGCAGGGGCTCCGCTAGGGGGCGTCGGTTGTGGAAGTAGGGGTATTCTCCTCCGCATCAACCTCGTTGACACCCTTCTTCCTCCTAATCCTAGGCTTCTTGTCCTTGTCCTTGTTCTGGTCGTTCTGGTTGTTCTCCTTGTTCTTGTTGTCCGACCTCGGGACCCAGTTCCTCTTGATCTCCTGGATCTCCTTAGCCAACTCGGTCCCCACCGACATCAGCTTGGAGAGCTCGTGCTTGTCCACCTCCACTTTGGCTTCCCGGATACCCGCGGGCGCACGCATCTTCGACCCGTGCGCCTTCTTGTAAGCCTCCGTGTCGGCCTGGTGGGTGGGGCATGTTCGGGGGTCATGGTTGAAGCCTTTCTTCCTGCCATAACACACGAAACAGCCCTGAGGGTGAGCTCGTATGAACTCCCCAAAGGACAACGGAGGGTCGCCAATGCGGCGAGGGTCCCTCTTCTCCTTCTTCTTCCAACCCGGCTGCAGGGGCTTCCAGCTTCCCCGGTTGCTCCCCGCGCCGTTGTGGGCCACGAAGGCACAAACGGCCATCTCGGCGGGCTCATCGTCGTCGTCATCATCGACGAGAGCTTCATCGCCATCGGCTCCTGCTGGGTCCATGGCAGCTTCCCCGCCAGGCCCCTTGCAAACGTAGTTGACGTCGCGGTCGCCGGGCCTCAACCCGCGGGTGTGGTGGAGGTTCCGGTACTCCTTGAGTACTTCCTCTCCAACCCACTCCAGGATCTCGTCGCAGCTCATCCGCGCCGGGATGGCCTGCAGACGGATGGTCTGGCCACTCACGTCACACTCGTCAAGGCGCCACATCGCGGTCTTCTCGCGATCGCCCGAGACGGTGATGAGGAGAGCGTTCCGCAGGGAGTGCTGTTTGACATCCCGGGCCACATTCTTCCTCGTCCAAGCCACCACGTTCGTATGATACTCTTTGGGGAGCATCATCTTGACCGTGTGGTTGGACTTGGCCCTCTTGGCTTCCTCCTTGGTGACCCTCTTGATCCATGCTTCCGGCAGCATGGAGAGCAGGCGAGCCTGCTCGTCACCCTCATTCCAGTCCTCCACGTTGCGGCGGAAGAGGGTGTATTGCCCTCGGAAGTCTCGCCAGTCCCGTAGGCGGATCTCCCGTCCATCATGCTGAAGCTTGATGGACTTCCACCGCTTGGCAGCCACCTGCGGAGCGTCCACCCGCTCCTGCTCGTTGAGCCACTTCTTGGCTTCCTTGAGGGTCTTGATTTTCCCCTCCTTGTTCGCCACGAAGTATAGCTCTTGGAGCACTTCCGGCAGGCGGTACCTGAACCATCTGAAGACATATTTCTCCGCATCTGCGGGATCCATGTCCTCAGTGACGGTCACCCCCCAATCGTCCAGCTTCTGCAAGAAGAGGTCGAGGTTGAGGGGGTTGCCATCGTACATGGGGGACTTGATGTCCTTCAGGTCTTCCCACAAGGCGGCATCCGCGGCCTTAGAGACCATGAACGCCGGCCGCGAGGTCGACCGAGGTTCCCATCGGCCTCTCCCACGAACTCCCACGGCTGCCACTTCCATCTCCTCCCCGGTATCCGCGTGGCCACGCCGTGGTTCCTCCATGTACGCTGAACCTAGATGATCACGCCGTACCCCTTCCATGTATGCCTCCTCATCACGGCGCCGGCGGCTGCGCTCAGCGGCCGCCCGTCGTACACCACGCGGCGGGGAGATGTCCAACTCCTCCTGGTCCAGATCCAGGTCCTCACCTCCGCCGACGTCCCACTCCACATCTCCTCTGGGGACCTCATCCCTGAGTCCACCATAACGTCCACCAGCCATTGGGATTGGCTCCGGGGCTGGTGCGGGGCGTCGGGGGCGTACCAGTGTCCGCGGTGGAGCACGGCGGTTGTGGTAGTCCAAACTGAGCCACTCATCACGCCAATCCTCACTGCCACTGCCGGGCGGCACGCGCTCCTTGCGGCGGCCCGCGCTGTGGTGAGAGGGGGCGGTGAGAGAGGGGGCACTGGCGCTGGGGCGACTCCTGGGGGCTCCGCCGGGGGGGTGGAGTCTGCCTGGACCTGGTCCGGGTCCCCAGCCGTCGTCCGATGAGCCAGACTCCAGGGGTGGGTGGTCGCTGCCGACGCTCCCACGGGCTTCCAGCGGATCCAGCCTCTGCTGCAGGCCGCTGATGACCTTGTTCAGCGACTTGGTCTCGCCCCCGGCGATGTCCAACAGCCTCTGGGTGGCGCTCTTGACCATCTCGATCTTGGCGATGTCCAGCTCTCTCTGCGCGCGCGCGACGACCCTGGCGATGCGAGTCATCTCGCCCTTGCCCGTGTCTACCTCGCGCTCGAGGAACTAGGACCTCCTGCGGAGGTAGACAATCCACCGCCAGGTGGTATCCGGGTCGCCGTTCCCTGGTGGGTCGTCGGGGTCTCCAGGGGGTCCTCCAGGAGGGCCTCCGCCGGGTCCGCCCGGTCCAGGGGGTCCTCCCCCGCCCGGTGGTCCGCCTCCAGGGGGTCCACTTGGTGGGCGTCCTCCAGGGGGTCCTGATGGTCCTCCGCCAGGGGGTCCCGGTGGGTCTCCGCCCGGTCGCCTCGGTGGGTCCGAGGATGGGCGCTTCTTCGTGATGTCGAAGTCCATGTCGTCATCCTCGTCCATGTCGCCCGACCTGGGCGTCTCGGTCTCGGAAGACTCCGAGCTCCGGTAGGGAGGAGGGAGATCCTCATCCTCACCTTCCGGCTCCATGGGAACGTCTCCGCCTCCTCCGCCAGCTACTCCTCGGCGATGTCGGCGGCCTCGTTCATCCCCGTCGCTGGCGGTGAAGAAGGGGTCGCTGTCGTGGGGGTGTCCGCCCGCTGGCCTCCGTGGCCTCTCGGGGGTCTTCCCCTTCCCCTAACCCTCAAGAGCAGTGGGAGCAGTGGGGCCACTGCTCCCACTGCTCACCGTGTCGGCCTCGTCCAGCGTCATCTTGGAGGAGGCGTCCCCTTCGAAAAGCTTTCGAAGGGTCTCCACTCGTGATCCTCCCGGGGGAGTCTCGCGGCGCAGTTTGGCCTCTGCCTCCTCCATTGCGGCGGCGGTGGCTGCGGCAGCTCGCCCTTCGGCTTCCTCCCGAGCACGAGCCGCTTCGGCTTCCCGGGCCTGCTGCAGCCGAGCCTTCTCCGCTTCCAACGCCGCCAGCTCCGCCTCCGTCTTGGCCCTCTCCTCAGCGACCTTCTGTCGCGCGGCCTCGATGGCGTCCTTCTTGGCGGCCTCCGCCTGGGCCTTCGCCGTCGCCTCGGCATGGGCCCTTTCCTCCGCCTCCTTCTTTGCCCTCTCTTGGGCAAGCGCCTCTTCCAGCGCCTTCACCTCGGCCTCCTTGTAGGCAATGGCCTCCTGGGTCAGGCGGGCTTCCTCGGCGGTTGCCGCCATCTCACCCCTGATCCGGGCAGCCACTGCCTCGTGGGCGGCCGCAGCCGTGAGACCGGACGCAATGGCTGCCACGGTCGAGGCGTGGTAGTCCATGCCTCTGCCCCACTCGGTGGCCTCCTCATGGGCGATGCCGACAGCGCCCTCCACGGTGGCGTTCTGCTGCGTGGCCCGTTGCCGGGCAACCCGAAGGTTGCAGGGCACCCCACAGGTGCGCTCGCAGGCGCGCGCCACATCCCTTTGGTGGGGAGCGACGCTGCCGCTGGAGCTGGCCTGGTCGGCCGGCATCCTCCCGCGGTGGGCCGACTCCACGTCGCTGCTGGGGCCTGACTTCCTCAGGAGCAGCTGACGGGGCTTGGCCTTGGTCTGCTTGGCGACTTGGAAGTAGTCGCCAAGGGTGGTGTGGCCGGGGTGGTGACCGCCATTGGCCCGTTGGGGACTGTGGGCTGAGGTTCCGCCCCTGGCGCATTGGGCGGCTTCGGCGGCCAGGGATTCCTGGTACTCCCGCCACTTCCTGTCCCGCCTCCTGTCCCCGGCGGAACGCTTCTCCTTCCCAGGAGACGCGCTGCTGCTGCTGCCCTGCAGCCTGCGCTCGTTCCCCAGCTCCGGGAACTCCTTCTCGATCATGTCCCACATGGAGACGTTGCTCGAGGCGCCCGACGGGTACTCGTTGGGCTTCTCGTCCTCCTCAATCCCGTCGGGGCGCAGCCCTTCGCCGGGCCTGTCCGGGTGGGAGAAAAGTTTATAGTGGTTTCAGCACTGTGTTTTTGCTTCTCCTGCTGCTTGCTGTAGGTGTAGGGTTTCCTGCTGCTTGTTTTGGAAGATGAAAACCTTTTGTTTGCAGAAATATAGTCAATCCAGGATAACCCAAGCCAGAAGTGTGCAAGGAGAAGAGAATCAGGATCAAAGCATGAAGGGCTGCAGTGTAAACAGTGAAAGATGATTGGATATTCACAGAAACTGCAACTCAGGTCAAATCGGAATGCATATTCACAAAGATAGCTGAAATGTTTTGGAAAAGAGTTGGAAAACTGCCCCATGGTCACTCTCTCTCCATTGTGCCATCTTAGGAGATGTACACTCTTTGTTTTGGGTCCCATATGTGCTGAGGTGGCAGGGCATGTGGCGATGAGGTCACTGCCATGTCACATGGGATCTTCCTACTTAGCTAGGCTGACCAGGAATTGAACCCAGGACCTCTCAAAAAGAGGTGCCCAGCCCCCTAGGGTGCATACCACTAGGATAGCTAAGAATTCATGGAAAAACAGAGATAAATTCATAGGCTCTGCCTTGGATATGTCAGTTCTCAGTTAACTCAGGAAAAGATGATTTGCCTCACATTGAAAGGGGATTAAGGGGTCCACTCCATATCCTGATTGGGTGTTTGGTTCCATAAGTCAAAATGTGTTGTCACCAGTTTTGGTTGGACAAATACTAAGATAGAAATGCATGGATGCTCAGTGCATCTCCAATACAACTAGAATATGCCTCAAAGCATTGGAAAAGAACTTTTTCTTACTCCCCCCTTGTGCTGTGGTGGCCACCACTGTCGCATTTTAGGAAAAAGGGAATTTTTCTTGGCCTTTCCTTGGTTTCCACATCTACTTTGAAATACCTATAGTTTCCCTCACACTGGAAAATGAGCGCTCACCATGGCTGGTGCTCTTTTGCTGCTCTGTTTGTAACATTTCCTACAGAAGACTCAGCGCTCATGGCGCTGCCGGGGCTCCTGTGGCTTGGTTGGGTTAGTATGGTGACGCATTCCCGTGGGGGGCCTGGCCACGGGACGCTGCGGTGACACGCACAAGCAAGCAGGCAGGCAAAGCACTGCGCTCACAGGGGCATCAATTACGCTCGTGTCATGAGACAAAGCGTTTCAGGATCCTTGCCACTCTGAAACAAGGGAACAAAAGTATGTACAGCAACACATCAGGATATGTACACATGGGGTTAAGACTGGACTGGAGTAAGGGCATCACAGGACAATAGACACTCAGTCCCAACTCATATCCCAATCCCAGGTCCGACCCTCTCAGTGGCTGGTGGGGGCGGGGGCTCAAACACAATGCATGCCCTGCTCAGTCCGCACCCTGAAACCCTGCCAATAGGGGGGGGTTCCGCCCAGCCACAGGCGAGTTCCTGGGAACCAAAGGGCTCCAAGGCCAACCGACAGTGGCTCCCCATGCTCCCATCACGGCAGGTTCCAACTCATCTCTGAGCCAGAGATATGGCTCCGCCATTATCCCCCAGGAGTTGGTAGCTGAAACTGGGCTGTTTCAGCCCAAACTGAAATTAGCTCAAAAATCTCCAAAATTGACCTCTCGTCCGGACCCGCCAGAGGTAGGGACGAGGCAACTGACCCTATGCCCTTCGAGCACGAACTCCCTGGAGCCCTCACCCAACCTGGTTCCCTCTGAGGTCCCGGCATCAGGGCAACACGGATTCGTCAAGTGGGGTCATGATGCCAAAATCACCAAAGTTGGCGTCATTCCCACGCGTGGCTCGCCCGGCCAGGGCAAGGCCAATGGCTCACAGGTTAGGAGGCAGGACCTAGGACTTATATCTGAGTGTACAACTTGGAGTTAGGTCCGGGCTCCCTGTGGGCATGGAGATATGGGGCCGCCAATTGACCACACGGGGGGTTGAAATTGGGGTCCCAAAAGGGGGTCATTTTGGCTGCCTGAAATGAGCCAAAATTCGGGGTGCTCCCAATAGTATATCTCCACGCCGGCTTGGAGATCTGATCCGCCATTCCATACGCAATCCATCCGGAGTCCAACAGAGACTCCCATGCCCTTGGCTCTCAAAGATCTCCATGCCACTCGGCGTGGTGACAATCCCAATTGGGTCCACAAATGCCAAAATGGCAAAATTGCCCACACTCACTTTGGGCTAGCACCTTAACGAAGGTTGCAATGCTTCGCCCACGTGGTGTGTGAACCATGGGGACCAATATACATAACACCCATGTCATATATGGTCCATTGGTCCATGCGTCCGGCGTGCAGGGTGGGCTGAACATAGTGCACGGCGGGCAGAAAATGTGGAAAATTGCTAAAAATGGCCAAAAATGCGCACACTCATGGTTGGGGCAAATGAGGCACATGCCCGACTTGGACCGGAGTGTGCCATAGGATTGGTATCAAGTCATATGCGTGCAACATATCTTTTGGGCGTCGCCCAACTCCTCCGGTTTTGGGAATGGCAGGGTCGCCAAGTGAGCCCATGATTTGGGATAGTCCCAAATCGCCAACATGGCGGCCACGGTATGCCCAGCCCAAGAGGAGTTATTCGCCGGGTTCAAGATATGTTGGGCACCGAAGTATGTACCCTCATAACATACTTGGGTCATGATGTCAATTGAGCGCAACGTTGGGATACACGGTCGCCACTTGACATCATGACGGGCCAAAAACGGCAAAATTGGCGAAACAACACCCAAAAGTGCCTTGAAAGGCACACAATTATATTATAATAACTTCGGCTTGGATTGAGTAATCGACCAATCCTTCTAAACACAATGACTTGACACCAATGACCTTCGATTCCACATATGTGCTCCACTTGGGGCGCTTTGAAAGGTCACGAGCGCTACTTCCGCAGTGGGCACATGAAAATATGGAAAATTGCAAAACACACACCTTGCTCCCAACGCATCGTTTTGGGATCGCCACACAAGCTTCCCTCCACGAAGGTTAGGCTTGCAATTGCTCGTAGGGAGTACGGAGAAGGGGCTTGCACAATATGAGGTCCATTGGCGGGTTTGGCTTGGAGCGATGGACCCGCCATATGGGCACGCAACACAACACAAGGCACATACTCCATATTGCCCAAAAAGGTAGCTCCCCCCACGATATGTCATGCCCCTCCAAGGGCATAACTTTGTGTCAATCACTCATAGGAACTCAAGGAGAGTTCGTATGCCACACCAACACTCGCGCGCTACACTCGAAAGTTATCTTCACGCACGCAATATCATGGCCAAAGAGTTACAACGCAAACTCCCAACTCCCAACTCCCAACTCCACTCTGAGCCAGAGATATGGCCCCGCCATTATCACCCAGGAGTTGGTAGCTGAAAATGGGCTGTTTCAGCCCAAACTGAAGTTAACTCCAAAATTCCCAAAATTGACCCCTCGTCCGGACCCGCCAGAGGTAGGGACGAGGCAACTGACCCTATGCCCTTCGAGTACGAACTCCCTGGAGCCCTCACCCAACCTGGTTCCCTCTGAGGTCCCGGCATCAGGGCAACACGGATGAGTCAAGTGGGGTCATGATGCCAAAATCACCAAAATTGGCGTCATTCCCACGCGTGGCTCGCTCGGCCAAGGTAAGGCCAATGGCTCACAGGGTAGGAGGCAGGACCTAGGACTTATATCTGAGTGTACAACTTGGGTTTAGGTCCGGGCTCCCTATGGGCTTAGAGAAATGGGGCCGCCAATTGACCACACGGAAGGGGGAAATTGGGGTCCCAAAATTGGGTCATTTTGGCTGCCTGAAATGAGCCAAAATTCGGTGTGCTCCCAATAGTATATCTCCACGCCGGCTTGGAGATCGGATCCGCCATTCCATACGTGATCCACCGGGAGTCCAACGGAGACTCCCATGCCCTTGGCTCTCAAAGATCTCCATGCCACTCGGCGTGGTGACGATCCCAATTGGGTCCACAAATGCAAAAATGGCAAAATTGCCCATACTCAATTTGGCCTAGCGCCTTGACGAAGGCGGCTCCGCTTCGCCCACGTGGTGTGTGGACCATGGGGACCATTACCCATAACACCCATGTCATATACGGTCCATTGGTCCATGCGTCCGGCGTGCACGAAGGTTAGAACATGGGGCACGGCGGGCAGCGAAAGTGGAAAAAAAGCTCAAAATGGCCAAAATTGCGCACACTCATGGTTAGGGCAAATGAGGCACATGCCCGACTCGGACCGGAGTGTGCCATAGGATTGGTATCAAGTCATATATGTCCAACATATCTTTGGGGCGTCGCCCAACTCCTCCGGTATTGGGAATGGCAGGGTCGCCAAGTGAGCCCATGATTTGGGATAGTCCCAAATCGCCAACATGGCGGCCACGGTATGCCAAGCCTAAGAGGAGTTGTTCGCCGGGTCCAAGATATGTTGGCTACCGCAGTATGTACCCTCATAACATACTTGGGTCATGATGTCAATTGAGCGCAACGTTGAGATATACGTTCGCCACTTGACATCGTGACGAGCCAAAAATGGCAAAATTGGCACAAAGACACACAAAAGTGCATTGAAAGGTGCACAATTATATTATAATATCTTTGGCTTGGTTCGTGCAATCAACTAATCCTTCTAAACACAATGACTTGACACCAATGACCTTCGATCCCACATATGTGCTCCACTTGGGGCGCCTTGAAAGGTTACGAGCGCTGCTTCCCAAGTGGGCACATGAAAATATGGAAAAATGTAAAATACACACCTTGCTCCCAACGCATCGCTTCGGGATCACCACACGAGCTTCCCTTCACGAAGGTTAGGCTTGCAATTGACCGTAGGGAGTACGGAGAAGGGGCTTGCACAATATGAGGTCCATTGGCGGGCTTGGCTTGGAGTAATGGACCCGCCAAATGGGCACGCAACACAACACATGGCACATACCATATATTGCCCAAAAAAGTAGCTCCCACCACGATATGTCATGCCCCTCCAAGGGCATAACTTTGTGTCAATCGCTCATAGGAACTCAAGGAGAGTTCCTATGCAACACCAACACTTGCGCGCTACACTCGAAAGTTATCTTAACGCACGCAACATCATGGCCAAAGAGTTATAACGCAAACTCTACCCTCTTGACCATGATCCATTACACTAGCGCGCATGTGTGGAAACGCAAGGCATATAAAGCTTCCTAAATTACGTCGGGAGTATTGTGAATACATCCCACGTTTCCTTATCGTCAATACTCGCAAGCAACACGAGATATGACCTTCACAAGTGGCCTCACGAATCAACTTTGTTTTGCCCATATCTTTAAGACAAATGGAGGGCAGGATAAAAGGGAAGTTGATTCGTGTATACGGAAGCACGTAGGTCCACTCGAAAGAGGTCAAATCAAGTGCGGCGATGTCGAAGTCGAAAATCCGATTTCGACATCCTGAAAAATTCGGATTAAGGTTGCGAGTATTAATTATGAAAATTGCGGAAGCATCCATGCAGTTCCTGGCGACTTTGGAGCCTTCGTCGCGGATAGCGTTAAAATTTCCATTATAAACAGTTAAACTGGCGGTTACGGTAAAGTCGCGAACCAACCGCCAGCAGTCAAAACAGTGAGTATCAGAACGGAAGCGTAAAAATTGACGGAAACAATATGAAAATAAAACCCTGTTGATTCCTGATATTCTGATACACAAATCTCCGCTGGCGGTGCATCGGTTGCCGATGCGGGGCTTCACGGCACGGAACACGCCGTGCATGGGGTTAGTGGACCGGAGACCGGTTGTATGCCGTAACCTGGCCATGGGGTTCTGGGTACCGCTTCACCCCCCTCCTTAGAGCAAACCCTGGGGGGGCTCGATAACACCCACGCATGGCAGCGGGTACCCAGGACCACTCCCTGAAAGGGGGGGGGGTGTTACATCCTCACTTCAGTATGTCACAGTAAGATAGGTATCCCACAGCGGGATAGGTATGCTGCTGTAACAGCTCGTAGCACATGTATAGTATCAAGTATCAAGTCCCGGGTCCTGGCGGCGATTGTTCGGCATCCAAAGGACCCGTTAACCCATACCAGGCGCACCGGGTGCCGGCTGCTACGGTCACCACCACAGTGGCAGTGGCATACACGGCCAACATAGGCGTCACACGACGGCCGAGGTGGCCCCACAAGTCGAGAGCGACCACAAAGATCCATCAGGCTACCCCAAGCTTTTTTTACACTTTCTGAGTGTCTATTTTTTTTCGATTGACCCTCAGCATTTTGTTGATGGATCCACCAGTAGTCCAGGCTATTCGGTGATTGGAGAAAATCCTGGGCTGTTCAAGTTCTGGAGTACTTCCCGCAGTTTTCAAATCATCATCTCAATTCCCGAGTTCAAATCCACGCTCGCAATCTTTCAATTGACGCCAAGCCACCTTTTCGTTCATCCCGAAAACACCATGAATTTCACCCTATTTGGAAGCTCCAAAGCCGCCGATGATGGCCTTTCAACGCTATTCAACTATTCTCCGTCACACCTCTTTCAAAAACACCAAGCCTCAAATTCGCCGTTGCAAACACGCTTTCCGTCACGCCAACTTGAAGCCATTGAAGGCAAAGCACGCCCATCCAACGGTGCGAGACCTCCGGTTGCACAAAACACTACGTTTTGAGGTGAGCATAGAATTCCTTGATCACATTGAGCCTTCGCCGCCGGAAGAGAGAGATAAAACTAAACCAAGGCAACGCAAAATTGGAGACGCCCGTGCTTTCATGAAGTTAATGAACGAAATGTTTGTCCCCGCGCTAGCAAACGTATCGGTGAACACCAAAAATGCCTACTACCCGTTTGGCCACATAGTCCCTTCCGAGAGCCCGCATTGGGCCTACTACCGGTTTGATTGGGAACTCCCATCTCGCTTTGCCGACGAGCTCATGTTTAAGGTCCGAGAGTGCGCCCAATTCCTCACCGGAGAACTCCTTGCAATGGACATGCACGCTTTGCCGACTACCGAAGTGTATCGAGCCGTGATCGCTAGGGACCGAAAGGAAAGAAACAAAGACCTACAAGCTCCGGAAATGCTCACCATGATGATCGCCAACCTGCCCGGTGGACGGGGCGCCTCACCGCCCCTAGGAGCGATGTTCCGGTCTAAAGATTCCTTGGTCGTGGCGATTGACACCACTCACGCACCGTGCGACGTCATGAAGACCGGTGTCCAAACGTTAGCTATCCGCTTCTTCCACTCATGCGGCATTGTTCTCTTTCATGGCATAGATGGGCAATTAGTGCGGTTCTCGTCACGATCCGACGGCAACGCGAGGTCCGCGCCTTCGGGCGCGCCCGAGCGAGCCCACGCGACGCCGGCCCCGCCCTCATACGACTCATCTAAGGCCCCGAAGACCGCCGTGCTCCTAGTGGCCCCAAGATCGGCGCACGCTCTCGACTTGCGCGTCCAAGCGGGGTTCCTTGGCCCGTACGTGTCGTTCGAGCCCACGAGGCCTCCCTACGAACACCAACAAGCCTACCTCGTGGTCTACGAAAAGGGGGAATCCGCGCTGCTAGCGCATGATTTCAAATATGGAGACGCTGCCTTTGCCCCACTACACCGCAACCTCATCGCCCTCGAGAAGATCCTCCCCGCTCAAGACCCGGATGTGGCCGAGCACGAGCGACCCATAGTGCAGCGCCTCCAAGCGGGAGCCGCCTTGGGGTCCACGGCCTTCGTGTCCCAACTTGTCACCGCCCTTCGTGAAAGGCCCGCTACGGGGCTGACTGAGCGCATCAGCGAGTGGAACGCGGCACCGGAGGACGCCGGCGCCGCTACGCCAACGCCGGGACCAAGCCGCATCGAAGAGATGTCCGAGACCAGCGTCCCGCTGCTTGCTCCACTAGGAGGCGAGGCGACCACCCTCCTACCCCCCGACCACGGTGCCCCCACCCCCGCCTCGGATATTCAAATCGACCCCCGCCTCCCCGCTGGTTTTTATTACGTCCGCGACGTATTCTCCGAAAGCCAAGAGGAAACGGTAAAAAAGATTCTCCACGACAACACGTGGGAGAAGTACCACGGGCGCTCAGTCCAACACTTCGGCCACGCGTACCTCGGCCCGAGCAAAGTCGCCGCCACGTCCCCCATCCCGGAAGAGTTTTCCTCCATCCTCCAAACCTACAATGCCGCGCTGGAGCGGCTAGGCCTCTCACACCCTCCTCCCAACCAAATCACGGGCACAATGTATCTCCCGGGAGAGGGCATCGGCTACCACGGGGACGACCCCTTGCTAGGCGACCCAGTGTCCATTTTTGGTTCCCAATCGGACACCACAATGTTCTTTAAGAACCCCTCCAACGGGGACTCCTTTCGCATCCGCCTGTTTGCCCGCTCTCTCCTGGTCCTCACGGGGGCCGCACGCCATGAGTGGCACCACGGTATACCTCGACGGAGAGAAGACGAAGTGTTTGGGCTAACCGTCCCTCGTACCGTCCCTCGCCTCGCTCTAATCCTCCGACACATACCACAGGCAAGCTAACCCACGAAAGCCGGAGGGCCGGGTACCCGCCTCCTGCACTGTCCAGCCCCCTCTACCTGAACACAAAAGGGCCAAGATTCAGTGAACCACTGGCCCAGTCACGGCTTCCACCATCACAGGCAAGGGGCTAGACGACGAGCTCACCTCGGCCGGGATACCGGCCGACCAAATTCAGCACTTTCTTTGCCTTAGCCAGCCCAGCCAGCCCGGCTCCCCAGTGCCCCCCCAGCCCCCCCCTATCCCGCCCCCCCCGAGATCCAAAACGCGCCTACGGAAGGGTTACCAACGGCCTCACCGCCCCCCCATACCCCTCCCTTCAGAACTGCGTTTTCTATCCCACAACTTGCAGAAGAAACCCATAGTGAGCAGCCAAATTCTCCGACACCTCAAGAACGACTTCGACATCCTCTTCCTCCAAGAAATCAATCACGCCCCCATCCTCCCCCACGTATACGCCTACGGTTCGGGCACTAAAGCCACCATCGTTTCGAATATCAGCCAAGACAAACACTCCAGAGGCGAGCATGGTTCCGTCTTGGTCTGTTCCCCCCGGCTCTCCCGCTTCGTTACCCCCCTTCCCCGACTAGATACAGAAGGGATGCTGGCGGCAGCCGTTCTCACTCTCCCGGGGGCCCCGCCCACCTTGCTGGTCTCGGTATACGCCCCAAGCACGGACGTCCACCGCTCAAAAATTGAAAACATCCTACGGCCACTCATGCATCAGTATCCTAACCACGTCCTCGGTGGGGACACCAATTGCATAATGTGCCCTGAACTAGACGGATCGAACCTCCAAACGGACAACGAATGGCCGTGGCTTCGCAGACAGATCACGAGCGACCCGCCGCGTCTCATCGATACCTTTCGGCACTTTCACCCGACCGAGCGGTCCTTCTCCCGATACCCCACCCCGTACAGGGCAAGCAGTAGCCGCCTTGACCATATTTTGCTCTTCCCGGCGGCCTCGGAATTTTTTGCCCCCACCTCTGCAACCATCCAAACCGACGACAAAACGTCAGACCACCACCCAGTCACGTACACCTCTCAAGTCCCCCCTCACCCTTTCACCGAAGCTCCCACCACTAAGAGGAAAGTTTTCCGAAAACTGACGGAGCGGGAACGCTCCAATCACCACGACTCCCTTGCCCCCCTGGCGCGGTGGTGCGAGTCTACCCTCCCCCGCTTTGAGTCCTTGTCCTCGGCGGACATCGAGCTTTTCACAGACGTGGTGCTGGAGGAAGTGGCGACCAGTTACCACAGTATCACCACGCCGTCACGCCCTACCTCCTCGGCTCTGGTAAGGAAAATCAAAGAGTCCCTGCAAACCCTGCCCCCCCCCAACCATCCCAACTACCCCGCTTCCATGGACACGCTCAACAAACTCGTCAAGGAGTGGGAAACCAAAGTGAACAAGGCCGCAACCACCAAAATCCATCGGTGCCTAGTGAGGAAAACTAGGATCAAACGCACCATCAACGAGGCGCTCAACCCCGTGGAACGAGGTGAAATAACGCTGAAGCGCCCGGGCACCACACAGCTCGTCTCCACCCCCAAAGAAGTGGGCTCTATTTTCTCTTCTACACTCCTCACCCTGGGGGGCAGCCTCGAATATGCACCGCCGAACACTCTAGTGGATCGCCTACTCGCACACTCCCCCGCCTGCCCCGAACCCACAAAACACGGCCTCCTCCCTGACATTACCTGGGAATCGTTACGCAACACGCTTAAGAGGTCCAAGCCCAACAAGGCGGGAGGGCGGGACTTCACAAACATCTACACTTTGCACGTCTCTCCCCCCCCTATCCAACAATTCATTTGGAAGGTATGCAACTACTACCTCCACCGGCCGTTGCCCGAGAAATGGCTCGAAGCCAACATTATCTTGCTTTTTAAGAAAGGGGACGTGATGAACCCGGTGAATTACAGGCCTATAGCCTTGCTGAACAGCGTTTACAAAATAATTGCAACACACGCCAACCGAGAACTACTGGCAGCGGCCATTGAACATTCCATCATACACCCCACCCAGTTCGGCGGGCTTCCGAACCGCAGATGCCAGGACCACATTTTCAACCTCTTATCCACGTTTCGGGAATCGGTCGGTAGCTACAGCCTCTACATTGATTTCAATAAGGCTTTTAACTCCGTCCCCCACACCACCCTCTTCACCGTTCTATCCCGCCTGAACTTTCCTACGCCCCTTGTAAACCTCATTCAATCCTTGTACCGTGCCCCTCGCGACTTCCCAGTGGTGTCAGGTCAAACCCACTCCTCACACCTGCAAACCAGAGGCGTTCGGCAAGGATGCCCCATGTCACCAATCCTTTTCTGCCTCTACCTGAATGTGCTCCTCTTCGCCTTGCCGTCCCACGTCACTGCACCCCCCTCCTCACACGAATCGGGCCACGCCTTTGTTGACGACCTCCTCTATCGATCAGAGAATGGGGACCGCATACAGCAAGTTTTAAACTTCTTCGACACGGTCGCCAGGGAGTGGGGTCTAGACCTTAACCTCAGCAAAACCGAGATCCACGCTATGGGAACAGCTCCCCCCAGAACCTTCACCTCCCCCTCGGGCACCCCCCTGTCGACAACAAACCAAAAGACGGGGCAACCACACAATTGCTACAAATACCTAGGGGTATACATCTTCACCGCCAACCATGAGGCACAAACACTGGCATTGGCCAAGTCGGAAATACGCTCATTTTTCACAACCCTCCAACCCCTCCAGCTCACCCTTTCGGAATACATTCTCTTGGTGAACGTCCAACTCATCCCTATTCTTTCCTACCGCCTCATGGCACACCCCCTGGCCCTGAACGAGTTGGGGGCCCTTCAGGCCATGATCTGGCAAAATGTTGCGCATGACCCCTCCCCGGACAGAGCCAACAGGATCTCCCGCCTCGTCTCCCCTAAGGCCCGCTACACCCCTCGCCACCAGGGAGGCTTAGGACTCCGCCACTTCACTTTTTCAATTTGCATGGCCCTGGTAAACACCGCAATAAGGTACCTCAACGGAGACGGCCCGGCCTCGACAAACGAATCTTTTTCCGAAGCAATGCTCTCCACCACACGCAACCCAATCCAAGACACCATCATGGACGCATGCCACACCATAGGCTTCCGATACCACAGCACCGGCCTCTGGGCCTCCTGCCCCCCCTCCCTTTTCCTCCCAAAAGAAAAAGTCCAGGTCCGGTTCCTAGCCACCAAGCCGGCACCACAATACAGCAAGTTCGGCAACAGATTAAAACGGACGCCCCAGGACCTGGGGTTCCACCTAGGTACAGTCACGGAAGTGCACTCAGAATCGGCCACACTCCAGTTCTCGGACGGCACCACCCACACCATCAAAAACCCCGGTCTCCGCCGCAACGAGAAAGAATACACCTTTCAAAACCCAGCCATTTCTGTCCTCCCTCAACTGGCGGGGCGCCACGAACTGCTCACCCCCCCCCTTCTTCACCCTCAAGAATACATCCTCAACCCCCCCCCCGGGCCATACGGCGGGGTCCTACTCGACTCGTCACTGCATGGCGAGCTGTACCGGCTCCCAGATGAACCTCACTCCCTTGACCCCGACGACCTCGAAGAATGGGGTTGTGAAGCAGCCCTTGCCCTCCTCCTCGCATCGTCCCCCGGCACGACATGGGTGTACTTGGATGGCTCAGCGGGCGCCTTGGGCTACGGATCGGCGGCCACCCTGTTTTTTCCAAATGGCTCCAGATGGGTACTGTGCCAAACGTCCCCGTACCAGTCATCAGAGGGATCGGAGTTCTGGGCCGCTATTATGTTCCTACGGTGGGCCCTTGCATCTCACCCGCACCTCACCTTCGCCGTGCTAGGGGACAACCTCCACGTTATCACTGTTCTCTCTCCGGACACCCCCCCAGGCCTCCCATCACGCTCGCCAGCCGGCACGTGGGAATCCTCTCTCCAGTCCGTCCAGGCCTCCCTACGCCCAGGGATGATCCAGGGTTGGGGGTGGATCAAGGGGCACGCCGGGTTCGTGGGGAATGAAATCTCAGATGCTTACTCAAAGTGGGCCGCCCACGTGATGGTCTGGGACCCCTCCCTCCTTCCCCCCCCCCCGATAGGGTGCATATCCAGGGGCCCCCTCCCAGTCATACACAAATTGACTACAACCTCAATCAAGCATCTCCTCCCTCGCCACAAACACGAAAACATCCACGCACCGTCCAGCTTCCATTTTTACAATCACACTTCGTGGTTCAAAGGCCTCCCTTTCAAATGGTCCTCCGGAAATTTCAACATGGCGCCATTTGCTTTCCACGACGACTTGCGCCCTCGCCATTGCCACGCTTGCCCCGACCCACACCCGATGGATGTTATCTCTTTCGTCTCACACTGCCCAACGTGCGAACACCTGGTCCAAACCTACATTCAATGCTGGCGCCCCCCCTTCACCACGGTGGTGTCCCAATGGTGGTCCGCGACCACACACGTGGGGGAGAGACGCAATTTCGTCCGGGGGCTTGTTCCCATGACGCTGTACACCAAACTCACAACCCCCCCCTCCGGCCGAAGAAAACCAGCACACTGTCACGACTTAAAACTCGCCCTGAAGGATCGTGTTCCCCTGCTCCTCAGCGCCCTATACCGCACGCTGGAATGGCTAAAAGACCACCCCCCTCCAGCCCCGCTCACCCCCCCTACGGGCCCCAACTCATGGGGACGCCCCTGGTCGCCCTACAGCACGTCGCACACCGCCCAACAACGCCCCTCCCCCGCCTACCACCCTCCCCCCCCCCTCCCGGACAAAGTTGCACACAAGCCCCCAAAGCGCCCCCGCCCCCCATCTCCTGCGGCACACACCAAAACTCGAAAACACGGCCGCCAGCCCCCAAGGCCCGTCCGGCCTCTATCACTGAAACGCGGTACCGCAAGTCAACCCCAGCCAGAGCCTCCGCCCCCCAAACGGCCGCTCACAATCAGGGACATGTTCAACCTCCCCCCCCCCCCTAGACCAGCACCCCCCCTCGCCGCCTCCGCCCCCATTTCCGCCCCTTCTCCTCGCATAACAAGGTACTTCGCACCAGCCCCCCCCTCCCCCGCGAGCACAAACTCACAATCGTCCTCACACTCGTCCAACGTGTCATCTCTGTGAAAAAGCCACACTTACACATTTTCTCACGCCGACCCTCGACAGCCCTAGCGGCGCAATCAATCAGTACTACCACACTGGCACTCACCAGTCACTTCTGCAAATGAATCCCTCCCCCAAGCCACCCCCCGTGCTCAAGCCGTCATGCTCTAACCCCCAATCCGCAACCACACCGCCTTCGGGTATCAAGCAGAGACCCCGGCCTGCGGTTGTCTATAACGGGGCTGCCAAGTCTCTTTGAGATGAAGCAGACGAGGACAGCAACGTGCAGCGGTACTCAGCCCGCGATTGAACTTGATTTCGGGCTCCCGCCCCCCCCCAAAAAAGCTTGGCGCGCAAGAGCCTTTCTCCCCGGCCTGGCCAGCCACAAAAGGCGCCGTTCAGTGCAAAAAAGGCTACCCCAAGCTTCCCAAGGCCCGCCGACTGGGGAGAGTCCCCACGGGTCCTTCCTCGGGCGCACCATGTCCATATCCATACGACGCGAGTCCAGAGTGCCATAGTCGAACTCCTTACGAACCCCAAATCGTAAGGGAACTCCTCCTGAAGGGATCGGGCATCAAGGCCGTCTTTTCCCTCGCCCTACTACCACGAAGCGTGGCCATACATGAGGGAGTCCTCATGCAGTGTGGGCGGAGGCGTCGACTCCTCAAACCACCAGTTTCCCAGGCAGACTGACCGAGGTCAGGAGCACCGGAGGCCGCCATCCGAATGCAAGTGCGTCTGCAAATCGGTAGGCTCACACTGGGACTGACAGTGGCGGACCGCTGGGAGTGTAGTCAGGCAACTGGGCTTCCCGCCTGGCGCCATCAGGATCTCCACACACACAGCGAATAGGGCAACACGGTATCGCGGGCACTCAAACAGTAGAATCTGTAATCAAGTACTGGTCCAGGCTGGACCAGGCTGTGAGGATATGTACACGGCGACTCAAGGCGCTTCTGTATCCCGATTCGTGGTGAAAAACAGTCCATCTCTCAGCGATGGGCTGATGACACTCAACATACAGATGCACATATCCTGGAGGGCAGAAAAACAAGCAACAATTCGGGTAAATAGGCGTGTAAACACACTCAGAACAGAGTGCCAAACCACGCCACGGTCAGGATAAGGCAAATGCAGGAGGATGGACAGGATAACGCCTGAGTTCAGGCATATATAGTCTCGAGACACACGTCGACTGGCCTGGATTCCGCAAATGCCATGGAACCAGACCACACACCAAAAATTCGCAATGCCGATGACAGCGGCATCCGTTGCGCAACGTCGTATGGGCTTCAAGGCCCCAAGAGCTCAGAATTATGAAGGTCAGTCGCCCTACCTGGTTTCCCAAGGATTCAGCAGGGGGGGTGAGTGACGAATAAAAGAAGAGAGGGGCCATCCTCCTCTGGATTCAGCAGGGGGGGGTATATGGCCACTCTGTCACCGAAAGATGGAAGAGAGCAAGCAAGTAAGGGACGATTCGTCGGCCTCACAAGCGCTCACAACACATCAGGGGAGAGCCCAGGGCGCTGATCAGGCACCCCTGGCTGCAATCGCCCGGGTGAGTGCTGCCAAGTCCGAAACGTGGATCTTGGTCTTGTTCTTGCGGATGTACTCCATGAAGGGAGTATTGACCCGCGGCACAAACGAGGAGACGGGTTCCCAGGTGTCGTGGGACGGCCCATAGCCTCGCCAACGAACCTTGAACTCCAGACCTCCGGGTGCCGAGGCCTTCGGACGCTGAGCCAGGATCTTCTCGACAGTATAGTCGTCCTGCTCAGCATAGTCGTCGTCCGAATCGGCCTCATGTTTGGCGTAGTCCAGGGACACATGTCGGCCACGGAGGTCGGGTTCCCGCACACGGAGTTGACTCTCGTGGCGCTCCCGGAACTGTCCGTGACCCACTTTGATGCGGTAAGTGTCCTCACCAATCCTGCGGACCACCTCGCCGGGTGTGAACCAGGTTTTGGTGCGGTGGGTGCCCATGGGGCGGGGTCTGATCACCCACACCGGGTCTCCCACCCTGAACTTCTGCGCTGTCGAGCTCGGGGCGGACTTCTGACGCTCAGCATGCTCCTTCTCAAGCTGCTGGCGGATGTCCCGCGCCGTTTGCTCTTGCCGCGCGAAGAACTCCTTGGCATCCATAGCCATGCCATCACCAGACAAGGGAAGTCCCCTACCCAGGGGGTCCCTGCCAAACAGAATCTGGTGAGGGGACAAACCGCCCGGAGTGGGGGTGTCATGATGGGCCTTCAGAGCAGGCCACATCTCCTCGAACCAGTTCCGCC
Organism: Eutreptiella sp. 'Long Island Sound 2002'; assembly: GCA_964036045.1. Classification (NCBI taxonomy): domain Eukaryota; phylum Euglenozoa; class Euglenophyceae; order Eutreptiales; family Eutreptiaceae; genus Eutreptiella; species Eutreptiella sp. 'Long Island Sound 2002'. The sequence goes on from OZ038378.1 coordinate 162,585,762, forward strand.
GTGGATTGGTGATGTGGATCTTGCGCAGCTTCTCGAACAGCTGCCGTCCAGCCACTTCAGCACGGCCGTTAGACCGGCTGAGATAGGCCACGCTCTTGGCATGACGTATCCCCATGAGGGAACACATAGCCTTGAACCAGCCACCAGTAAACTGGGGCCCTCGGTCACTGCAAATGGTGCGGGGGATGTCAAAGACGGTCAGCCAATGACGAATCATCATGACTGCCACTTCCTTGGCAAGCAACCCCTTTTTGCGTGCCGGAACGGCTACAACGTAGCCGCTGTGGCGGTCCACACAGAGAACCACACAGTCAAAGGTCTCCTTGCCAATGTGCACTTCGGGCATGGAGAAGACGTCCATGGCCACGCTCTCCATGGGCTGGTCAGGAACCGGGGTCCATTGGGGTTCCCCCTTGACGTTCCGGTTGTCGGGATTGCAGGCCTGACAGACCGAGCAACCCTTCCTGACCTTCTTGATGGCGGTGTAGAGAACGATATGGTCGATCTCGAACCGACGCTGCATGTCAAGAGCTTGCTTCTTGACCCCTGGGTGCAGCATGTGGTGGTGCCAAGCTTCACACAGCTCGAGCACCCGGGACTCTGGGACTAGCAGCTTACCATTCCGGTAGAGCTTGCCATCTTCCTCAGTCAGCCCCTTTGGCCACTTCTGCCCGTCGTCAGGGTCGGTCACAGCCCTATACTCGGCCGCAAAGGCCTCAGACTTGGCGTAATCGTCGGTCCAGTCGTCCTGGAGGCAAGACTCTGGGAAGAGGTGCTTGTCGGACTCCACTCCCACAGGGGGTGCCGGACCGGGCCTTCCGCCCGCGGCACCCACAGGGGCGAGTACACTGACCGCTCTGCTCACCCTCGATGCGAGGGGGGCATCGGCAGCCATGACGACGAAGCATTTAACATCCTCCTCCTCCATCAGGCGCTCCATTTCAATGATCTTCTTGGCTTCAGCGGTCTCAGCCTCATCGCCATGGGCAGAGATATCCTGCATGCCCTTGCTGGCGGGATAGGCCCACCTACTGAGACAGTCCGCCACGGTGTTATCCTTTCCAGGAATATAGACAACCGTAAGGTCGAACTTGGCCAAGGTCTCATGCCATCTTGCCCGTCGGGAGGCGGGACCTGAGGGGGTGTCCACGTGCTCCTTGTGCCACGACTGCAGACTCTGATGGTCGGTGCAGACGGTGACGGGATGGAGGGCTATGTACCCAGCCCATTTCCTGAGAGCCATGACGATGGCATACGCCTCCTTTTCACGGGGCGTCCACGTCCGTCTCTGGCCTTCCGCCAGGACTCGGCTCCAGAAGGCCACGGGCACGTGCCTCCCATCGTCAAGCACTTGCTCCAACACAGCCCCAATGGCGTAGTCGGAAGCGTCGGTGCGCAGGACGAACCCTCGGTCGGGATCCACGAGGTGCAGACCCACTGCGGATAGCAGCGCCTGCTTCATCCCCTCAAAGGCACGGTCGGACTCTTCAGTCCAGACCAGAGCCTTCTTGGACCCCTTCTTGGTCTCCTCTCGGTTGCCCTTGAGCATGGTCGTCATGGGGGCTGCATACTCGGCATACATTTTGATATACCCCGAGTAGTAGTTGCAGAACCCCAGATACGCCCGTAGCTCAGAGACCGTTTTGGGCTTTTCCCAGTGCTCAATCGCAGCCACCTTGCCAGGTATGGGCTTTCGCTGCCCGTTCCCGACTACGTGGCCAGCGAAGACCACCTCGCTTACCGCAATGGTGGCCTTGTCACTGCTGCCCGTGAGTTTGTGCCGAACCAGAAGGTCCAGCACTCGAGTGACGTCCCTTTCGTGTGCCTCCAGGAGCTCCTCGTAGCTCATGCTGGGGTCCCCGGACGCGATGATCACGTCGTCCACGAAGGGGTCCGCACAGTCGCGCACCGGCTCAAGCAGGTTTTCCAGCATCCGCTGAAAAGCCGCATTGCCGTTGGTAACGCCCATAGGCATCACCTTCCACTGGAGAGGTCCAAGTGGGGTGCTCATGGCCGTGCAGGCACGGGACTCTTCGGCGAGAGGCATCTGATGATAACCATGTTTCAGGTCAATCACCGTGAAGATCCTCCGCCGGTGTTGCTTTTGCAGCATGTCCTCAATGAGGGGCAGCGTATAGCTGTCGTGCTGCGTTTGGGCGTTCAGGCCGCGGTAGTCGACCACGAGCCGCCACTCACCGGCAACCTTCTTGGGGACGACGAAGCAGGGAGAGGCCCATTCGGAGTGGCACGGCTCGAGCCAGCCTCTCTGGATGAAGTCACGGAGGATCTTCTCCATGGCCTCTTTCCTCTCGCCCCTCAGGGCAAACTCCCGGTGACGATACACACGGGGGTCCTGCTTCAGTCGTATCTTGGCCTCGCCATACGGTCCACGCACGGGTGGGGGAAACACAGGCTTACCGCTGAAGAAGGTATCACCATACTTCCGCTTCAGCCTGGCCCTCAACGCCTGGATCTTGGGGCAGTCATCGGAATCCGCCTTGGCTTTTCCGGGCACTTGAACCACGGAGCTTACTTGAGGGGTAGCGACCCCGCTCGCTTTCGGCTCAGGCGGTCTTCCCAGGTGGCCCAAAGGGCCATCTCTGGTCTTGCCCCGGAACAGATCGCCGTAGGTGGGTGGGTTACCGCCAGGCGGCTCGTCTTGGCTGGACATGTGATCCAGCACCCTCTGTACGAAGGTGTTCCCGTCATAGGAACCAGAGACGATTGAGTCCACTTCCCACCAGGCTTTGTCCTGGCCTTTGCCCTCACGCTGGTTTCCCCAGTCGTGAAAGGGCTGATCCATATACCCCTGAACCAGATCCCACTCCTCCTCAGTGAGGGGGTCTTCGGAGTCCGATTCTTCGATGTCAACAGGGGGAACCGCAAAGCATTGCCGCCATGGCTCTGCTATGATGCGGTTGACACACACGAAGTCCGTGGTGTCGGCCTGATCAAGGCCCCCATCCACATAGTGGAATTCTGTTGGCCATCTCTGGGGCGGCATGGGCTGTCCCTTAGCGTCCTGATAGACACTCTCTCCAGCCGGTAGGACGACCTTGTTCAAGGTCATGTTGGTCCATGAGGCTACCCAATGTCGGGTACTTTCCTCCTCGGTGCATCCCATAGGAACAACCAGCACTGCCTTGGAGCGGTCCTTGCGAATCTTCGCTATCGCTCTTGGAATGTCCCAACGGGGGCAATGGATCCACATCAATCCCTGATGCGGACCCCAGTGCTTCTTCCACGCGGAGTCCTGGGCGCTCCAGTACTTCTCACATACCCGCAGATGGGCGGAGGTTCCTGAAGAGAACGCATCCAGGGCCAGATCCGACGCTCCCAGGTCCGTGACCACTCGGTACGCCACTTCCGGCCTTACGCCGTACTCCTGGTTCGCTGGCCCAGTAGGCTCAGTGTCCAGCGCGGCCACTTTGAGCTGATTGCGTTCGGGGTGGATCCATTGGCATTCCACATGGTGCTCAGGTGACGAAAGCCACGAGAGCTGGTCGTCCTGGTACAGGGTCATGGAGGCCTGGGCCGGGAGGACGCCGGAGTCCGTCTCCATCATGAAGTCGTACCCGACGATCATGTCCCAGTCCATCTGGGCCTCGTAGAAGCTACCGTGCAGGAGGATTTCCTTGCCGAGGTCTGGGCGGCTCAGCTCACGATGGTTCACGAACTGCAGCCCAATGGCCGCTTCCTTCGTGCCTCCCACCATGTACTGGCCGTTCGCCACCTTCAGCCTGACAGGTTTCCGACTGTCGGTAAGACACTATGGCGGAAGCAGGCCAGCCTTGACCAAGCTGACTTGAGCTCCCGTGTCGACCAACACGTCGAAAACCTTTTCCACTTCCCCGCATAAGGCACGGACCTTAAGATGCAACTGCCGCTCGCGACCGACACGGCGCACGGCGTGCAAACTCAGGATCTCCGGCCGTTCCAGAAGCTCCACAAGCGACTGGTGCAGGTCGTGGACAATGGGCTCAGGCTGCCCATCTGCAGCATCCAGCTGCGGTCCGGGTGATCCTCCGATACTCTCGGATAGATCCTGTAGTACATCAAACACGTTCTTGGTCGCGAAGGACGGACGGGTGCAAGGGTTCGTGCCTTCACTTGCCCTCACCCCGCCTCCGCGACTGGGCGCCAGACCGGGCCTTCCGCCCGCGGCAGTCCCCTTGTGTTTACCGACTCCCGACAGGGATGGTTCGGCGCTTCCCACGTCACCATCCTGCGACCGCCCTAGCTGGGGCCCTTGGCTGCAGGGGCTCCGCTAGGGGGCGTCGGTTGTGGAAGAGGGGGTGTTCTCCTCGGCCTCAACGTCGTTGACGCCCTTCTTTCTTCCCCCTTTACCTCCTCCTTTACCCTTGTTCTTGTCCTTGTTCTGGTCATTCTGGTTGTTCTCCTTGTTCTTGTTATCCGACCTGGGGACCCAGTTCCGCTTGATCTCCTGGATCTCCTTGGCCAACTCGGTTCCCACCGACGACATCAGCTTGGCCAGCTCGTCCTTGTCCACCTCCATCTTGGTTTCCCGGATACCCGCGGGCGCACGCTTCTTCGACCCGTGCGCCTTCTTGTAAGTCTCCGTGTCGGCCTTGTGGACGGGGCATGTTCGGTGGTCATGGTTGAAGCCTTTCTTCCTCCCATAACACACGAAACAGCCCTGCGGGTGAGCTCGTATGAACTCCCCAAAGGACAGCGGAGGGTCGCCAATACGGCGAGGGTCCCTCTTCTCCTGCTTCTTCCAACCTGGCTGCAGGGGCTTCCAGTTTGCTGGCTTGGTCCCCGCGCTCAGGTTCTTGGCCACGAAGGCACACACGGCCATTTCGGCGGGCTCATCGTCGTCGTCATCGTCGACGAGAGTCTCATCGCCGCCGGCTCCCGCTGGGTCCATGGCAGATTCCCCGCCAGGCCCCTCGCCAACGTAGTTGACGTCGCGGTCGCCGGGCCTCAACCCGCGGGTGTGGTGGAGGTTTCGGTACTCCTTGAGTACTTCCTCGCCAACCCACTCCAGGATCTCGTCGCAGCTCATCCGCGCCGGGATGGGCTGCAGACGGATGGTCTGGCCGCTCAACTCACAGTCGTCAAGGCGCCAAATCGCGGTCTTCTCGCGATCGCCCGAGACGGTGATGAGAAGAGCGTTCCGCAGGGAGTGCCGTTTGACATCCCGGGCCACGTTCTTCTTCGCCCAACTCACCACGTTCGTATGATACTCCTTGGGGAGCATCATCTTGACCGTGTGGTTGGACTTGGCCCTCTTGGATTCCTCCTTGGTGACCCTCTTGATCCATGCTTCCGGTAGCATGGAGAGCAGGCGAGCCTGCTCGTCACCCTCGTTCCAATCCTCCACGTTGCGGCGGAAGAGGGTGTATTTCCCACGGAAGTCACGCCATTCCCGTAGGCGGATCTCCCGTCCATCATGCTCAAGCTTGATGGACTTCCAGCGCTTGGCAGCCACCTGCGGAGCGTCCACCCGCTCCTGCTCGTTGAGCCACTTCTTGGCGTCCTTGAGGGTCTTGATTTTCCCCTCCTTGGTCGCCACGAAGTATAGCTCGCCGAGCACTTCCGGCAGGCGGTACCTGAACCGTCTGAAGACATATCTCTCCGCATCCGCGGGAGGTTGGTCTTCAGTGACGGTCAGCCCCCAATCGTCCAGCTTCTCCAAGAAGCGGTCGAGGTTGAGGGGGTTGCCATCGTACATGGGGGGCTTGATGTCCTTCAAGTCTTCCCACACGGCGGCGTCTGCGGCCTTAGAGACCATGAACGCCGGCCGCGAGGTCGACCGAGGTTCCCATCGGCCTCGCCCACGGACTCCCACGGCCGCCACGTCCATCTCCTCCATGGAATCCCTGTGGCTACGCCGCGGTTCCTCCACGTACGCTGAACCGAAATGTTCACGCCGTACTGCATCCATGTACGCATCCTCATCACGGCGCCGGCGGCTGCGTTCAGCGGCCTCCCGTCGTACACCCCGCGGCGGGCTGATGTCGAACTCCTCCAGGTCCAGGTCCAGGTCCAGGTCCTCACCTTCGCCGACATCCCACTCCACGTCTCCTCTGGGGACCTCATCCCTGAGTCCACCATAACGCCCTCCAGCCCTGGGGATTGACACCGGGGCTGGTGGCGGGCGTCGGGGGCGTACAGGCGTCCGCGGTGGAGCACGGCGGTTGTGGTAGTCCGCGCTGAGCCACTCATCGCGCCATTCCTCACTGCCACTGCCGGGCGGCACGCGCTCGTTGCGGCGGCCCGCGCTGTGGTGAGAGGGGGCGGAGAGAGAGGGGGCACTGGCGCTGGGGCGACTCCTGGGGGCTCCGCCGGGGGCGTGGGGTCTGCCTGGACCTGGTCCGGGTCCCCAGCCGTCGTCCGACGAGCCAGACTCCAGGGGTGGGTGGTCGCTGCCGACTCTCCCACGGGCTTCCAGCGCATCCAGCCTCTCCTGCAGGCCGCTGACGACGTTGGTCAGCGACTTGGTCTCGGCCCTGGCGATGTCCAAGTCCTTCTGCGCGCGCGCGGCGACCGTGGAGATGCGAGCCATCTCGCTCTTGCCCGTGTCTACCTCCAGCTCGAGCAACTGGACTCTCCTGCGGAGGTAGACAATCCACCGCCAGGTGGCATCCGGGACACCGTTCCCTGGTGGGTCGCCGGGGTCCCCAGGGGGTCCTCCAGGAGGGCCTCCGCCGGGTCCGCCCGGTCCAGGGGGTCCTCCCCCGCCCGGTGGTCCGCCTCCAGGGGGTCCACTTGGTGGGCGTCCTCCAGGGGGTCCTGAAGGTCCTCCGCCAGGGGGTCCCGGTGGGTCTCCGCCGGGTCGCCTCGGTGGGTCCGAGGATGGGCGCCTCCTCGTGATGCCGAAGTCCATGTCGTCATCCTCGTCCATGTCGCCCCACCTGGGCGTCTCGGTCACGGAGGACTCGGAGCTCCGGTAGGGAGGAGGGGGATCCTCATCCTCACCTTCCATGGGGACGTCTCCGCCACTTCCGCCCGTCCAAGCCACCACTTGGCGATGTCGACGGCCTCGTTCATCCCCGTCACTGGCGGTGAAGAAGGGGTCACTGTCGTGGGGGTGCCCACCCGCTGGCCTCCGCGGCCTCTCGGGGGTCTTCCCCTTGCCCTTCCTCCGTCGACGGGCGGTGGTGCTACCGCTCCCACTGCTGCCCGTGTCCGCCTCATCCAGCTTCATCCTGGAGGAGGCGTCCCCTTCGAAAAGCCTTCGAAGGGTCTCCACTCGCGATCCTCCCGGGGGAGTCTCGTGGCGGAGTTTGGCCTCTGCCTCCTCCATTGCGGCGGCGGTGGCTGCGGCAGCTCGCGCTTCGGCCTCTTCCCGAGCACGAGCCGCCTCGGTCTCCCGGGCCTGCAGCAGCTGCGCCTTCTGCGCCTCCAACGCCGCCAGCTCCGCCTCCGTCTTGGCCTTCTCCTCAGCGACCTTCCGTCGCGCGGCCTCGATGGCTTCCTTCTTGGCGGCATCCTCATGGGCCTTAGCCGTCGCTTCGGCGTGGGCCCTTTCCTCCGCCTCCTTCTTTGCCCTCTCTTGGGCAAGCGCCTCCCCCAGCGCCTTCACCTCGGCCTCCTTGCAGGCAATGGCCTCCTGCGTCAGGCGGGCTTCCTCGTCGGCTGCCGCCAACTCACCGTTGACCTGGGCAGTCGCTACCCCATGGGCGGCCATGGCCGTGAGTCCAGCCGCAATGGCCGCCACGGTCTGGGTTTGGATGGCCATGCCATGCGCCCACTGCGCAGCTTCCTCCTGGGCGATGCCGGCGGCGCCCTCCACAGCAGCGCTGTACTGCTTGGCTCGTTGCCGGGCAACCCGACGGTTGCAGGGCACCCCACAGGCGCGCTCACAGGCGCGCGCCACGTCCCTTTCGGGAGCGACGCTGCTGCTGGAGCTGGCCTGGTCGGCCGGCGTCCTCCCGCGGTGGGCCGACTCGATGTCGCTGCTGGGGCCTGCTGAGGCCTGCCGGGCCTTCAGGAGCAGCGAACGGGGCTTGGCCTGGGTCTGCTTGGCGACTTGGATGTAGTCGCCAAGGGTGGTGGAGCCGGGGTGGTGTCCACCATTGGGCCGTTGGGGACTGGGGGCTGGGGTTCCGCCCTTGGCGCCCTGGGCGGCTTCGGCAGCCAGGGACTCCTGGTACTCCCGCCACCTCCGGTCCCTCTTCTTGTCCCCGGCGGACCGCTTCTCCGTCCCCGGAGACGCGCTGCTGCTGCCCTGCAGCCTGCGCTCGCTTCCCGGTTCCGGGAACTTCTTCTCGATCACGTCCCACAGGGAGACGTTGATCGAGGCGCCCGACGGGTAGGCGTTGGGGTCCTCGTCCTCCTTGGTCCCGTCGGGGCGCAGCCCTTCGCCGGGCCTGTCCGGCCGGGTCCACGCCCTCCAGCGCCTCTGCTGGTGGCGGTACTCGTACCCCTCCGCCCGCAGCCAGTCCTCCACGGCCTGCAGGCGGTCGGGGGCGATGTCCGTGCGGAGCTCGAAGCTCCTGGGCATGCCCCCTTCGCACTGGGGGTTGCTGTGGCGGTAATGCTGGTCCCAAACCAACCCACGCAGCAGGCGTGCTGCATGGGGGTGGGGCCGCGGCCACGTCCTGCCCGCTTCCTGCCAATTCACCATGGCAGCGGGGGCGTAGATGGTCTTGAAGTCCTTGATGTGCACTCGTTCACCTCAACGAACTGGTTGTGGTTGTTGGGGAGGGTGCTGCAGCACTGGATTGGAAGTGCGGCTGGTGCTGGTCAGCCGGTGGTTGTGGAGGTGGTTGACGCGGCCTTGCTGGTCGGCCGGTGGGACTCCGGGTCGGCCAATGGGGCTGATGAAGGAGTCCTGGTCTGTGCACCTCTTTCACGGCTGCTGCGCGGTCAGGGCGGTGCTCTTGACGGCGCTGCGGGCTCCGTGACGAACTCGGCGCTGTCGCTGAGTGGCGCTGCGAGCTGCTGCGCTGCGCTGCGAGACGCTGCGCTGCGCTGCGAGCTACAAGCTGCGCCGCGCTGCTGCGACGCGCTGCTCGGGGTTGGTGGCCCCGAGTGGCACGCGAGGGTTGGGTAACCCCGCGGCGGTGAAACGCTTTTGACGCGTTCCCGTGGGGGGCCAGCCACGGGACGCTGCGGTGACACGCACAAGTGAGCAGGCAGGCAAGGCACTACGCTCACAAGGGCATCAATACGCCTGTGTCATGTGACAAAGCGTTTCAGAATCCTTGCCACTCTGCAAAGAGGGAACAAATGTATGTACAACAACACATCAGGATATGTACACATGGGGTTAAGACTGGACTGGGGTAAGGGCACCACAGGACAATAGACACTCAGTCCTAACTCGTATCCCAATCCCTGGTCCGACCCTCTCAGTGGCTGATGGGGGCGGGGGCTCAAACACAACCCATGCCCTGCTCAGTCCGGACCCTGAAACCCTGCCAATAGGGGGGGTGTCCCGCCCAGCCACAGGCGAGTTCCTGGGAACCAAGGGGCTCCAAGGCCAACCGACAGTTGCTCCCTATGCTCCCTTAATGGCAGGTCCCAACTCCACTCTGAGCCAGAGATATGGCCCCGCCATTATCACCCAGGAGTTGGTAGCTGAAAATGGGCTGTTTCAGCCCAAACTGAAGTTAACTCCAAAATTCCCAAAATTGACCCCTCGTCTGGACCCGCCAGAGGTAGGGACGAGGCAACTGACCCTATGCCCTTCGAGTACGAACTCCCTGGAGCCCTCACCCAACCTGGTTTCCTCTGAGGTCCCGGCATCAGGGCAACACGGATGAGTCAAGTGGGGTCATGATGCCAAAATCACCAAAATTGGCGTCATTCCCACGCGTGGCTCGCTCGGCCAAGGTAAGGCCAATGGCTCACAGGGTAGGAGGCAGGACCTAGGACTTATATCTGAGTGTACAACTTGGGTTTAGGTCCGGGCTCCCTATGGGCTTAGAGAAATGGGGCCGCCAATTGACCACACGGAAGGGGGAAATTGGGGTCCCAAAATTGGGTCATTTTGGCTGCCTGAAATGAGCCAAAATTCGGTGTGCTCCCAATAGTATATCTCCACGCCGGCTTGGAGATCGGATTCGCCATTCCATACGTGATCCACCGGGAGTCCAACGGAGACTCCCATGCCCTTGGCTCTCAAAGATCTCCATGCCACTCGGCGTGGTGACGATCCCAATTGGGTCCACAAATGCAAAAATGGCAAAATTGCCCATACTCAATTTGGCCTAGCGCCTTGACGAAGGCGGCTCCGCTTCGCCCACGTGGTGTGTGGACCATGGGGACCATTACCCATAACACCCATGTCATATACGGTCCATTGGTCCATGCGTCCGGCGTGCACGAAGGTTAGAACATGGGGCACGGCGGGCAGCGAAAGTGGAAAAAAAGCTCAAAATGGCCAAAAATGCGCACACTCATGGTTAGGGCAAATGAGGCACATGCCCGACTCGGACCGGAGTGTGCCATAGGATTGGTATCAAGTCATATATGTCCAACATATCTTTGGGGCGTCGCCCAACTCCTCCGGTATTGGGAATGGCAGGGTCGCCAAGTGAGCCCATGATTTGGGATAGTCCCAAATCGCCAACATGGCGGCCACGGTATGCCAAGCCTAAGAGGAGTTGTTCGCCGGGTCCAAGATATGTTGGCTACCGCAGTACGTACCCTCATAACATACTTGGGTCATGATGTCAATTGAGCGCAACGTTGAGATATACGTTCGCCACTTGACATCGTGACGAGCCAAAAATGGCAAAATTGGCACAAAGACACACAAAAGTGCATTGAAAGGTGCACAATTATATTATAATATCTTTGGCTTGGTTCGTGCAATCAACTAATCCTTCTAAACACAATGACTTGACACCAATGACCTTCGATCCCACATATGTGCTCCACTTGGGGCGCCTTGAAAGGTTACGAGCGCTGCTTCCCAAGTGGGCACATGAAAATATGGAAAAATGTAAAATACACACCTTGCTCCCAACGCATCGCTTCGGGATCACCACACGAGCTTCCCTTCACGAAGGTTAGGCTTGCAATTGACCGTAGGGAGTACGGAGAAGGGGCTTGCACAATATGAGGTCCATTGGCGGGCTTGGCTTGGAGTAATGGACCCGCCAAATGGGCACGCAACACAACACATGGCACATACCATATATTGCCCAAAAAAGTAGCTCCCACCACGATATGTCATGCCCCTCCAAGGGCATAACTTTGTGTCAATCGCTCATAGGAACTCAAGGAGAGTTCCTATGCAACACCAACACTTGCGCGCTACACTCGAAAGTTATCTTAACGCACGCAACATCATGGCCAAAGAGTTATAACGCAAACTCTACCCTCTTGACCATGATCCATTACACTAGCGCGCATGTGTGGAAACGCAAGGCATATAAAGCTTCCTAAATTACGTCGGGAGTATTGTGAATACATCCCACGTTTCCTTATCGTCAATACTCGCAAGCAACACGAGATATGACCTTCACAAGTGGCCTCACGAATCAACTTTGTTTTGCCCATATCTTTAAGACAAATGGAGGGCAGGATAAAAGGGAAGTTGATTCGTGTATACGGAAGCACGTAGGTCCACTCGAAAGAGGGCAAATCAAGTGCGGCGATGTCGAAGTCGAAAATCCGATTTCGACATCCTGAAAAATTCGGATTAAGGTTGCGAGTATTAATTATGAAAATTGCGGAAGCATCCATGCAGTTCCTGGCGACTTTGGAGCCTTCGTCGCGGATAGCGTTAAAATTTCCATTATAAACAGTTAAACTGGCGGTTACGGTAAAGTCGCGAACCAACCGCCAGCAGTCAAAACAGTGAGTATCAGAACGGAAGCGTAAAAATTGACGGAAACAATATGAAAATAAAACCCTGTTGATTCCTGATATTCTGATACACAAATCTCCGCTGGCGGTGCATCGGTTGCCGATGCGGGGCTTCACGGCACGGAACACGCCGTGCATGGGGTTAGTGGACCGGAGACCGGTTGTATGCCGTAACCTGGCCATGGGGTTCTGGGTACCGCTTCACCCTCGTGACCATGATCCATTACGCTAGCGCGCACGTGTGGAGACGCAAGGCATATAATGCTTCCTAAATTACGTCGGGAGTATTGTGAATACATCCCACGTTTCCTTATTATCATTCCTCGCAAGCGGCACGAGATATGACCCTCACAAGTGGCCTCACGAATCAACTTTGTTTTGCCCATATCTCTAAGACAAATGGAGGGCAAGATAAAAGGAAAGTTGATTCGTGCATAGGGAAGCACGTAGGTCCACTCGAAAGAGGTCAAATCAAGTGCGGGGATGTCGAAGTCGAAAATCCGATTTCCCCATCCTGAAAAATTCGGATTAAGGTTGCGAGTGTAGAATGTGCAAATTGCGGATGCATCAATGCAATTCCTGAAGACTTTAGAGTCTTCGTCACGATTTGCGCTAAAATATCTGTATATAACAGTTAGACTGGCGGTTACGCTAAAGTCGCGAGCTAACCGCCAGCTGTCAAAACAGTGAATATCAGAACGGAAGCGTAAAAATTGACGGAAACAATATGATAATAAAACCCTGTTGATTCCTGATGTTCTGATATATAAATCTCCGCTGGCAGTGCATCGGTTGCCGATGCGGGGCTTTACGGCACGGAACACGCTCCCGCCAGGCTCGCACCGGGCGTCAACGGGCGTCTTCCCTTCCGTACATGGGGTTAGTGGACCGGAGACCGGTTGTATGCCCTACCCTAGCCATGGGGTTCTGGGTACCGCTTCACCCCCCTCCTTAGAGCAAACCCTGGGGGGGGCTCCATAACACCCACGCATGGCCGCGGGTACCCAGGACCATTTTCTGAAGGGGGTGGGTGTCACATCCTCACTTCAGGCTGACTCGCAGGTTAGGCTGCCCAAATCCAACAGTAAGATAGGTACGGTGCTGTAGCTGTTAGTAACTGCAAGTATAGTATCAAGTATCAAGTCCCGGGTCCTGGCGGCGATTGTTCGGCATCCAAAGGACCCGTTAACCCATACCAGGCGCACCGGGTGCCGGCTGCTACGGTCACCACCACAGTGGCAGTGGCATACACGGCCAACATAGGCGTCACACGAAGACCGAGGTGGTCCCACAGGTCGAGAGCGACCACAAAGATCCATCAGGCTACCCCAAGCTTCCCAAGGCCCGCCGGCTGGGGGAGAGTCCCCACGGGTCCTTCCTCGGGCGCACCATGTCCATATCCATACGACGCGAGTCCAGAGTGGTACAGCCGAACGAGCTCCTCCTTAAGGGATCGGGCGTCAAGGCCGTCTTTTCCCTCGCCCTATTACCACGAAGGCCATACATGAAAGAGTCCCCATGCAGTGTGGGCGGAGGCGTCGACTCCTCAAACCACCAGTTTCCCAGGCAGACTGACCGAGGTCAGGAGCACCGGAGGCCGCCATCCGACTGCAAGTGCGTCTGCAAATCGGTAGGCTCACACTGGGACTGACAGTGGCGGACCGCTGGGAGTGTAGTCAGGCAACTGGGCTTCCCGCCTGGCGCCATCAGGATCTCCACATCACAGCGAATAGGGCACACGGTATCACGGGCACTCAAACAGAAGAATCTGTACTTAGGTACTGGTCCAGGCTGGACCTTAAGCAAAAACATGTAAACGGCGACTCAGGGTGCCTTCGTAGTTGATTCGCATCCCGTCGGGGGGGAAAAACAGCCGGTGATGGGCTGACAACACATACAGATGCACATATCCTGGGGAACAGAAAACCAAGCAATAAGCGGGGTAAAAAGGCGTGTACACACACTCTGGATAGAGCGCCAAACCACGCCACGGTTAGGATAAGGCATATGCAGGAGGGTGGACAGGAAACCGCCTGAGTTCAGGCCATATATAGTCTGCAGACACACGTCGACTGGTCTGGATTCCGCAAGTGCCATGGAACCAGACCACACACCAAAAATTGCAATGCCGATGACAGCGGCATCCGTTACGCAACGTCGTATGGGCTTCAAGGCCCCAAGAGCTCAGAAATATGAAGGTCAGTCGCCGCACCTGGTTTCCCAAGGATTCAGCAGGGGGGGAGTGACTAATAGAAGTGAAAAAGAGGGGCCATCCTCCTCTGGATTCAGCAGGGGGGGGTATATGGCCACTCTGATGGCAGGTCACCGAAAGATGTAAAAGAGCGAGCAAGTGAGGGACGATCCGTCGACCACACAAGCGCTCAAACTGCATCAGGGGAGAGGTCAGGGCGCTGATCAGGCACCCCTGGCTGCAATCGCCCGGGTGAGTGCTGCCACGTCCGAGACATGGATCTTGGTCTTGTGCTTGCGGATGTACTCCATGAAGGGAGTATTAACCCGCGGCACGAACGAGAAGACGGGTTCCCAGGTATCATGGGACGGCCCATAGCCTCGCCAACGAACCTTGAACTCCAGGCCTCCGGGTGCCGAGGCGTTCGGACGCTGAGCAAGGATCTTCTCGACTGTATAGTCGTCCTGCTCAGCATAGTCGTCGTCCGAATCGGCCTCATGTGCGGCGTAGCTCAGGGACACATGCTGGCCACAGAGGTCGGGTTTCCGCACACGGAGTTGACTCTCGTGGCGCTCCCGGAATTGTCCGTGACCCACCTTGATGCGGTAGGTGTCCTCACCAATCCTGCCGACCACCTCGCCGGGTGTGAACCAGGTTTTGGTGCGGTGGGTGCCCATAGGGCGGGGTCTGATCACCCACACCGGGTCTCCCACCCTGAACTTCTGCGCTGTCGAGCTCGGGGCGGACTTCTGACGCTCAGCATGCTCCTTCTCGAGTAGCTGGCGGATGTCCCGCGCCGTTTGCTCTTGCCGCGCGAAGAATTCTTTGGCGTCCATCGCCATACCATCACCAGACAAGGGAAGTCCCCGACCAAGGGGGTCCCTGCCGAACAGAATCTGGTGAGGGGACAAACCACCCGGCGTGGGGGTGTCATGATGGGCCTTCAGAGCAGGCCAGATCTCCTCAAACCAGTTCCGCCGTGGATTGGTGATGTGAATCTTGCGCAGCTTCTCGAACAGCTGCCGTCCAGCCACTTCAGCACGGCCGTTAGACCGGCTGAGATAGGCGACGCTCTTGGCATGACGTATTCCCATGAGGGAACACATAGCCTTGAACCAGCCACCAGTAAACTGGGGCCCTCGGTCACTGCAAATGGTGCGGGGGATGTCAAAGACGGTCAGCCAATGACGAATCATCATGACTGCCACCTCCTTGGCAAACAACCCCTTTTTGCGTGCCGGAACAGCTACAACGTAACCGCTGTGGCGGTCCACACAGAGAACCACACAGTCAAAGGTCTCCTTGCCGATGTGCACTTCGGGCATGGAGAAGACGTCCATGGCCACGCTCTCCATGGGCTGGTCAGGAACCGGGGTCCATTGGGCTTCCCCCTTGACGTTCCGGTTATCGGGATTGCAGGCCTGGCAGACCGAGCAACCCTTCCTGACCTTCTTGATGGCGGTGTAGAGAACGATATGGTCGATCTCGAACCGGCGCTGCATGTCGAGGGCTTGCTTCTTGACCCCTGGGTGCAGCATGTGGTGGTGCCAAGCTTCACAAAGCTCGAGCACCCGGGGCAGGAGCGGTACTCCAAGGCTGCTGGTCCGAGCCCGGCCGGGCTGCATCGGGGACCATGGCAAACGTCACCCGGAGCCATGGATGCAACCGGTGACAGGCGAGCCGGTACACAGTCCAGGAGGGGGTCGCCTGCCAAGCGGAGCGGCCCCGCAACTCAAGCCACAAGGGTGAGGCGTTCGTACCGTAGACAAGCGGGAGCAATACCCCTTGTGGTGAGAGATACTCCACACGGCTGGGCAGCCCCCAGAGCTGCCGCCCGAAGGAGGGGGCATGTGGCCCTACTCATGGACACATGTGGGGACACCCTCCCACCTGGGACACATGCACCGGGTGGCCGCGACAATGCCTTCCCAAGCACATGCAGTGACGCGTTCCCGTGGGGGGCCGGCCACGGGACGCTGCGGTGACACGCACAGGTGAGCAGGCAGGCAAGGCACTACGCTCACAAGGGCATCAATACGCCTGTGTCATGTGACAAAGCGTTTCAGAATCCTTGCCACTCTGCAAAGAGGGAACGAAAGTATGTACAGCAACACATCAGGATATGTACACATGGGGTTAAGACTGGACTGGGGTAAGGGCATCAAGGGACAATAGACACTCAGTCCCGACTCATATCCCAATCCCAGGTCCGACCCTCTCAGTGGCTGATGGGGGCGGGGGCTCAAACACAACCCATGCCCTGCTCAGTCCGGACCCTGAAACCCTGCCAATGGGAGAGGTGTCCCGCACAGCCACAGGCGAGTTCCTGGGAACCAATGGGTTCCAAGGCCAACCGACAGTGGCTCCCTATGCTCCCTTAACGGCAGGTCCCAACTCCACTCTGAGCCAGAGATATGGCCCCGCCATTATCACCCGGGAGTTGGTAGCTGAAAATGGGCTGTTTCAGCCCAAACTGAAATTGGCTTGAAAAACTCCAAAATTGACCCCTCGTCCGGACCCGCCAGAGGTAGGGACGAGGCAACTGACCCTATGCCCTTCGAGTACGAACTCCCTGGAGCCCTCACCCAACCTGGTTCCCTCTGAGGTCCCGGCATCAGGGCAACACGGATGAGTCAAGTGGGGTCATGATGCCAAAATCACCAAAATTGGCGTCATTCCCACGCGCGGCTCGCTCGGCCAAGGTGAGGCCAATGGCTCACAGGGTAGGAGGCAGGACCTAGGACTTATATCTGAGTGTACAACTTGGATTTAGGTCCGGGCTCCCTATGGGCTTAGAGAAATGGGGCCGCCAATTGACCACACGGAAGGGGGAAATTGGGGTCCCAAAATTGGGTCATTTTGGCTGCTTGAAATGAGCCAAAATTCGGTGTGCTCCCAATAGTATATCTCCACGCCGGCTTGGAGATCGGATCCGCCATTCCATACGTGATCCACCGGGAGTCCAACGGAGACTCCCATGCCCTTGGCTCTCAAAGATCTCCATGCCACTCGGCGTGGTGACGATCCCAATCGGGTCCACAAATGCAAAAATGGCAAAATTGCCCATACTCAATTTGGCCTAGCGCCTTGACGAAGGCGGCTCCGCTTCGCCCACGTGGTGTGTGGACCATGGGGACCATTACCCATAACACCCATGTCATATATGGTCCATTGGTCCATGCGTCCGGCGTGCATGAAGGTTAGAACATGGGGCACGGCGGGCAGCAAAAGTGGAAAAATGCTCAAAATGGCCAAAATTGCGCACTCTCATGGTTAGGGCAAATGAGGCACGTGCCCGACTCGGACCGGAGTGTGCCTTAGGATTGATGTCAAGTCATATGTGTCCAACATATCTTTGGGGCGTCGCCCAACTCCTCCGGTGTTGGGAATGGCAGGGTCGCCAAGTGAGCCCATGATTTGGGATAGTCCCAAATCGCCAACATGGCGGCCACGGTATGCCAAGCCTAAGAGGAGCTATTCGCCGGGTCCAAGATATGTTGGGCACCGAAGTATGTACCCTCATATCATACTTGGGTCATGATGTCAATTGAGCGCAACGTTGAGATATACGTTCGCCACTTGACATCATGACGAGCCAAAAATGGCAAAATTGACACAATGACACACAAAAGTGCCTTGAAAGGTCTACAATTATATTATAATATCTCCGGCTCGGATCGTGCAATCACTTAATCCTTCTAAACACAATGACTTGACACCATTGACCTTCGATCCCACATATGTGCTCCACTTGGGGCGCCTTGAAAGGTTACGAGCGCTGCTTCCCAAGTGGGCACATGAAAATATGGAAAATTGTATAACACACACTTTGCTCCCAACGCATCGCTTCGGGATCACCACACAAGCTTCCCTTCACGAAGGTTAGGCTTGCAATTGACCGTAGGGAGTGTGGAGAAGGGGCTTGCAGAATATGAGGTCCATTGGCGGGCTTGTCTTGGAGCAATGGGCCCGCCAAATGGGCACGCAACACAACACATGGCACATACCAAATATTGCCCAAAAATGTAGCTCCCACCACGATATGTCATGCCCCTCCAAGGGCATATCTTTGTGTCAATCGCCCATAGGAACTCAAGGAGAGTTCCTATGCAACACCAACACTTGCGCGCTACACTCGAAAGTTATCTTAACGCACGCAATATCATGGTCATAGAGTTATAACGCAAACTCTACCCTCTTGACCATGATCCATTACACTAGCGCGCATGTGTGGATACGCAAGGCATATAAAGCTTCCTAAATTACGTCGGGAGTATTGTGAATACATCCCACGTTTCCTTATCGTCAATACTCGCAAGCAACACGAGATATGACCTTCACAAGTGGCCTCACGAATCAACTTTGTTTTGCCCATATCTTTAAGACAAATGGAGGGCAGGATAAAAGGGAAGTTGATTCGTGTATACGGAAGCACGTAGGTCCACTCGAAAGAGGTCAAATCAAGTGCGGGGATGTCGAAGTCGAAAATCCGATTTCGACATCCTGAAAAATTCGGATTAAGGTTGCGAGTATTAATTATGAAAATTGCGGAAGCATCCATGCAGTTCCTGGCGACTTTGGAGCCTTCGTCGCGGATAGCGTTAAAATTTCCATTATAAACAGTTAAACTGGCGGTTACGGTAAAGTCGCGAACCAACCGCCAGCAGTCAAAACAGTGAGTATCGGAACGGAAGCATAAAAATTGACGGAAACAATATGAAAATAAAACCCTGTTGATTCCTGATATTCTGATACACAAATCTCCGCTGGCGGTGCATCGGTTGCCGATGCGGGGCTTCACGGCACGGAACACGCCGTGCATGGGGTTAGTGGACCGGAGACCGGTTGTATGCCGTAACCCGGCCATGGGGTTCTGGGTACCGCTTCACCCCCCTCCTTAGAGCAAACCCTGGGGGGGGCTCGATAACACCCACGCATGGCAGCGGGTACCCAGGACCACTTCCTGATAGGGGGGGGGGGGGGTGTCACATCCTCACTTCAGTAAGTCACAGTAAGATAGGTATCCCACAGTGGGATAGGTATGCTGCTGTAACTCGTAGCACATGTATAGTATCAAGTATCAATTCCCGGGTCCTGGCGGCGATTGTTCGGCATCCAAAGAACCCGTTAACCCATACCAGGCGCACCGGGTGCCGGCTGCTACGGTCACCACCACAGTGGCAGTGGCATACACGGCCAACATAGGCGTCACACGACGGCCGAGGTGGCCCCACAAGTCGAGAGCGACCACAAAGATCCATCAGGCTACCCCAAGCTTCCCAAGGCCCGCCGACTGGGGAGAGTCCCCACGGGTCCTTCCTCGGGCGCACCATGTCCATATCCATACGACGCGAGTCCAGAGTGCCATAGTCGAACTCCTTACGAACCCCAAATCGTAAGGGAACTCCTCCTGAAGGGATCGGGCATCAAGGCCGTCTTTTCCCTCGCCCTACTACCACGAAGCGTGGCCATACATGAGGGAGTCCTCATGCAGTGTGGGCGGAGGCGTCGACTCCTCAAACCACCAGTTTCCCAGGCAGACTGACCGAGGTCAGGAGCACCGGAGGCCGCCATCCGAATGCAAGTGCGTCTGCAAATCGGTAGGCTCACACTGGGACTGACAGTGGCGGACCGCTGGGAGTGTAGTCAGGCAACTGGGCTTCCCGCCTGGCGCCATCAGGATCCCCACACACACAGCGAATAGGGCAACACGGTATCACGGGCACTCAAACAGTAGAATCTGTAATCAAGTACTGGTCCAGGCTGGACCAGGCTGTAAGGATATGTACACGGCGACTCAAGGCGCCTCTGTATCCCGATTCGTGGTGAAAAACAGTCCATCCCTCAGCGATGGGCTGATGACACTTAACATACAGATGCACATATCCTGGAGGGCAGAAAAGCAGGCAACAATTTGGGTAAATAGGCGTGTAAACACACTCAGAACAGAGTGCCAAACCACGCCACGGTCAGGATAAGGCAAATGCAGGAGGATGGACAGGATAACGCCTGAGTTCAGGCATATATAGTCTCGAGACACACGTCGACTGGTCTGGATTCCGCAAATGCCATGGAACCAGACCACACACCAAAAAAAAATCGCAATGCCGATGACAGCGGCATCCGTTGCGCAACGTCGTATGGGCTTCAAGGCCCCAAGAGCTCAGAATTATGAAGGTCAGTCGCCCTACCTGGTTTCCCAAGGATTCAGCAGGGGGGGGAGTGACGAATAGAAGAAAAGAGGGGCCATCCTCCTCTGGATTCAGCAGGGGGGGGTATATGGCCACTCTGTCACCGAAAGATGGAAGAGAGCAAGCAAGTAAGGGACGGTTCGTCGGCCTCACAAGCGCCTCAAGGCACATCAGGGGAGAGCTCAGGGCGCTGATCAGGCACCCCTGGCTGCAATCGCCCGGGTGAGTGCTGCCAAGTCCGAGACATGGATCTTGGTCTTGTGCTTGCGGATGTACTCCATGAAGGGAGTATTGACCCGCGGCACGAATGAGGAGACGGGTTCCCAGGTGTCGTGGGACGGCCCATAGCCTCGCCAACGAACCTTGAACTCCAGACCTCCGGGTGCCGAGGCCTTCGGACGCTGAGCCAGGATCTTCTCGACAGTATAGTCGTCCTGCTCAGCATAGTCGTCGTCCGAGTCGGCCTCATGTCTGGCATAGTCCAGGGACACATGTCGGCCACGGAGGTCGGGTTCCCGCGCACGGAGTTGACTCTCGTGGCGCTCCCGGAACTGTCCGTGACCCACCTTGATGCGGTAGGTGTCCTCACCAATCCTGCGGACCACCTCGCCGGGTGTGAACCAGGTCTTGGTGCGGTGGGTGCCCATGGGGCGGGGTCTGATCACCCACACCGGGTCTCCCACCCTGAACTTCTGCGCTGTCGAGCTCGGGGCGGACTTCTGACGCTCAGCATGCTCCTTCTCAAGCTGCTGGCGGATGTCCCGCGCCGTTTGCTCTTGCCGCGCGAAGAACTCCTTGGCATCCATAGCCATGCCATCACCAGACAAGGGAAGTCCCCTACCCAGGGGGTCCCTGCCAAACAGAATCTGGTGAGGGGACAAACCGCCCGGAGTGGGGGTGTCATGATGGGCCTTCAGAGCAGGCCACATCTCCTCGAACCAGTTCCGCCGTGGATTGGTGATGTGGATCTTGCGCAGCTTCTCGAACAGCTGCCGTCCAGCCACTTCAGCACGGCCGTTAGACCGGCTGAGATAGGCAACGCTCTTGGCATGTCGTATTCCCATGAGGGAACACATAGCCTTGAACCAGCCACCAGTAAACTGGGGCCCTCGGTCACTGCAAATGGTGCGGGGGATGTCAAAGACGGTCAGCCAATGACGAATCATCATGACTGCCACTTCCTTGGCAAGCAACCCCTTTTTGCGTGCCGGAACGGCTACAACGTAGCCGCTGTGGCGGTCCACACAGAGAACCACACAGTCAAAGGTCTCCTTGCCAATGTGCACTTCGGGCATGGAGAAGACGTCCATGGCCACGCTCTCCATGGGCTGGTCAGGAACCGGGGTCCATTGGGGTTCCCCCTTGACGTTCCGGTTATCGGGATTGCAGGCCTGACAGACCGAGCAACCCTTCCTGACCTTCTTGATGGCGGTGTAGAGAACGATATGGTCGATGTCGAACCGACGCTGCATGTCAAGAGCTTGCTTCTTGACCCCTGGGTGCAGCATGTGGTGGTGCCAAGCTTCACACAGCTCGAGCACCCGGGACTCTGGGACTAGCAGCTTACCATTCCGGTAGAGCTTGCCATCTTCCTCAGTCAGCCCCTTTGGCCACTTCTGCCCGTCGTCAGGGTCGGTCACAGCCCTGTACTCGGCCGCAAGGGCCTCAGACTTGGCGTAATCGTCGGTCCAGTCGTCCTGGAGGCAAGACTCTGGGAAGAGGTGCTTGTCGGACTCCACTCCCACAGGGGGTGCCGGACCGGGCCTTCCGCCCGCGGCACCCACAGGGGCGAGTACACTGACCGTTCTCCTCACCCTCGAAGCGAGGGGGGCATCTGCGGCCATGACGACGAAGCATTTGGCACCCTCCTCCTCCATCAGGCGCTCCATCTCAATGATCCTCTTGGCTTCAGCGGTCTCAGCCTCATCGCCATGGGCAGAGATGTCCTGCATGCCCTTGCTGGCGGGATAGGCCCACCTACTGAGACAGTCCGCCACGGTGTTATCCTTTCCAGGAATATAAACAACCGTAAGGTCGAACTTGGCCAAGGTCTCGTGCCATCTTGCCCGTCGGGAGGCGGGACCCGAGGGGGTGTCCACGTGCTCCTTGTGCCACGACTGCAGACTCTGATGGTCGGTGCAGACGGTGACGGGATGGAGGGCTATGTACCCAGCCCATTTCCTGAGAGCCATGACGATGGCATACGCCTCCTTTTCACGGGGCGTCCACGTCCGTCTCTGGCCTTCCGCCAGGACTCGGCTCCAGAAGGCCACAGGCACGTGCCTCCCATCGTCAAGCACTTGCTCCAACACAGCGCCAATGGCGTAGTCGGAAGCGTCGGTGCGCAGGACGAACCCTCGGTCGGGATCCACGAGGTGCAGACCCACTGCGGATAGCAGCGCCTGCTTCATCCCCTCAAAGGCACGGTCAGACTCTTCAGTCCAGACCAGAGCCTTCTTGGACCCCTTCTTGGTCTCCTCTCGGTTGCCCTTGAGCATGGTCGTCATGGGGGCTGCATACTCGGCATACATTTTGATATACCCCGAGTAGTAATTGCAGAACCCCAAGTA
Organism: Eutreptiella sp. 'Long Island Sound 2002'; assembly: GCA_964036045.1. Classification (NCBI taxonomy): domain Eukaryota; phylum Euglenozoa; class Euglenophyceae; order Eutreptiales; family Eutreptiaceae; genus Eutreptiella; species Eutreptiella sp. 'Long Island Sound 2002'. The sequence goes on from OZ038378.1 coordinate 162,608,501, forward strand.
CGCCCGTAGCTCAGAGACCGTTTTGGGCTTTTCCCAGTGCTCAATCGCAGCCACCTTGCCAGGTATGGGCTTTCGCTGCCCGTTCCCAACTACGTGGCCAGCGAAGACCACCTCGCTTACCGCAATGGTGGCCTTGTCACTGCTGCCCGTGAGTTTGTGCCGAACCAGAAGGTCCAGCACTCGAGTGACGTCCCTCTCGTGTGCCTCCAGGAGCTCCTCGTAGCTCATGCTGGGGTCCCCGGACGCGATAATCACGTCGTCCACGAAGGGGTCCGCACAGTCGCGCACCGGCTCAAGCAGGTTCTCCAGCATCCGCTGAAAAGCCGCATTGCCGTTGGTGACGCCCATGGGCATCACCTTCCACTGGAGAGGTCCAAGTGGAGTGCTCATGGCTGTGCAGGCACGGGACTCTTCGGCGAGAGGCATCTGATGATAACCATGTTTCAGGTCAATCACCGTGAAGATCCTCCGCCGGTGTTGCTTTTGCAGCATGTCCTCAATGAGGGGCAGCGTATAGCTGTCGTGCTGCGTTTGGGCGTTCAGGCCGCGGTAGTCGACCACGAGCCGCCACTCACCGGCAACCTTCTTGGGGACGACGAAGCAGGGAGAGGCCCACTCGGAGTGGCACGGCTCAAGCCAGCCTCTCTGGATGAAGTCACGGAGGATCTTCTCCATGGCTTCTTTCCTCTCGCCCCTTAGGGCAAACTCCCGGTGGCGATACACACGGGGGTCCTGCTTCAGTCGTATCTTGGCCTCGCCATACGGTCCACGCACCGGGGGGGGGAACACAGGCTTTCCGCTGAAGAAGGTCTCGCCATACTTCTGCTTCAGCCTGGCCCTCAACGCCTGGATCTTGGGGCAGTCATCGGAATCCGCCTTGGCTTTTCCGGGCACTTGAACCACGGAGCTTACTTGAGGGGTAGCGACCCCGCTCGCTTTCGGCTCAGGTGGTCTTCCCAGGTGGCCCAAAGGGCCATCTCTGGTCTTGCCTCGGAACAGATCGCCGTAGGTGGGTGGGTTACCGCCAGGCGGCTCGTCTTGGCTGGACATGTGATCCAGCACCCTCTGCACGAAGGTATTCCCGTCATAGGAACCAGAGACGATTGAGTCCACTTCCCACCAGGCTTTGTCCTGGCCTTTGCCCTCACGCTGGTTTCCCCAGTCGTGAAAGGGCTGATCCATATACCCCTGAACCAGATCCCACTCCTCTTCAGTGAGGGGGTCTTCGGAGTCCGATTCTTCGATGTCAACAGGGGGAACCGCAAAGCATTGCCGCCAGGGCTCTGCTATGATGCGGTTGACACACACGAAGTCCGTGGTGTCGGCCTGATCAAGGCCCCCATCCACATAGTGGAATTCTGTTGGCCATCTCTGGGGTGGCATGGGCTGTCCCTTAGCGTCCTGATAGACACTCTCTCCAGCCGGTAGGACGACCTTGTTCAAGGTCATGTTGGTCAATGAGGCTACCCAATGTCGGGTACTTTCCTCCTCGGTGCATCCCATAGGAACAACCAGCACTGCCTTGGAGCGGTCCTTGCGAATCTTCGCTATCGCTCTGGGAATGTCCCAACGGGGGCAATGGATCCACATCAATCCCTGATGCGGACCCCAGTGCTTCTTCCACGCGGAGTCCTGGGCGCTCCAGTACTTCTCACAAACCCGAAGATGGGCGGAGGTTCCTGAAGAGAACGCATCCAGGGCCAGATCCGAAGCTCCCAAGTCCGCGACAACTCGGCTCGCCACTTCCGGCCTTACGCCGTACTCCTGGTTTGCAGAACCAGTTGGCTCAGTGTCCAGCGCGGCCACTTCGAGCTGATTGCGTTCGGGGTGGATCCATTGGCATTCCACATGGTGCTCAGGTGACGAAAGCCACGAGAGTTGGTCGTCCTGGTACAGGGTCATGGAAGCCTGGGCCGGGAGGACGCCGGAGTCCGTCTCCATCATGAAGTCGTACCCGACGATCATATCCCAGTCCATCTCGGCCTCGTAGAAGCTACCGTGCAGGAGGATTTCCTTGCCGAGGTCTGGGCGGCTCAGCTCACGATGGTTCACGAACTGCAGCCCAATGGCCGCTTCCTTCGTGCCTCCCACCATGTACTGGCCGTTCGCCACCTTCAGCCTGACCGGTTTCCGACTGTCGGTAAGACACTCTGGCGGAAGCAGGCCAGCCTTGACCAAGCTGACTTGAGCTCCCGTGTCGACCAACACGTCGAAAACCTTTTCCACTTCCCCGCATAAGGCACGGACCTTAAGATGCAACTGCCGCTCGCGACCGACACGGCGCACGGCGTGCAAACTCAGGATCTCCGGCCGTTCCAGAAGCTCCACAAGCGACTGGTGCAGGTCGTGGACAATGGGCTCAGGCTGCCCATCTGCAGCATCCAGCTGCGGTCCGGGTGATCCTCCGATACTCTCGGATAGATCCTGTAGTACATCAAACACGTTCTTGGTTGCGAAGGACGGACGGGTGCAAGGGTTCGTGCCTTCACTTGCCCTCACCCCGCCTCCGCGACTGGGCGCCAGACCGGGCCTTCCGCCCGCGGCAGTCCCCTTGTGCTTACCGACTCCCGACAGGGATGGTTCGGCGCTTCCCACGTCACCATCCTGCGACCGCCCTAGCTGGGGCCCTTGGCTGCAGGGGCTCCGCTAGGGGGCGTCGGTTGTGGAAGAGGGGGTGTTCTCTTCGGCCTCAACGTCGTTGACGCCCTTCCTTCTTCCCCCTTTACCTCCTCCTTTACCCTTGTTCTTGTCCTTGTCCTTGTTCTGGTCATTCTGGTTGTTCTCCTTGTTCTTGTTGTCCGATCTGGGGACCCAGTTCCTCTTGATCTCCTGGATCTCCTTGGCCAACTCGGTCCCCACCGACGACATCAGCTTGGCCAGCTCTTCCTTGTCCACCTCCATCTTGGCTTCCCGGATACCCGCGGGCGCACGCTTCTTCGACCCGTGCGCCTTCTTGTAAGCCTCCGTGTCGGCCTTGTGGACGGGGCATGTTCGGTGGTCATGGTTGAAGCCTTTCTTCCTCCCATAACACACGAAACAGCCCTGAGGGTGAGCTCGTACGAACTCCCCAAAGGACAGCGGAGGGTCGCCAATACGGCGAGGGTCCCTCTTCTCCTGCTTCTTCCAACCTGGCTGCAGGGGCTTCCAGTTTGCTGGCTTGGTCCCCGCGCTCAGGTTCTTGGCCACGAAGGCACACACGGCCATTTCGGCGGGCTCATCGTCGTCGTCATCGTCGACGAGAGTCTCATCGCCGCCGGCTCCCGCTGGGTCCATGGCAGATTCCCCGCCAGGCCCCTCGCCAACGTAGTTGACGTCGCGGTCGCCGGGCCTCAACCCGCGGGTGTGGTGGAGGTTTCGGTACTCCTTGAGTACTTCCTCGCCAACCCACTCCAGGATCTCGTCGCAGCTCATCCGCGCCGGGATGGGCTGCAGACGGATGGTCTGGCCGCTCAACTCACAGTCGTCAAGGCGCCAAATCGCGGTCTTCTCGCGATCGCCCGAGACGGTGATGAGAAGAGCGTTCCGCAGGGAGTGCCGTTTGACATCCCGGGCCACGTTCTTCTTCGCCCAACTCACCACGTTCGTATGATACTCCTTGGGGAGCATCATCTTGACCGTGTGGTTGGACTTGGCCCTCTTGGATTCCTCCTTGGTGACCCTCTTGATCCATGCTTCCGGTAGCATGGAGAGCAGGCGAGCCTGCTCGTCACCCTCGTTCCAATCCTCCACGTTGCGGCGGAAGAGGGTGTATTTCCCTCGGAAGTCACGCCATTCCCGTAGGCGGATCTCCCGTCCATCATGCTCAAGCTTGATGGACTTCCAGCGCTTGGCAGCCACCTGCGGAGCGTCCACCCGCTCCTGCTCGTTGAGCCACTTCTTGGCGTCCTTGAGGGTCTTGATTTTCCCCTCCTTGGTCGCCACGAAGTATAGCTCGCCGAGCACTTCCGGCAGGCGGTACCTGAACCGTCTGAAGACATATCTCTCCGCATCCGCGGGAGGTTGGTCTTCAGTGACGGTCAGCCCCCAATCGTCCAGCTTCTCCAAGAAGCGGTCGAGGTTGAGGGGGTTGCCATCGTACATGGGGGGCTTGATGTCCTTCAAGTCTTCCCACACGGCGGCGTCCGCGGCCTTAGAGACCATGAACGCCGGCCGCGAGGTCGACCGAGGTTCCCATCGGCCTCGCCCACGGACTCCCACGGCCGCCACGTCCATCTCCTCCATGGAATCCCTGTGGCTACGCCGCGGTTCCTCCACGTACGCTGAACCGAAATGTTCACGCCGTACTGCATCCATGTACGCATCCTCATCACGGCGCCGGCGGCTGCGTTCAGCGGCCTCCCGTCGTACACCCCGCGGCGGGCTGATGTCGAACTCCTCCAGGTCCAGGTCCAGGTCCAGGTCCTCACCTTCGCCGACATCCCACTCCACGTCTCCTCTGGGGACCTCATCCCTGAGTCCACCATAACGCCCTCCAGCCCTGGGGATTGACACCGGGGCTGGTGGCGGGCGTCGGGGGCGTACAGGCGTCCGCGGTGGAGCACGGCGGTTGTGGTAGTCCGCGCTGAGCCACTCATCGCGCCATTCCTCACTGCCACTGCCGGGCGGCACGCGCTCGTTGCGGCGGCCCGCGCTGTGGTGAGAGGGGGCGGTGAGAGAGGGGGCACTGGCGCTGGGGCGACTCCTGGGGGCTCCGCCGGGGGCGTGGGGTCTGCCTGGACCTGGTCCGGGTCCCCAGCCGTCGTCCGACGAGCCTGACTCCAGGGGTGGGTGGTCGCTGCCGACTCTCCCACGGGCTTCCAGCGCATCCAGCCTGTCCTGCAGGCCGCTGACGACGTTGGTCAGCGACTTGGTCTCGGCCCTGGCGATGTCCAGGTTCTTCTGCGCGCGCGCGGCGACCGTGGAGATGCGAGCCATCTCGCTCTTGCCCGTGTCTACCTCCAGCTCGAGCAACTGGACTCTCCTGCGGAGGTAGACAATCCACCGCCAGGTGGCATCCGGGACACCGTTCCCTGGTGGGTCGCCGGGGTCCCCAGGGGGTCCTCCAGGAGGGCCTCCGCCGGGTCCGCCCGGTCCAGGGGGTCCTCCTCCGCCCGGTGGTCCGCCTCCAGGGGGTCCACTTGGTGGGCGTCCTCCAGGGGGTCCTGAAGGTCCTCCGCCAGGGGGTCCCGGTGGGTCTCCGCCGGGTCGCCTCGGTGGGTCCGAGGATGGGCGCCTCCTCGTGATGCCGAAGTCCATGTCGTCATCCTCGTCCATGTCGCCCCACCTGGGCGTCTCGGTCACGGAGGACTCGGAGCTCCGGTAGGGAGGAGGGGGATCCTCATCCTCACCTTCCATGGGGACGTCTCCGCCACCTCCGCCCGTCCAAGCCACCACTTGGCGATGCCGACGGCCTCGTTCATCCCCGTCACTGGCGGTGAAGAAGGGGTCACTGTCGTGGGGGTGCCCACCCGCTGGCCTCCGCGCCCTCTCGGGGGTCTTCCCCTTGCCCTTCCTCCGTCGACGGGCGGTGGTGCTACCGCTCCCACTGCTGCCCGTGTCCGCCTCATCCAGCTTCATCCTGGAGGAGGCGTCCCCTTCGAAAAGCCTTCGAAGGGTCTCCACTCGCGATCCTCCCGGGGGAGTCTCGTGGCGGAGTTTGGCCTCTGCCTCCTCCATTGCGGCGGCGGTGGCTGCGGCAGCTCGCGCTTCGGCCTCTTCCCGAGCACGAGCCGCCTCGGTCTCCCGGGCCTGCAGCAGCTGCGCCTTCTGCGCCTCCAACGCCGCCAGCTCCGCCTCCGTCTTGGCCTTCTCCTCAGCGACCTTCCGTCGCGCGGCCTCGATGGCTTCCTTCTTGGCGGCATCCTCATGGGCCTTAGCCGTCGCTTCGGCGTGGGCCCTTTCCTCCGCCTCCTTCTTTGCCCTCTCTTGGGCGAGCGCCTCCCCCAGCGCCTTCACCTCGGCCTCCTTGCGGGCAATGGCCTCCTGCGTCAGGCGGGCTTCCTCGTCGACAGCCGCCAACTCACCGTTGACCTGGGCAGTTGCTGCACTATGGGCGGCCACGGCCGTGAGTCCAGCCGCGATGGCCGCCACGGTCTGGGTGTGGATGGCCATGCCATGCGCCCACTGCGCAGCTTCCTCCTGGGCGATGCCGGCGGCGCCCTCCACAGCAGCGCGGTACTGCTTGGCCCGTTGCCGAGCAACCCGACGGTTGCAGGGCACCCCACAGGCGCGCTCACAGGCGAGCGCCACGTCCCTTTCGGGAGCGACGCTGCTGCTGGAGCTGGCCTGGTCGGCCGGCGTCCTCCCGCGGTGGGCCGACTCGATGTCGCTGCTGGGGCCTGCTGAGGCCTGCCGGGCCCTCAGGAGCAGCGGACGGGGTTTGGCCTGGGTCTGCTTGGCGACTTGGATGTAGTCGCCAAGGGTGGTGGAGCCGGGGTGGTGTCCACCATTGGGCCGTTGGGGACTGGGGGCTGGGGTTCCGCCCTTGGCGCCTTGGGCGGCTTCGGCAGCCAGGGACTCCTGGTACTCCCGCCACCTCCGGTCCCTCTTCTTGTCCCCGGCGGACCTCTTCTCCGTCGCCGGAGACGCGCTGCTGCTGCCCTGCAGCCTGCGCTCGTTCCCCGGTTCCGGGAACTTCTTCTCGATCACGTCCCACAGGGAGACGTTGATCGAGGCGCCCGACGGGTAGGCGTTGGGCTCCTCGTCCTCCTCGATCCCGTCGGGGCGCAGCCCTTCGCCGGGCCTGTCCGGCCGGGTCCACGCCCTCCAGCGCCTCTGCTGGTGGCGGTACTCGTACCCCTCCGCCCGCAGCCAGTCCTCCACGGCCTGCAGGCGGTCGGGGGCGATGTCCGTGCGGAGCTCGAAGCTCCTGGGCATGCCCCCTTCGCACTGGGGGTTGCTGTGGCGGTAATGCTGGTCCCAAACCAACCCACGCAGCAGGCGTGCTGCATGGGGGTGGGGCCGCGGCCACGTCCTGCCCGCTTCCTGCCAATTCACCATGGCAGCGGGGGCGTAGATGGTCTTGAAGTCCTTGATGTGCACTCGTTCACCTCAACGAACTGGTTGTGGTTGTTGGGGAGGGTGCTGCAGCACTGGATTGGAAGTGCGGCTGGTGCTGGTCAGCCGGTGGTTGTGGAGGTGGTTGACGCGGCCTTACTGGTCGGCCGTTGGGACTCCGGGTCGGCCGATGGGGCTGATGCAGGAGTCCTGGTCTGTGCACCTCTTCCACGGGCGCTGCGCGGTCAGGACGATGTTCTGGACGGCGCTGCGGGCTCCGTGACGAACTCGGCGCTGTCGCTGAGTGGCGCTGCGAGCTGCTGCGCTGCGCTGCAAGACGCTGCGCTGCGCTGCGAGCTGCGAGCTGCGCCGCGCTGCTGCGACGCGCTGCTCGGGGTCTGTGGCCCCGAGTGGCACGCGAGGGTTGGGTAACCCCGCGGCGGTGAAACGCTTTTGACGCGTTCCCGTGGGGGGCCGGCCACGGGACGCTGCGGTGACACGCACAGGTGAGCAGGCAGGCAAGGCACTACGCTCACAAGGGCATCAATACGCCTGTGTCATGTGACAAAGCGTTTCAGAATCCTTGCCACTCTGCAAAGAGGGAACGAAAGTATGTACAGCAACACATCAGGATATGTACACATGGGGTTAAGACTGGACTGGGGTAAGGGCATCAAGGGACAATAGACACTCAGTCCCGACTCATATCCCAATCCCAGGTCCGACCCTCTCAGTGGCTGATGGGGGCGGGGGCTCAAACACAACCCATGCCCTGCTCAGTCCGGACCCTGAAACCCTGCCAATGGGAGAGGTGTCCCGCACAGCCACAGGCGGGTTCCTGGGAACCAATGGGTTCCGAGGCCAACCGACAGTGGCTCCCTATGCTCCCTTAACGGCAGGTCCCAACTCCACTCTGAGCCAGAGATATGGCCCCGCCATTATCACCCGGGAGTTGGTAGCTGAAAATGGGCTGTTTCAGCCCAAACTGAAATTGGCTTGAAAAACTCCAAAATTGACCCCTCGTCTGGACCCGCCAGAGGTAGGGACGAGGCAACTGACCCTATGCCCTTCGAGTACGAACTCCCTGGAGCCCTCACCCAACCTGGTTCCCTCTGAGGTCCCGGCATCAGGGCAACACGGATGAGTCAAGTGGGGTCATGATGCCAAAATCACCAAAATTGGCGTCATTCCCACGCGCGGCTCGCTCGGCCAAGGTGAGGCCAATGGCTCACAGGGTAGGAGGCAGGACCTAGGACTTATATCTGAGTGTACAACTTGGATTTAGGTCCGGGCTCCCTATGGGCTTAGAGAAATGGGGCCGCCAATTGACCACACGGAAGGGGGAAATTGGGGTCCCAAAATTGGGTCATTTTGGCTGCTTGAAATGAGCCAAAATTCGGTGTGCTCCCAATAGTATATCTCCACGCCGGCTTGGAGATCGGATCCGCCATTCCATACGTGATCCACCGGGAGTCCAACGGAGACTCCCATGCCCTTGGCTCTCAAAGATCTCCATGCCACTCGGCGTGGTGACGATCCCAATTGGGTCCACAAATGCAAAAATGGCAAAATTGCCCATACTCAATTTGGCCTAGCGCCTTGACGAAGGCGGCTCCGCTTCGCCCACGTGGTGTGTGGACCATGGGGACCATTACCCATAACACCCATGTCATATATGGTCCATTGGTCCATGCGTCCGGCGTGCATGAAGGTTAGAACATGGGGCACGGCGGGCAGCAAAAGTGGAAAAATGCTCAAAATGGCCAAAATTGCGCACGCTCATGGTTGGGGCAAATGAGGCACGTGCCCGACTCGGACCGGAGTGTGCCTTAGGATTGATGTCAAGTCATATGTGTCCAACATATCTTTGGGGCGTCGCCCAACTCCTCCGGTGTTGGGAATGGCAGGGTCGCCAAGTGAGCCCATGATTTGGGATAGTCCCAAATCGCCAACATGGCGGCCACGGTATGCCAAGCCTAAGAGGAGCTATTCGCCGGGTCCAAGATATGTTGGGCACCAAAGTATGTACCCTCATATCATACTTGGGTCATGATGTCAATTGAGCGCAACGTTGAGATATACGTTCGCCACTTGACATCATGACGAGCCAAAAATGGCAAAATTGACACAATGACACACAAAAGTGCCTTGAAAGGTCTACAATTATATTATAATATCTCCGGCTCGGATCGTGCAATCACTTAATCCTTCTAAACACAATGACTTGACACCATTGACCTTCGATCCCACATATGTGCTCCACTTGGGGCGCCTTGAAAGGTTACGAGCGCTGCTTCCCAAGTGGGCACATGAAAATATGGAAAATTGTATAACACACACTTTGCTCCCAACGCATCGCTTCGGGATCACCACACAAGCTTCCCTTCACGAAGGTTAGGCTTGCAATTGACCGTAGGGAGTGTGGAGAAGGGGCTTGCACAATATGAGGTCCATTGGCGGGCTTGTCTTGGAGCAATGGGCCCGCCAAATGGGCACGCAACACAACACATGGCACATACCAAATATTGCCCAAAAATGTAGCTCCCACCACGATATGTCATGCCCCTCCAAGGGCATATCTTTGTGTCAATCGCCCATAGGAACTCAAGGAGAGTTCCTATGCAACACCAACACTTGCGCGCTACACTCGAAAGTTATCTTAACGCACGCAATATCATGGTCATAGAGTTATAACGCAAACTCTACCCTCTTGACCATGATCCATTACACTAGCGCGCATGTGTGGATACGCAAGGCATATAAAGCTTCCTAAATTACGTCGGGAGTATTGTGAATACATCCCACGTTTCCTTATCGTCAATACTCGCAAGCAACACGAGATATGACCTTCACAAGTGGCCTCACGAATCAACTTTGTTTTGCCCATATCTTTAAGACAAATGGAGGGCAGGATAAAAGGGAAGTTGATTCGTGCATACGGAAGCACGTAGGTCCACTCGAAAGAGGTCAAATCAAGTGCGGGGATGTCGAAGTCGAAAATCCGATTTCGACATCCTGAAAAATTCGGATTAAGGTTGCGAGTATTAATTATGAAAATTGCGGAAGCATCCATGCAGTTCCTGGCGACTTTGGAGCCTTCGTCGCGGATAGCGTTAAAATTTCCATTATAAACAGTTAAACTGGCGGTTACGGTAAAGTCGCGAACCAACCGCCAGCAGTCAAAACAGTGAGTATCGGAACGGAAGCATAAAAATTGACGGAAACAATATGAAAATAAAACCCTGTTGATTCCTGATATTCTGATACACAAATCTCCGCTGGCGGTGCATCGGTTGCCGATGCGGGGCTTCACGGCACGGAACACGCCGTGCATGGGGTTAGTGGACCGGAGACCGGTTGTATGCCGTAACCCGGCCATGGGGTTCTGGGTACCGCTTCAGCAGGAGCGGCTCAAGAGGCACCTAACATAGGGCAGTGGGAGGGACAGGACGTCCCCTTGGTAAGACCTTCTTCCTGCACCGTCAAAGGAGGCATCCCGAGCTCCCGAAGATACCTACCTACCTACCTCGAGCACCCGGGACTCCGGTACTAGCAGCTTACCATTCCGGTAGAGCTTGCCATCTTCCTCGGTCAGCCCCTTTGGCCACTTCTGCCCGTCGTCAGGGTCGGTCACAGCCCTATACTCGGCCGCAAAGGCCTCAGACTTGGCGTAATCGTCGGTCCAGTCGTCCTGGAGGCAAGACTCCGGGAAGAGGTGCTTGTCGGACTCAGCTCCCTCAGGGGCGAGTACTCTGACCGCTCTGCTCACCCTCGTTGCGAGGGGGGCATCCGCAGCCATGACGACGAAGCATTTCACACCCTCCTCCTCCATCAGGCGCTCCATCTCAATGATCCTCTTGGCTTCAGCGGTCTCAGCCTCATCGCCATGGGCAGACACGTCTGTCATGCCCTTGCTGGCGGGATAGGCCCACCTGCTGAGACAGTCCGCCACGGTGTTGTCCTTTCCAGGAATATAAACAACCGTAAGGTCGAACTTGGCCAAGGTCTTGTGCCATCTTGCCCGTCGGGAGGCGGGACCTGAGGGGGTGTCCACGTGCTCCTTGTGCCACGACTGCAGACTCTGATGGTCGGTGCAGACGGTGACGGGATGGAGGGCTATGTACCCAGCCCATTTCCTGAGAGCCATGACGATGGCATACGCCTCCTTTTCACGGGGCGTCCACGTCCGTCTCTGGCCTTCCGCCAGGACTCGGCTCCAGAAGGCCACAGGCACGTGCCTCCCATCGTCAAGCACTTGCTCCAAGACAGCGCCAACGGCGTAGTCGGAAGCGTCGGTGCGCAGGACGAACCCTCGGTCGGGATCCACGAGGTGCAGGCCCACTGCGGATAGCAGCGCCTGCTTCATCCCCTCAAAGGCACGGTCGGACTCAGCTGCCCAGACCAGAGCCTTCTTGGACCCCTTCTTGGTCTCCTCTCGGTTGCCCTTGAGCATAGTCGTCATGGGGGCTGCATACTCGGCATACATTTTGATATACCCCGAGTAGTAGTTGCAGAACCCCAGATACGCCCGTAGCTCAGAGACCGTTTTGGGCTTTTCCCAGTGCTCGATCGCAGCCACCTTGCCAGGTATGGGCTTTCGCTGCCCGTTCCCGACTACGTGGCCAGCGAAGACCACCTCGCTTACCGCAATGGTGGCCTTGTCACTGCTGCCCGTGAGTTTGTGCCGAACCAGAAGGTCCAGCACTCGAGTGACGTCCCTCTCATGTGCCTCCAGGAGCTCCTCGTAGCTCATACTGGGGTCCCCGGACGCGATGATCACGTCGTCCACGAAGGGGTCCGCACAGTCACGCACCGGCTCAAGCAGGTTCTCCAGCATCCGCTGAAAAGCCGCATTGCCGTTGGTAACGCCCATGGGCATCACCTTCCGCTGGAGAGGTCCAAGTGGGGTGCTCATGGCTGTGCAGGCACGGGACTCCTCGGCGAGAGGCATCTGATGATAACCATGTTTCAGGTCAATCACCGTGAAGATCCTCCGCCGGTGTTGTTTTTGCAGCATATCCTCAATGAGGAACAGCGTATAGCTGTCGTGCTGCGTTTGGGCGTTTAGGCCTCGGTAGTCGACCACGAGCCGCCACTCACCGGCCACCTTCTTGGGGACGACGAAGCACGGAGAGGCCCACTCGGAGTGGCACGGCTCAAGCCAGCCTCTCTGGATGAAGTCACGGAGGATCTTCTCCATGGCATCCTTCCTCTCGCCCCTCAGGGCAAACTCCCGGTGCCGATACACACGGGGGTCCTGCTTCAGTCGTATCTTGGCCTCGCCATACGGTCCACGCACCGGTGGGGGAAACACAGGCTTTCCGCTGAAGAAGGTGTCACCATACTTCTGCTTCAGCCTGGCCCTCAACGCCTTGATCTTGGGGCAATCATCGGACTCCGCCTTGGCTTTTCCGGGCACTTGAACCACGGAGCTTACTTGAGGGGTAGCGACCCCGCTCGGTTTCGGCTCAGGCGGTCTTCCCAGGTGGCCCAAAGGGCCATCTCTGGTCTTGCCTCGGAATAGATCGCCGTAGGTGGGTGGGTTACCTCCGATTGGCTCATCCTGGCTGGACAAGTGGTCCAGCACCCTCTGCACGAAGGTGTTCCCATCATAGGAACCAGAGACGATCGAGTCAACTTCCGGCCAGGCTTTGTCCTGGCCTTTGCCCTCACGCTGGTTTCCCCAGTCGTGAAAGGGCTGATCCATATACCCCTGAACCAGATCCAGCTCCTCTTCTGTGAGGGGGTCTTCCGATTCTCCGATGTCAACAGGGGGAACCGCAAAGCATTGCCTCCAAGGCTCCGCTACGATGCGGTTGACACACACGAAATCCGTGGCGTCGGCCTGATCAAGGCCCCCATCCACATGGTGGAATTCTGTTGGCCATCTCTGGGGTGGCATGGGCTGTCCCTTAGCGTCCTGATAGACACTCTCTCCAGCCGGTAGGACGACCTTGTTTAAGGTCATGTTGGTCAATGAGGCTACCCAATGTCGGGTACTTTCCTCCTCGGTGCATCCCATAGGAACAACCAGCACTGCCTTGGAGCGGTCCTTGCAAATCTTCGCTATCGCTCTTGGAATGTCCCAACGGCAGCAATGGATCCACATTAATCCCTGATGCGGACCCCAGTGCTTCTTCCACGCGGAGTCCTGTGCGCTCCAGTACTTCTCACAAACCCGAAGATGGGCGGAGGTTCCTGAAGAGAACGCATCCAGGGCCAGATCAGAAGCCCCCAAGTCCGCAACAACTCGGCTCGCCACTTCCGGCATTACGCCGTACTCCTGGTTTGCAGGACCAGTTGGCTCAGTGTCCAGCGCGGCCACTTCGAGCTGATTGCGTTCGGGGTGGATCCATTGGCATTCCACATGGTGCTCAGGTGACGAAAGCCACGAGAGCTGGTCGTCCTGGTACAGGGTCATGGAGGCCTGCGCCGGGAGGACGCCGGAGTCCGTCTCCATCATGAAGTCGTACCCAACGATCATGTCCCAGTCCATCTCGGCCTCGTAGAAGCGACCATGCAGGAGGATTTCCTTGCCGAGGTCTGGGCGGCTCAGCTCACGATGGTTCACGAACTGCAGCCCAATGGCCGCTTCCTTCGTGCCTCCCACCATGTACTGGCCGTTCGCCACCTTCAGCCTGACAGCTTTCCGACTGTCGGTCAAACACTCTGGTGGAAGTAGGCCAGCCTTGACCAAGCTGACCTGTGCCCCCGTGTCGACCAACACGTCGAAGACCTTTTCCACTTCCCCGCATAAGGCACGGACCTTAAGGTGCAACTGCCGCTCGCGCCCAACTCGGCGCACGGCGTGCAAGCTCAGGATCTCCGGCCGTTCCAAAAGCTCAACAAGCGACTGGTGCAGGTCGTGGACAATGGGCTCAGGCTTCCCATCTGCAGCGTCCAGCTGCGGTCCGGGTGATCCTCCGATACTCTCGGATAGATCTTGAAGTACATCAAACACATTCTTGGTCGCGAAGGAAGGACGGGTGCAAGGGCTCGTGCCTTCACTTGCCCTCACCCCGCCTCCGCAACTGGGTGCCAGACCGGGCCTTCCGCCCGCGGCAGTCCCTTTGTGCTTATCGACTCCCGACTGGGATGGTTCGGCGCTTCCCACGTCACCATCCTGCGACCGCCCTAGCTGGGGCCCTTGGCTGCAGGGGCTCCGCTAGGGGGCGTCGGTTGTGGAAGTAGGGGTATTCTCCTCCGCATCAACCTCGTTGACACCCTTCTTCCTCCTAATCCCAGGCTTCTTGTCCTTGTCCTTGTTCTGGTCGTTCTGGTTGTTCTCCTTGTTCTTGTTGTCCGACCTCGGGACCCAGTTCCTCTTGATCTCCTGGATCTCCTTAGCCAACTCGGTCCCCACCGACATCAGCTTGGAGAACTCGTGCTTGTCCACCTCCACTTTGGCTTCCCGGATACCCGCGGGCGCACGCATCTTCGACCCGTGCGCCTTCTTGTAAGCCTCCGTGTCGGCCTGGTGGGTGGGGCATGTTCGGGGGTCATGGTTGAAGCCTTTCTTCCTCCCATAACACACGAAACAGCCCTGAGGGTGAGCTCGTATGAACTCCCCAAAGGACAACGGAGGGTCGCCAATGCGGCGAGGGTCCCTCTTCTCCTTCTTCTTCCAACCCGGCTGCAGGGGCTTCCAGCTTCCCCGGTTGCTCCCCGCGCCGTTGTGGGCCACGAAGGCACAAACGGCCATCTCGGCGGGCTCATCGTCGTCGTCATCATCGACGAGAGCTTCATCGCCATCGGCTCCCGCTGGGTCCATGGCAGCTTCCCCGCCAGGCCCCTTGCAAACGTAGTTGACGTCGCGGTCGCCGGGCCTCAACCCGCGGGTGTGGTGGAGGTTCCGGTACTCCTTGAGTACTTCCTCTCCAACCCACTCCAGGATCTCGTCGCAGCTCATCCGCGCCGGGATGGCCTGCAGACGGATGGTCTGGCCACTCACGTCACACTCGTCAAGGCGCCACATCGCGGTCTTCTCGCGATCGCCCGAGACGGTGATGAGGAGAGCGTTCCGCAGGGAGTGCCGTTTGACATCCCGAGCCACGTTCTTCCTCGTCCAAGCCACCACGTTCGTATGATACTCTTTGGGGAGCATCATCTTGACCGTGTGGTTGGACTTGGCCCTCTTGGCTTCCTCCTTGGTGACCCTCTTGATCCATGCTTCCGGCAGCATGGAGAGCAGGCGAGCCTGCTCGTCACCCTCGTTCCAGTCCTCCACGTTGCGGCGGAAGAGGGTGTAATGCCCTCGGAAGTCTCGCCAGTCCCGTAGGCGAGTCTCCCGTCCATCATGCTGAAGCTTGATGGACTTCCACCGCTTGGCAGCCACCTGCGGAGCGTCCACCCGCTCCTGCTCGTTGAGCCACTTCTTGGCTTCCTTGAGGGTCTTGATTTTCCCCTCCTTGGTCGCCACGAAGTATAGCTCTCCGAGCACTTCCGGCAGGCGGTACCTGAACCGTCTGAAGACATACTTCTCCGCATCAGCGGGACGCATGTCCTCAGTAACGGTTACCCCCCAATCGTCCAGCTTCTCCAAGAAGCGGTCGAGGTTGAGGGGGTTGCCGTCGTACATGGGGGGCTTGATGTCCTTCAAGTCTTCCCACAAGGCGGCATCCGCGGCCTTAGAGACCATGAACGCCGGCCGCGAGGTCGACCGAGGTTCCCATCGGCCTCTCCCACGGACTCCCACGGCCGCCACGTCCATCTCCTCCATGGAATCCCTGTGGCTACGCCGCGGTTCCTCCATGTACGCCGAACCCAGATGTTCACGCCGTACTCCTTCCATGTATGCCTCCTCATCACGGCGCCGGCGGCTGCGTTCAGCGGCCTCCCGTCGTACACCACGCGGCGGGGAGATGTCCAACTCCTCCAGGCCCAGATCCAGGTCCTCACCTCCGCCGACGTCCCACTCCACATCTCCTCTGGGGACCTCATCCCTGAGTCCACCATAACGTCCTCCAGCCATTGGGATTGGCTCCGGGGCTGGTGCCGGGCGTCGGGGGCGTACAGGCGTCCGCGGTGGAGCACGGCGGTTGTGGTAGTCCAAACTGAGCCACTCATCACGCCAATCCTCACTGCCACTGCCGGGCGGCACGCGCTCGTTGCGGCGGCCCGCGCTGTGGTGAGAGGGGGCGGTGAGAGAGGGGGCACTGGCGCTGGGGCGACTCCTGGGGGCTCCGCCGGGGGCGTGGGGTCTGCCTGGACCTGGTCCGGGTCCCCAGCCGTCGTTCGACGAGCCAGACTCCAGGGGTGGGTGGTCGCTGCCGACGCTCCCACGGGCTTCCAGCGCGTCCAGCCTCTGCTGCAGGCGGCTGATGACCTTGTTCAGCGACTTGGTCTCGCCCCTGGCGATGTCCAGCTCTCTCTGCGCGCGCGCGGCGACCCTGGTGATGCGAGTCATCTCGCCCTTGCCCGTGTCTACCTCGCGCTCGAGGAACTGGACCCTCCTGCGGAGGTAGACAATCCACCGCCAGGTGGTATCCGGGTCGCCGTTCCCTGGTGGGTTGTCGGGATCCCCAGGGGGTCCTCCAGGAGGGCCTCCGCCGGGTCCGCCCGGTCCAGGGGGTCCTCCCCCGCCCGGTGGTCCGCCTCCAGGGGGTCCACTTGGTGGGCGTCCTCCAGGGGGTCCTGATGGTCCTCCGCCAGGGGGTCCCAGTGGGTCTCCGCCGGGGCGCCTCGGTGGGTCCGAGGATGGGCGCTTCTTCGTGATGCCGAAGTCCATGTCGTCATCCTCGTCCATGTCGCCCCACCTGGGCGTCTCGGTCTCGGAAGACTCCGAGCTCCGGTAGGGAGGAGGGAGATCCTCATCCTCACCTTCCGGTTCCATGGGGACGTCTCCGCCTCCTCCGCCCGTCCAAGCCACCACTTGGCGATGTCGGCGGCCTCGTTCATCCCCGTCGCTGGCGGTGAAGAAGGGGTCACTGTCGTGGGGGTGTCCGCCCGCTGGCCTCCGTGGCCTCTCGGGGGTCTTCCCCTGACCCTTCCTCCGTCGGTGGGCTGTGGGCCCACTGCTCCCACTGCTGCCCGTGTCGGCCTCGTCCAGCGTCATCTTGGAGGAGGCGTCCCCTTCGAAAAGCTTTCGAAGGGTCTCCACTCGTGATCCCCCCGGGGGAGTCTCGCGGGGGAGTTTGGCCTCTGCCTCCTCCATTGCGGCGGCTGTGGCTGCGGCAGCTCGCGCTTCGGCTTCCTCCCGGGCACGAGCCGCTTCGGCTTCCCGGGCCTGCTGCAGCCGAGCCTTGTCCGCTTCCACCGCCGCCAGCTCCGCCTCCGTCTTGGCCCTCTCCTCAGCGACCTTCCGTCGCGCGGCCTCGATGGCGTCTTCTTGGCGGCCTCCGCCTGGGCCTTAGCCGTCGCTTCGGCGTGGGCCCTTTCCTCCGCCTCCTTCTTTGCCCTCTCTTGGGCAAGCACCTCTTCCAGCGCCTTCACCTCGGCCTCCTTGTAGGCAATGGCCTCCTGCGTCAGGCGGGCTTCCTCGTCGGCTGCCGCCAGCTCACCGTTGAGCGGGGCAGTCGCTGCCCCATGGGCGGCTACGGCCGTGAGTCCGGCAGCAATGGCCGCCACGGTCTGGACGTTGCTGGCCATCCCATGCGCCCACTCTGCAGCCTCCTCATGGGCGATGCCGGAGGCGCCGTCCATGGCAGCGTCCTGCTGCATGGCCCGTTGCGGGGCAACCCGAAGGTTGCAGGGCACCCCACAGGCGCGCTCACAGGCGCGCGCCACGTCCCTTTGGACGGGAGCGACGCGGCTGCTGGAGCTGGCCTGGTCGGTCGGCATCCTCCCGCGGTGGGCCGACTCCACGTCGCTGCTGGGGCCTGACTTCTTCAGGATCAGCGGACGGGGCTTGGCCTTGGTCTGCTTGGC
The DNA here is from genome assembly GCA_964036045.1 of Eutreptiella sp. 'Long Island Sound 2002'. Classification (NCBI taxonomy): domain Eukaryota; phylum Euglenozoa; class Euglenophyceae; order Eutreptiales; family Eutreptiaceae; genus Eutreptiella; species Eutreptiella sp. 'Long Island Sound 2002'. The sequence continues at coordinate 162,626,342 of OZ038378.1, forward strand.
GACTTGGAAGTAGTCGCCAAGGGTGGTGTGGCCGGGGTGGTGACCGCCACCGGTCCGATGGGGGCTTGGGGCTGGGGTTCCGCCCCTGTCGCCTTGGGCGGCTTCGGCGGCCAGGGACTCCTGGTACTCCCGCCACTTCCGGTCCCGCTTCCTGTCCCCGGCGGACCGCTTCTCCTTCCCCGGAGACGCGCTGCTGCTGCCCTGCAGCCTGCGCTCGCTCCCCGGTTCCGGGAAGTTCTTCTCGATCATGTCCCACATGGAGACGTTGATCGAGGCGCCCGACGGGTACTCGTTGGGCTTCTCGTCCTCCTCAATCCCGTCGGGGCGCAGCCCTTCGCCGGGCCTGTCCGGCCGGGTCCAGGTCCTCCAGCGCCTCTGCTGGAAGCGGAAGGCAAACCCTTCCGCCCGCAGCCAGTCCTCCACGGCCTGCAGGCGGTCGGGGGCCATGTCCGTGCGGAGCTCGAAGCTCCCGGGCATGCCGCCTTCGCACTGGGGGTGGCTGTGGCGGTAGTGCTGGTCCCAAACCAACCCACGCAGCAGGTGTGCCGCATGGGGGTGGGGCCGCGGCCACGTCTTGCCCGCTTCTTGCCAGTTTACCATGGCAGCGGGGGGCGTAGTTGGTCTTGAGGTCCTTGGTGGTCACTCGTTCCGCTCAACGAACTGGTCCTGGCGGTGTTTGCTGAGGCGGGTGATGCAGCACTGGACTGGGTGTGCGGCTGGTGCTGGTCAGCCGGTGGTTGTGGAGGTGGTTGACACGGCCTTGCTGGTCGGCCGATGGGACTCGCTGATGCAGGAGTCCTGGTCTGTGCACCTCCTTCACGGTCGCGGCGCGGTCAGGGCGATGCTCTGGATGGCGCTGCGGGCTCCGTGACGAACTCGGCGCTGTCGCTGGGCGGCGCTACGAGCCGCTGCGCTGCGCTGCGAGTTGCTGCGCTGCGCTGCGAGCTGCGAGCTGCGAGCGGCTGCGCCGCGCTGCTCGGGGTTGGTGGCCCCGAGTGGCACGCGAGGGATGGGTAACCCCGCGGCGGTGAAACGCTTTTGACGCGTTCCCGTGGGGGGCCTGGCCACGGGACGCTGTGGTGTCACGCACAAGCAAGCAGGCAGGCAAAGCACTGCGCTCACAGGGGCATCAATTACGCTCGTGTCATGAGACAAAGCGTTTCAGGATCCTTGCCACTCTGAAACAAAGGAACAAAAGTATGTACAGCAACACATCAGGATACGTACACATGGGGTTAAGACTGGACTGGGGTAAGGGTATCACAGGACAATAGACACCCAGTCCCAACTCATATCCCAATCCCAGGTCCGACCCTCTTAGTGGCCGGTGGGGGCGGGGGCTCAAACACAACCCATGCCATGCTCAGTCCGGACCCTGAAACCCTGCCAATAGGGGGGGTGTCCCGCCCAGCCACAGGCGAGTTCCTGGGTACCCAACAAGGTCCAAGGCCAACCGACAGTGGCTCCCTATGCTCCCTTAACGGCAGGTTCCAACTCCTCTCTGAGCCAGAGATATGGCTCCGCCATTATCCCCTAGGAGTTGGTAGCTGAAAATGGGCTGTTTCAGCCCAAACTGAAATTAGCTCAAAAATCTCCAAAATTGACCTCTCGTTTGGACCCGCCAGAGGTAGGGACGAGGCAACTGACCCTATGCCCTTCGAGCACGAACTCCCTGGAGCCCTCACCCAACCTGGTTCCCTCTGAGGTCCCGGCATCAGGGCACCACGGGTTCGTCAAGTGGGGTCATGATGCCAAAATCACCAAAATTGGCGTCATTCCCACGCGTGGCTCGCCCGGCCAGGGCAAGGCCAATGGCTCACAGGTTAGGAGGCAGGACCTAGGACTCATATCTGAGTGTACAACTTGGAGTTAGGTCCGGGCTCCCTGTGGGCATGGAGATATGGGGCCGCCAATTGACCACACGGGGGGTTGAAATTGGGGTCCCAAAAAGGGGTCATTTTGGCTGCTCAAAATGAGCCAAAATTTGGGGTGCTCCCAATAGTATATCTCCACGCCGGCATGGAGATCTGTTCCGCCATTCCATACGCAATCCATCGGGAGTCCAACAGAGACTCCCATGCCCTTGGCTCTCAAAGATCTCCATGCCACTCGGCGTGGTGACAATCCCAATTGGGTCCACAAATGCCAAAATGGCAAAATTGCCCACACTCACTTTGGGCTAGCACCTTCACGAAGGTTGCTCCGCTTCGCCCACGTGGTGTGTGAACCATGGGGACCAATATACATAACACCCATGTCATATATGGTCCATTGGTCCATGCGTCCGGCGTGCACGGGTGGGCTGAACATAGTGCACGGCGGGCAGAAAATGTGGAAAATTGCTAAAAATGGCCAAAAATGCGCACACTCATGGTTGGGGCAAATGAGGCACATGCCCGACTTGGACCGGAGTGTGCCATAGGATTGGTATCAAGTCATATGCGTCCAACATATCTTTTGGGCGTCGCCCAACTCCTCCGGCTTTGGGAATGGCAGGGTCGCCAAGTGAGCCCATGATTTGGGATAGTCCCAAATCGCCAAAATGGCGGCCACGGTATGCCCAGCCCAAGAGGAGTTATTCGCCGGGTCCAAGATTTGTTGGGCACCGAAGTATGTACCCTCATAACATACCTGGGTCATGATGTCAATTGAGCGCAACGTTGGGATACACGGTCGCCACTTGACATCATGACGGGCCAAAAACGGCAAAATTGGCGAAAAAACACCCAAAAGTGCCTTGAAAGGCACACAATTATATTATAATAACTTCGGCTTGGATTGAGTAATCGACCAATCCTTCTAAACACAATGACTTGACACCAATGACCTTCGATTCCACATATGTGCTCCACTTGGGGCGCTTTGAAAGGTCACAAGCGCTACTTCCCAAGTGGGCACATGAAAATATGGAAAATTGCAAAACACACACCTTGCTCCCAACGCATCGCTTTGGGATCGCCACACAAGCTTCCCTCCACGAAGGTTAGGCTTGCAATTGCTCGTAGGGAGTACGGAGAAGGGGCTTGCACAATATGAGGTCCATTGGCGGGTTTGGCTTGGAGCGATGGACCCGCCAAATGGGCACGCAACACAACACAAGGCACATACTCCATATTGCCCAAAAAGGTAGCTCCCCCCACGATATGTCATGCCCCTCCAAGGGCATAACTTTGTGTCAATCGCTCATAGGAACTCAAGGAGAGTTCCTATGCCACACCAACACTCGCGCGCTACACTCGAAAGTTATCTTAACGCACGCAATATCATGGCCAAAGAGTTACAACGCAAACTCTACCCTCGTGACCATGATCCATTACGCTAGGGCGCACGTGTGGAGACGCAAGGCGTATAATGCTTCCTAAATTACGTCGGGAGTATTGTGAATACATCCCACGTTTCCTTATTATCATTCCTCGCAAGCGGCACGAGATATGACCCTCACAAGTGGCCTCACGAATCAACTTTGTTTTGCCCATATCTCTAAGACAAATGGAGGGCAAGATAAAAGGAAAGTTGATTCGTGCATAGGGAAGCACGTAGGTCCACTCGAAAGAGGTCAAATCAAGTGCGGGGATGTCGAAGTCGAAAATCCGATTTCGACATCCTGAAAAATTCGGATTAAGGTTGCGAGTGTAGAATGTGAAAATTGCGGATGCATCAATGCAATTCCTGAAGACTTTAGAGTCTTCGTCACGATTTGCGCTAAAATATCTGTATATAACAGTTAAACTGGCGGTTACGCTAAAGTTGCGAGCTAACCGCCAGCTGTCAAAACAGTGAATATCAGAACGGAAGCGTAAAAATTGACGGAAACTACTTGAAAATAAAACCCTGTTGATTCCTGATGTTCTGATATATAAATCTCCGCTGGCAGTGCATCGGTTGCCGATGCGGGGCTTTACGGCACGGAACACGCTCCCGCCGGGCTCGCACCGGGCGTCAACGGGCGTCTTCCCTTCCGTACATGGGGTTAGTGGACCGGAGACCGGTTGTATGCCCTACCCTAGCCATGGGGTTCTGGGTACCGCTTCAATGGGAGCATGCCAAGACATGTGCATATGCATCCCTCCCTCCAAGACGCAGCGTCGACACAAACCCAACGCAAGACACAATATACACACTCGCATGGGTTCTCATAAACCTGCTGGCGACCTGTGACCTGTCTTAGGGCGAAGGGAGTCTCGAAAAAATTAAATTGCCCCTTGGTGGGGTCTTGGGTTCTGCTCAGTCTCTCCAGGCTGCTGCGTTTCGGCCAGAACACGGCCTACTCAGCGAGGCTGCGCGTGGGTATCTGCAGAGGCAGGAATGGGAGATTTATGGACGAATCCACGCAAAAACGAAGCGACGACACCAAAATCCGTCAAATGGCGCCCTAGAATTTTTCTGAAACGACACACCTGAGCAGAATCCAATTGTGCATCAGAAGCACATTTTTATAAAAATTATAGTCATCTCTGGATTTTTTAAATCCAGAAGTTCATACGCATAAAATGGCGGCGCGCAGGAGCGGCTCCTAGCGAAGCGCCGGAAAATGGAGAAATAATGGAATTATAAACGTATGTATCACGTAGTCTTGAAAATGACGAGACACACATTAATAAATAAACATACAGATTCCACCTACACTAATAGAAGTATCAAAAATTCAAGAATTCGAGAATCAACGAAAAAGACTTCAATGAATCAGGTATAAACTACAGGTATGCTCGTCTCGTATGCCGCATACACATTGCTCGTCTCGTGTCTCTGTGAACGAGTCTTGTAGCAGCGCTAACAACGATAGGACGCGATAGAGGGATTGATTAGAAAGATTGCAGATGATTAGACGTCAGATCAGGGTGATTAGACATACACACAAGTGCATAGCAACGTTCTTCGCGTGCGCCCCTCACTTGCTGTCTCTCTCCAGCGGTAGGTAAGGTGAGTAAGCCCAGGCGGGGCCACCCCCTGGTGGAGTCGTGATTGGTGATGAGATGGGCAGGTTTGCCCAAAACGCTCGTGCATACTCGCGCATGCACACACGCATTAAAGGGTAGGCCACGCGAAGTGCGCACGGTAAACCTTGTTTAGGCTACCCAGGGGCTCCTTGGTACGTTCTTTAAGAGAACCTGAGGAGTCCCTTAACGCTTGCTTGCTTGACAGAGGTAGCTGAATCTTCAGCGTGTTTGCGGACAGTGTATTATAGGTCACACTGAGAACCTTATAATACGGGGAGTGTGGCTTGGTTCCTCCGCCGCAAACGCCTCTTCATTTGCCTTTGCTTTACAGGTGGGCAGGTAGGGTGATTGGTGCAGCAGCATACCATTTTTTTCATGCCCTGCTAAACAAGAGCGCAGATCACACAAACAAGTAACTCCCCTCAGCCTGTGGCAGAGCAGGGAGTCCGACTCCATCGACATCTGCGCCTTGCACGCAAGAGCACCTCTTCCCTCCAAGCCCTAGCAGGGGAAACGCGTTGTGGCGTCCCCTGTTAGGCCACAGTCGCTTAGCAGCGCTGTGTTCTCTTGTCATCTTCACAGGAGGGTCGCTAGGACCCACGACACCTTTGCCTTCGCAACGTCCAGTAGAGTGTGCGTGTAGGAGTGGTAGTCCTGAGTGGGGGCTTGAGCCAGTTGCCCCAGTGCTCGCCCACCAGGATGGTGCCACTGTAGGGTGTGTAGGACCTGTAGTGCGTGTGTCACTGTCCCACCCGTTTCCTGCAATTTTAGCAGGGTTGGTGGGCTGTGGCAGTGGTTAGGTCAGTGTTTTGGCCACATAGCAAAACGGCGTTTTCATGCCTTCATAGCTTTTGGCCACCCCTCCCTGTAGTAGACAGATAGGTAGGGAAAACAATACCTGGATTAGTACGCTGGGTATTCCCCAAAGGTTTTGCGCCAGCACAGAAATTGGGCGCTTAGGGGAGGGGAGACCCGGGGCGTACCCCGTGGCATCAATAAGCCAACCCTCCAGGTTTAGCAAGCGTGCAGACTTGGGTATAATTAGGACACCACTTCTGCCGCTTGCTCTCAGGACTTTAGGAATAGCACACTCACACATACGCTTTGGCAGGTAAGGGTAAGGTTCAGTCCCTAGCTTTAGTCTTGGAGGCAAGCGTCTCAGCGAGCCTCAGCAACTCACCAAGGTTGTTCTGGGACAAGTAGTCAACCAGAACTGAGTTTAGGCGTCCCTCAGGTAGAACAAATGCAGAGAAGGGCTCCCAGGTGGCCTCTTCGACTCCAAACCCTTCCCAGAGGGTGAGGAAGCGCCAACCCTGGCGATAGCGGTGGCGTAGGACAGAATTCACCAGGTAGAAGCCCTCCTTAGCCATCTCCTCGGCGTTCATGTCGGGGAGTTCACCCTCAACTTCCATAGGGCTGGCAGCCCCTTGTAGGTCCAGAGCGGCGATTTCCTCGTCGTTCAGCTCCCACTCCTCCCCACAGAGGTCTTCAGGATCATAGTAGCGCTTCAGGTGTTGAGCAGCGCACACCAGGGTCCCCCCTAGACGGGGAGAACACCGCACGGTGATACGGTGTCCATCCACTGATAGAATCTTGTACCGCTCGAAGTAGGGGTCATCGCTGGTAGAGCGTGGCCAGGCGGGTAGTCGACTGTGGTGCACCAGCACCCAGTCCCCCTCTTGGTAGGTGGCCGGTACTCGGTGCTTGTTCTTCTTGTTCCACTGACGCTCCCTCACTCTCTGGAGCATAGCCTTGGCCTTGTCCACCTTCGCTTGTTGTTCTTGGACCCATTCACCCACAGAAGAATGGGTGTCCTCTGGATAGGGGGCATGTAGGAACCATGCCGGGCGCCCTAGGAATAGCTCATGGGGCGAGTAGCCAGTAGCCGAACTTTCTTGGGAGTTCATCATCAAGGATATGACGGGGAGTAGTCTCACCCAGTCTCTGGTGCGTTCAGTTTTGCACCATATCCGTACATTCTCCTTCAGGACACGGATCTGTCGCTCACATAGGGGGTTGCTCGTGTGAGAGTAGGGAATCCCCGTAGACACCTGGACATTGAGGGATCTCAGGACCCTCTTGTACCAGCCAGTATCTGAGCGTACTCGCACGTCCTCATCGGAGTTGATCTCCTTGGGCGCCCCATAGACACAAAACCACTCCTCCAGGAGTATCTTGATAGTCTCCTCCCCGGTAATGTGCTTGGTACATAGGAACACCCTGGTAAACCTGGTCAACCCACAGATTACCACGAGGGCGAAGTCATAGCCCCCGAACTTCGGCATCTCCGTGTAGTCCACGTATAGAACACTGTTAGCACAGTGAGGGATGGGCAGGGTCGAGTAGAGACCTCTGTCCCTGATATCCCCTGGTTTACAGGACCTGCACAGGCACTTGTCCACGATAGGCTGGAGGGTTTTCCGCAGTTGGTCGTCAGTCCACGTAGTGTGGAACCACTGCTTGAACAGCCTCAGGGTGCGGTCAGCACCCACATGACCACTGGACTCATGGGTCCACTTCAGCAGCGCTGGGACTCGGTCACTAGGCACCACGATACGGTCCTCGTGCCATAGGTAGCTCTTGTCCCTCTTCCACTGGTCTTGGTTGACCAGGAGGGGTTCAAGGCGTTTCTCCAGGCGCTTGTAGATATCCCCGAACTCCTTCAGGTACTCCGATTGTTGGAGTCCATCCAGGGGGCGTATCATCGTCATGTTGAGGTCCAAGTGGACGTCCATACGGCTGAACGCCTCCTTAGCCAGCGCTTCAGACCGGGCACCAATCAGGGCGTCGAAGTTGTTGCGGCTGATGTAGTCGGCACACTCGTTCTTCACTCCTTGGATATGGTGTACCGTCAGCCGTAGTTGACTGAGGTAGGTCCACCAGCGCCGTAGCTTGGCCTTCTCAGGTGGGGGACCCTTCTGGAAACTGCGGACCGGTTCTTGGTCGCACAGCCAGACCACAGGGTTACTCCCCAACAGTCGTGCTTGTGAGGATAGCACCAGCATACCCGCGAGCAATTCCTGCTCATAGGTGGAGTAGTTCCCCCTGGCCTGGTTCCACTTCCAGTTCCAGTGGCCCAGAGGTACTAGGACCCACTTGTCGTCAGGGTAGCTGTGCTTGAGGGTTCCATCTCGGTTGAGACCTTCCGTCCCCCATTGGGAAATGGCCGAGTCGAACTCCTCCTTCTCTAGTGCTTGCCATTGGAACAACGTTCCACCACCGCCCACATTGCTGGCGTCGGTCACCAGGATAATCTCCCCTTGTGCTCTAGGCACGCCCAAGCATTTAGCGTTGGCCACCTTGTCTTTGAGCTCGTCAAACTCTTGTTGCTCTTGTGGGCCCCAGCGCCAAGTAGTACTCTTCTTGATCAAGTCCGTCAGTACGGCGCTGGTATAGGTGAAGTTTTTGATGTGGCGGCGATAGAAGTTGCACGCCCCAATGAAACTGCGTACATCATGAAGTCCTTTCTTGGGGTCTTCGTGTCGTACCTTGGCATCCATCAGGGGTTCGGCCTTAGAGGCCGCTGGGGTCCACCACCCATAGCCAACGTCAAACCCCAGGTACTGCATGGTCTCCTGCATGAACTCACACTTCTCCAGCTTGAGTCGTGTGTGGTTCTCCTGGCAGACCGCAAAGAACTCACCCAAGAGGATTAGGTGATCCTCCTGGGTATTGGTCCCGAGGCATACATCGTCGATGTGAGCCTCCATCTGGGCACCACGGGATATGAGCTCCTGCACCTTAGGTCTCCTTCGTAGGATGGACAAGATCTTGTTCATCAGCTCTTGGAATAGAGCGGGTGCGTTAGCCACGCCAAACGGCATAACCTTCCACTTGAACACCCTCCCCTGAGGGGTGATGAAGGCCAGTAGTTCCTGTGCGTTGGGCGTCAGGTCCACTTGCCAGAATCCGCTTCGCTTGTCCATCTTGGTCTTGTAGCGGCAGGAGGCTATCTTCTCCAGGGTAGAGTCCATGTTGGGAATGGACCCTGAGTGGTTCAGCGTCTTCTTGTTCAGCTCTCCGTAGTCCACTACCAGCCGTTTGGCTGTAGACCCAGGTTTAGCCACCAGGAAACAGGGGCTGCAGTGTAGGGGGTAGTCCCCGTCCTTGTACTCCAAGACTAGGCCAGCGTCGATACATTCTTGTATCTGTCGCTCAATCTCGTCGGCCTGCTCTTTAGGAGCCGGATAGGGTCTCCTCCGGATCTTGTGACCCACGAACTCGGGTTTCAGCTTGAGGTCCATCTGTACCAGCTTGTCACATGAGGCTGGAGGGGGTAGTTCTCCGAACACCTCCAGATAGGTCCTTATAAGCTTCTGTACGCGCGGGTCCAATATCTTGATCTTGTCCTCCATGTCCTCGTCAGAGTGTAAGTTGCTTGCCCCCTGAGTAATAGACGTCGGGAGGTGGTCCTCCACCGACTCTTCGCCCGTGGTAGTGTCCTTCAGCCCTTGGTAGGCATATAGAAGGTCTTGTTCAACCATCTCCGGTGGACGATGGCAACATGGGCACGCTCGAGGGGGTTCACATACACATTCCTCCGAGAGGTCGTCCTCCTCTGGGGTCCTCACATGGGCGCCCCACACGCTCTTCATGAGCTTGAGATCTACCACCCTTTGCCAGGTGGTGATCTTCTGTTCGAGGTCCTCCTTCAATTGGGATAGGTCTCCCATACGTCCTTGCTTCAGTGGCCATGAGCTGCGGGTAGGCTTCGCGTAGCATAGCTTTTTCGCCACCAACTTCCTCTTGGAATCCACATACTCCCTGAGCCTGGATCGAGGGTCCAGCTCCTCATCCACGGGGTCTTCCACCCTCATGGAGAGTAGGGGTTTCAGTGGGGCGACATGCTCGGCGTTCTCCACTTCCTCCACACAGGTCTGCACGAAGAAGGCGTCGTGCTCAGTTTCGTCATCTGAGTGGATAGAGCTAGGTAGCTCAGATAGTCCACACTCAGAGACTCCATCAGGAACAGGTACATGACAGGGAGAGTTGGGGGCGTTGGTGTCAGTCACGACGTACTCATGTCCTCCGGGTGTAGTCTCAACAGCATCTTGAGGTCGTAGGCGATCCTTCAAGTCACCCAAGGCGAGTCCATCGCTTTCTCGTTGTATAGCCTGGACCAGAGTCGGGTCCAGGTCCTCCCAGGGGATGGTGGTAAGACTTCCGTCCACCACGCTGAGCATACTCCCCCATCCGGGCTTCCCAATAGGCGTCTTGCGTCCCAGAGGCACGTAGATGGCCTCATCAGGCAAACGAACAGAGCTGATAGTCAGCCTGTCCAGGAGGTTTCGCCAGTACTCGTTGCCCCCATGGGCTCCCCTATCGGGGGAACACAGGACCATACGGGAACGTTCCAAGGCCACCTTGGTCAGCACCTTCCCCAGTTCACTGAACCTGGGGTTCCCGTAGGCCATCCCGAAAGAGGGCCAGTAAAATTTGTAGCTGCAGTTCTTCCCCTTGCTGCAGTAAAGGTCCAGTACATGTTGCTTGTCGCTGGCGAACAACTCCACACTCGGGTCTTCTCGAGAGTAACCCAACTCCTTCAGACCTTGGTCTAGGACTTCCCCCAATAGTTGATAGTCCTCAGTTTTGGAGGCCGCCATCATGTTCGAGGGCTCCTCCTTCGATAGTCTCAGGTAACTCGAGGTATGTTCCGACTGCTCCATTGGCACAGACTCTCTGCCACTGCCGTGGTCCACGTAGAGGAGGTAGGGCGCTTGCAGCGTCAGGCATTGTATCTGGGAGTGCTGTACGAAGAAGTCAGTCCCCAGTACAAAGTCGAAGGCCTCAGTGTCCATCACATAGAACCGATGGGCGATAGTCCTGGAGCCCATAGGTACCTCCACTTCACAGTCCCCGCAGCTGTGCACCACATGTCCATCCCCCATGCGTATAGCAGCGGTGGTCATGGTGTTCTTCAGGCTCCCACAAGGTAAAATTTTCTTGGCCACTATAGATATGGTGGCGCCAGTGTCCAATACTCCCAGGTATTCGCGTCCCCCTAGTCGGATACGTACCCAAAACACCAAGTCTTGGGTGCCACCAGAGCGTCCCCGTCAGAACTCCGCGGGACAGGTCACCTCGAACCCCTTGTTCCGCAGTTTGCGGGCCATCCTCATGAAACGGCTCCTCTTCTTAGCGTTGCCGTCATCACCACCTTCATGCTCACGCTTGGCTCCTTGTTCTTGCTGGGCCTGCGTTTCTGAGCGTGTGGTAGGACCAGACTGCCCTCCAGAGGGCTCGGAGTTCCCCCCTGGATTAGGGTTGGGGTTGCCTCCGTTCTTGTCCTTGTTCTTGTTGTCGGGCTGGCGGTTAGCGCCTCCTCCTCGTCCACCTTGACCCTTGTCTTGCCCTTGACCACGTTCTTTCGACTTGCCCTTGCCGGAGTCGTTGCCTTTGCCTTTGCCTCCACCTTTGCCTGAGCCTTTGCCAGGATCTTCACCCTTAAGCTTCGCCGATAGGCGTTGCTTATGGTAGCACTCATCCTCGTAGTGCTTCCGCTTACCGCAGAATGCACACGTGATGGTGCACCGGTAATGATCCGGCAGCTTCGCTTTGCCGCCGGTGTTCTTCTCCTGCTGCTTCCCCTGGACTACGAAGCAGTCTCGCTGCTCGCAGTCAGGGGCGTGCTGCAGGTGGCCCTGCTCGTCCCTGGCATCACACCAGAATAGCTCCTTCACGTTCTCCATGATGCGGGCGTGGGCATGTTTGGGGGTAGTCCCCTGCCCAGGTCGGGACCCTTGGTACCCTTTGACATGACCTCCAGAACCTCCTCCTCCAGGACGGTAATTGTTCAAGTGCTGGTCGCTCTCCTTCTCCAGCGCCAGCTCCAGGAGTAGCACGCATAGATCCTCGTAGCGGAGGGATCTAGCCTTGCGCTCCGCCGTCGAACGGCACTCGTCCCATAGCTCTCGAGGGAGCTTGGCCACCAACCAGAACAGCAGGTCGTCGCTGCTGTAGGAACCGGGCGTCAGTCGTCCAGCCCAGTGATCCAGATCAGCCAACAGCTCGGATACCCTGCCAGGTTTGGGGTTGTTGGGCAGCACGGGCAGGTTCTGGATCTCGGCCCTGATGGAGAGGTCGGTTTCGTAGGTCGGGTACTGCCTCTCCAGGGCAACCAACACATCGGCAAAGGTGGCGGAGTTAGTCACGATCTGCCTGACCTGCTTCTCCAGGTACTTGGTCTTGCAGCACTGCAGGAGCAGATCGCACTTCACTCGCCCACTAGCGTGGGTTTGGCCGGTCAGTCGTAGAAACCGGCCAAAATTCTCAGCGAACTCGCTGAGGTCCTTGCCTGTGAACTCAGGCAGGTTCACCACGATCTTGGAGGTGGCAATAGCCTTCGCCTCCTGAGACCTGCGTCCTTCAGGGCGTCGGGTCTTCTTCTTCTTCTTCTTCTTCTTCTTCTCCTCCCCTTTGGGTCCTCGGGGTCCTCAGGGTCATCGTCATCTGAGGGCGAAGAAGAATCCATCGACGGCGGCTCATCATCAGAGGGGTCTCCGCCTAGATCACTGGAGCCATAGGGCTCCACGTCCACCATAGCCCTTAAGGCTGTCAGCCCCAGCCGGTCCAGCTCGGCCCTCGTCGAGTTCGTCACGTGGCTGTAGGGCGGCTGGGCCGTTCTCGGCACGAAGGGACTTCTCGGAATAGCTGCAGGCGTCGGCATCGGTCTGCTCCTCAGGCTCCCCAGGGTATTTGTCAACCCTGCCGCCAGGTGATTGGCCTGTACTCGGTGGGGTGACATTCCCACCGAGATAGGTGACGCTTGGGGCGCGATCATCAGGGGCTCCAGCTTCTCACGGATCTCTTGCGTGAGGTCGCCCACGATTTTTGAAGTGGCTCCTAGGAGCACTTCGTTGATCTCCGACCGCGTCAGGGACCTGTTGGAGGATCTTCCCGATCCTCTACTCCTGCCACCAAGAGATTCCGGTCCTCTCCTCAACCCACTCAAGATTGCATAGCCAGGTGCATACCCAGGAACATCCACATAGCTTCCAGTAGCGGGTAGTGGATGGGGATATTCAGCCGCATACCATCGCGGCGCAGAGCTGGTAGCCACCGGCTCACTGGCAGTAGTTGCCTCATGGAGCGCAGTGGTAGGTGGGCCCATTCCATAGGCGGGGTAGTGAGGCATGCCAGTAAAGCCTGTGCCCTCTGCCATAGGCGGGTTGGTTGTGGAAGTGGATGTTGCAGCGGCTGGGAGTGTGGTGGTCATAGGAGAGGGTGATGCGTGGAGGCCAGAAGCGCTTGGTGCGCCTTCGAAGGTAGGGTCATGCGTCGGGAAAAAAAAAGGGTCGCGCGTGCTCCGCTATGGATCTCAGTCTGAAGAACATCGAAACATGGAGCGATTCCAATTAATTACCCAAGTTTTCTGCGGGTATTGCTATGCCCCTAATTCGATTCACATCTCCAGAACCCGCCACCAGCCCATCTCCGGGTGAGGCATTTTCCTATGCTGCTGCAGGAACATGTAGCAGCCACGGCCGTAACGATATCTGGGATGGCGGCCCGAACGTACAGCTACTCAAGTCTCCAGCAGAAAGCGAGCTTCCTCTCGATCACATAATCCAGATCGCCGCAGACCAATTTTCGCACACCGTCCGCTGTCAACTCCGCGAGCACCGCGAACTCAAAGCGCTCTTGAACGATCTACACTTGTTTCCTCGTGCCCCTTTGCCGCCTCAACCATTCGCAGGCCATGGCACAGACACGAAGCAACGAGTCTCGCAACCGCCGCCGCTCTCTGTCAAAAATGCCAGCGACCAGGCCTTTCCGCGACCACTGAAGAGCGCTACCTCCTGTGGTTGGTGCAGCAGTGAAGCCGGCGACACCAGAATTACCAAGTCGCATGGCCCTCAAGGCGAGCAAGATTCGGAAGCCCGCCCTTCTTTGGATCTCAGCGACAGCGCCGCCTCTTGCCTCAAGCTGCGACCCAACAATACAGCTGCTCCGGTTCCTTCAGCCCGACGACCTCTGCTCCAAGACAAGACCTCCTACCACCTTGGATGGTGGAGCTTCCTCGTGATTCTGCTGCGGTGGTGTTCTTTCGTCTCACGCCTCCTCAGGACGCTCTGCCGACCTTCTCGTCATCAGCCTCTACAATTGAAACGCCGACTGAAACGCCGATACCTACGACAGCACAAACTACGAGCCCTCCGACGCCGCGTGACTGCGCGACGACTGTACTGCCAAAAGGCTTCGTTAGCGTCACGCCCTGCACTCCGAATGCCAAAGTTTGCTGACAGTATGGCCAACAGTGTGTGCTCAGCAGCTCCTGATACAAGTTGCAACACTCCTGCGTGCACGACTACCTTCCACTCATCAGCAATCGCCGCCGACAGCACTGCCACGGTCAGCCGCACGTATGGCCTGAGCCCGGGTGTCATCGAAGTCGCCGATGGACCCTGGAGGGACTGGCAGTGCCCTTGCGGCTACCTCAATTTTGAACGCCGCACCAACTGTCTTCATTGTTCCAAGCCACGGCTGCGACCTGTCCAGAGCCCCTCCGCAGGCTCTCAGTGCTATCTGCAGTAAGTGCCCTGTTGATTTATTAAGTTTACTGTACGTTGACATTATGATTCCCAATCTTGCATCTGAAAATTGGGTCTTGTGCCAGTGCGCCCATTGGGCCCCACCTGCACTTACTTGGCGCTGATTTGTCGAGTGCACCTGCGCCCTTGCCTCAGTTTTTTGATACGCGCCACATGTATTTCAATCTGCAGCAGCTTTGCTGACTTGATATGCATCCGTCTGGCAACACCTCTACCTGATGAGCGCTCAACTCTCCACCAGCACAGTTTCACAACTGTTGCTTGCACGCTCAACATTCCCAAGCACAGCTTTACCACTGTTGCTTTTTGCCTTGGCAGTGCCTGCTACAACTATATGCCATGTTGTCTTTTCCCCTAGGGGTGAAACAGCAGATGGTGTAAAAGTTTTGCAGAGGCTGGAAGGCTTAGCCCGTATTTATACATTCCCACATCAACCAATGCCACTCGGCAAAGAGTACCAAAGAACCCACACACATACCAAATGCCTCACCAGCTGCACATCTCACACTCACCGGCTCACTCACTGACACACACATTCACACACACCTCAGACCCACACACAACAACGCCTCTCCACCTGACCGGCCTGCTTACACCTACCAGAGAACCTTCTCGAAACAAGCATCACCAAATTTAATTTCTGCCACGTCCATAGTATGATTTTCCTTTTCATTCCCAGTCAACTTTTTCAACTGGTTTTCCAACTTTTGCAACTGAGTCTCTGAACCGCGGATTTTCATTAAGCAAAGTCCAGCGAGTCCTAGCCTCCACATTTTTCAGGCCCCCACCCCCACCCTGATATAATGTACACACCCTTATTCACTGCAGAGATAGCCACTCTTCAAAGGGCTAGGATTTGTCCAGAACAGTGACACCCACTATGTGCCTCCCAGGGTGCAGCCCCTTTTTGATCCCCAGATACTACCCAGGCCTCCACCACACAAGCGAGTGTCCTCCCTGTTTCACCAAGTGTTATCACTCATGGGCCCACCCGCTTCACCATACCTCGGGGCCAGCCCCACCCGCCACCACCCGCCACACACAACCACCAACCACTCTACTTACCTCCTTCCCACACAAACCCCCCCTTATTCCTTACACACTACAACCATGCAGCACAGGCAGCACATATAGTATTCGCTGAGGCCTATGTGCCATGTGTAGAGTACTCTATGTATCTTTTTCTCTCGAACTGTCACGCTGCGGTCCGGTTTGGACCTTAAAGTGAACAATTATTGCAAAAAAGGGTCATGCGTCGGGTCTTGCCCTTGTTCCTCTCCTTCGTCTGCTTCCTCTCCCGCATCCTTCTCGCTCTCTCTTCTCTTCCTCTTCACAGGCTGAGTGACCACGACCGCCTCTTCGACAGACAGGGCCCCGAAGGCCGTCTGGAGTCCATCCAGGGAGTCCTCAGCCGCATCCACTGGCCCATGTAAGGGCTCCGCCGAAGGTACAGCGCCCGGTGCTGGCCTTGCCGGTGCCTCAGGCGCTGGCGCTGTCTTCACGTCGGCGTCCTCCTTCCTTGTGTCCATCTTCAGTCATCCTTCTGCTTATATTTGCCTGTACTCGGCGCACTGGTTGTACGGCGCGGGGTCGCTGCCGGTGCACAGAGACAGGCTGCCTCTTGCTACCAGAAAAGTTTATAGTGGTTTCAGCACTGTGTTTTTGCTTCTCCTGCTGCTTGCTGTAGGTGTAGAGTTTCCTGCTGCTTGCTTTGGAAGATGAAAACCTTTTGTTTGCAGAAATATAGTCAATCCAGGAGAACCCAAGCCAGAAGTGTGCAAGGAGAAGAGAATCAGGATCAAAGCATGAAGGGCTGCAGTGTAAACAGTGAAAGATGATTGGATATTCACAGAAACTGCAACTCAGGTCAAATCGGAATGCATATTCACAAAAATAGCTGAAATATTTTGGGAAAAGAGTTGGAAAACTGCCCCATGGTCACTCTCTCTCCATTGTGCCATCTTAGGAGATGTGCACTCTTTGTTTTGGGTCCCATATGAGCTGAGGTGGCAGGGCATGTGGCGATGAGGTCACTGCCATGTCACATGGGATCTTCCTACTTAGCTAGGCTGACCAGGAATTGAACCCAGGACCTCTCAAAAAGAGGTGCCCAGCCTCCTAGGGTGCATACCACTAGGATAGCTAAGAATTCATGGAAAAACATAGATAAATTCATAGGCTCTGCCTTGGATATGTCAGTTCTCAGTTAACTCAGGAAAAGATGATTTGCCTCACATTGAAAGGGGATTAAGGGGTCCACTCCATATCCTGATTGGGTGTTTGGTTCCATAGGTCAAAATGTGTTATCACCAGTTTTGGTTGGACCAATACTAAGATAGAAATGCATGGATGCTCAGTGCATCTCTAATACAACTAGAGTATGCCTCAAAGCATTGGAAAAGCACTTTTTCTTACTGTGGGTCCAGGTCCTCCGGCGCTTGCGGCGGAAGCGGTACTCATACCCTTCCGCCCGCAGCCATTCCTCCACTGCCCGCAGGCGGTCCTCGCCCATGTCCTCGCGGAGCTCGAAGCTCCCGGGCATGCCGCCTTCGCACTGGGGATTGCTGTGGCGGTACTGCTGCCCCCACAGCAACCCACGCAGTAGGCGCGCCGCATGGGGGTGGGGCTGCGGCCACGTCTTGCCCGCCCCGTCCCAGTTCGCCATCGGTGCTCTCGTTGGAGTGGTCCTGGGGTGGTTGTTGAGGTGGGTGATGTAGCACTGGACTGGGAGTGCGGCCGGTGCTGGTCGGCCGGTGGTTGTGGAAGTGGTTGACACGACTGGATGTGCGGCCTTGCTGGTCGGCCGAGGGAACTCGTTGATGACGGAGTTCCGGTCCCCGCACTTCCTTCACGGACTCGGCACTGTCGCTGGGCGGCGCTGCGAGCCGCTGCGCTGCGCTGCGAGCTGCGAGCTGCGAGCTGCTGCGCCGCGCTGCTCGGGGTTGGTGGCCCCGAGTGGCACGCGAGGGATGGGTAACCCCGCGGCGGTGAAACGCTTTTGACGCGTTCCCGTGGGGGGCCTGGCCACGGGACGCTGCGGTGGACACGCGCAAGTGAGCAGGCAGGCAAAGCACTACGCTCACAGGGGCATCATTGCGCTCATGTCATGTGACAAAGCGTTTCAGGATCCTTGCCACTCTGAAACAAGGGAACAAAAGTATGTACAGCAACACATCAGGATATGTACACAAGGGGTTAAGACTGGACTGGGGTAAGGGCATCACAGGACAATAGACACTCAGTCCCAACTTATATCCCAATCCCAGGTCCGACCCTTCCAGTGGCTGGTGGGGGCGGGAGCTCAAACACATCCCATGCCCTGCTCAGTCCGGACCCTGAAACCCTGCCAATAGGAGGGGTGTCCCGCCCAGCCACAGGCGAGTTCCTGGGAACCCAAGGGGCTCCAAGGCCAACCGACAGTGGCTCCCTATGCTCCCTTAACGGCAGGTTCCAACTCCTCTCTGAGCCAGAGATATGGCCCTGCCATTATCCCCTAGGAGTTGGTAGCTGAAAATGGGCTGTTTCAGCCCAAACTGATATTAGCTCAAAAATCTCCAAAATTGACCCCTCGTCCGGACCCGCCAGAGGTAGGGACGAGGCAACTGACCCTATGCCCTTCGAGTACGAACTCCCTGTAGCCCTCACCCAACCTGGTTCCCTCTGAGGTCCCGGCATCAGGGCACCACGGGTTCGTCAAGTGGGGTCATGATGCCAAAATCACCAAAATTGGCGTCATTCCCACGCGTGGCTCGCCCGGCCAGGGCAAGGCCAATGGCTCACAGGTTAGGAGGCAGGACCTAGGACTTATATCTGAGTGTACAACTTAAAATTAGGTCTGGGCTCCCTGTGGGCATAGAGATATGGGGCCGCCAATTGACCACACGGGGGGGGTGAAATTGGGGTCCCAAAAAGGGGTCATTTTGGCCGCTCAAAATGAGCCAAACTTCGGGGGTGCTCCCAATAGTATATCTCCACGCCGGCTTGGAGATCGGATCCGCCATTCCATACGCAATCCATCGGGAGTCCAACGGAGACTCCCATGCCCTTGGCTCTCAAAGATCTCCATGCCACTCGGCGTGGTGACAATCCCAATTGGGTCCACAAATGCCAAAATGGCAAAATTGTCCACACTCACTTTGGGCTAGCACCTTAACGAAGGTTGCTCCGCTTCGCCCACGTGGTGTGTGAACCATGGGGACCAATATACATAACACCCATGTCATATATGGTCCATTGGTCCATGCGTCCGGCGTGCACGGGTGGGCTGAACATAGTGCACGGCGGGCAGAAAATGTGGAAAATTGCTCAAAATGGCCGAAAATGCGCACACTCATGGTTGGGGCAAACGAGGCACATGCCCGACTTGGACCGGAGTGTGCCATAGGATTGGTATCAAGTCATATGCGTCCAACATATCTTTTGGGTGTCGCCCAACTCCTCCGGTTTTGGGAATGGCAGGGTCGCCAAGTGAGCCCATGATTTGGGATAGTCCCAAATCGCCAACATGGCGGCCACGGTATGCCAAGCCCAAGAAGAGTTATTCGCCGGGTCCAAGATATGTTGGGCACCGAAGTATGTACCCTCATAACATATCTGGGTCATGATGTCAATTGAGCGCAACGTTGAGATACACGGTCGCCACTTGACATCATGACGGGCAAAAAACAGCAATATTGGCGAAAAAACACCCAAAAGGGCCTTGAAAGGCGCACAATTATATTATAATAACTTCGGCTTGGATTGAGTAATCGACCAATCCTTCTAAACACAATGACTTGACACCAATGACCTTCGATTCCACATATGTGCTCCACTTGGGGCGCTTTGAAAGGTCACGAGCGCTACTT
Organism: Eutreptiella sp. 'Long Island Sound 2002'; assembly: GCA_964036045.1. Classification (NCBI taxonomy): domain Eukaryota; phylum Euglenozoa; class Euglenophyceae; order Eutreptiales; family Eutreptiaceae; genus Eutreptiella; species Eutreptiella sp. 'Long Island Sound 2002'. The sequence continues at coordinate 162,645,677 of OZ038378.1, forward strand.
CCCAAGTGGGCACATGAAAATATGGAAAATTGCAAAACACACACCTTGCTCCCAACGCATCGCTTTGGGATCGCCACACAAGCTTCCCTCCACGAAGGTTAGGCTTGCAATTGATCATGGGGAGTATAAGGAAGGGCCTCGTGCAATATGAGGTCCATTGGTGGGTGTATCGCTCTTAGCCAAACCCGCCAAATGGGCACGCAATACAACACATGGCACATACCACATACTGCCCAAAAAGGTAGCTCCCCCCACGATATGTCATGCCCCTCCAAGGGCATACCTTTGTGTCAATCGCTCATAGGAACTCAAGGAAAGTTCCTATGCCACACCAACACTCGCGCGCTACACTCGAAAGTTATCTTAACGCACGCAATATCATGGCCAAAGAGTTATAACGCAAACTCTACCCTCTTGACCATGATCCATTACGCTAGCGCGCACGTGTGGAGACGCAAGGCGTATAAAGCTTCCTAAATTACGTCGGGAGTATTGTGAGTACATCCCATGTTTCCCTATTGTCATTCCTCGCAAGCGGCACGAGATATGACCCTCACAAGTGGCCTCACGAATCAACTTTGTTTTGCCCATATCTCTAAGACAAATGGAAGGCAAGACAAAAGGAAAGTTGATTCGTGCATAGGGAAGCACGTAGGTCCACTCGAAAGAGGTCAAATCAAGTGCGGGGATGTCGAAGTCGAAAATCCGATTTCGACATCCTGAAAACTTCGGATTAAGGTTGCGAGTGTACAATGTGAAAATTGCAGATGCATCAATGCAATTCCTGAAGACTTTAGAGTCTTCGTCACGGATTGCGCTAAAATGTCTGTAAATAACAGTTAAACTGGCGGTTACGCTAAAGTCGCGAGCCAACCGCCAGCAGTCAAAACATTGATTATCAGAACGGAAGTGTGAAAATTTACGGAAACAATATGAAAATAAAACCCTGTTGATTCCTGATATTCTGATGTGTAAATCTCAGCGGGCGACGCATCGGTTGCCGATGCGGCCGCTAATAGCTGAAATGCCCAGATCTCTCACACCAACACGTCTTACCTGCATCTGTTGTTAGGGTTAGGTTGCCGAATCGACGGCCGAAGGCGGTGCGGGGCAGATTGGCGTGAAATAGTAAGATACCGGCAAATGGCAGTTTGCCGGTACATGGTGACATGCCCCAAGTGGCCGGAATGCCGTCACGGGGGCTTTACGGCAAGGGACACGCTCCTGCCGGGCTCTCACCGGGCTTCACCGGGCGTCTTCCCCTCCGTACATGGGGTTAGTGGGCACACAGAGACCGGTTGTATACCCCACCATGGTCATGGGGTTCTGGGTACCGCTTCATTAGTTGCATCCACCGCCTTTAGCAAGGTTTGTGTCCCACAGCCTTCCTTTACCGCCACCATTCACCCAAGCCGTCTATAATCTCTTGCCGCGACCAATGTCGGGAACCCTTGAATAATTTCTTTATTTGTCCCGAAAGGAAGAGCTTACGCGGATGCTTGGGCAATGGACGTGTAAGGCGTTGCTTAAAGTTGAACGTATCGAGGAACACTACGACTTCACGATCAAATATGGATTGTACGAATTTGCGATCCGTACAACATTGGTCCGTGAACACGGTGCGAACATGCGACCGTCGGCCCAAGATGCCGGAAAGCAAATTCTTAACCTTGGAATGCTTGCTTTTGGCACAATCCGCAATTAAACGGTTCTTTCTCAAATGTCTTCATTTTTGGGCACACGTGGCACAGCGGTTTGCGAGCTATCTTCGAGCACAGCGGCTCGAATATGCGCGCGCATCAGCTCGCAATTCGCGCGCAGTTTCCCTAGGTAGTGAAGTCCGTGCCGTGTCTGCATAACATGAGATGGCATCCCGTGTTTGCCGCACGCACCTTCATACGGCGCAGATGCGTCATGCATTCCTCTGTTTGGCTATTCAAGGTACTAGCCCATGCCCAACATGCCATTTGCGACATGTAGCCGTCGGTGTCCCCTTCTCCATGGCATGCTTCGCAACACAATGGCACGAACCAGCAAACAACATACATTGCCGACACGGGTGGTATTCATGTTTAAGGAGACAAAGGCCCCCGAGTACTCCCGGCTACGCATCGTGTCGTAGCGCCCCACCTTGGCCTCTTGTCAACCGGTGGACCCCGCGTGGGTACAATCGCCCGTCATGGGCGTCCAGTAGATGCTCGAAGTCTAATGTGGACCCCACAACGTCAATCTTCACACCCGGCCGTTCTTGTTTCCTTGCCACTGTGTACATGTCCATTGCTTTACAGGGCTACGTGATGGACCTCGCGTGGTTCGGATGGCTCGTCGTGGCCATTCAACGGGTGCCCCATGTCCGTTGCGGACCCTACGACGCCCATCTTTCCACCAGTCCGTTTCACTTCACACCATCAAACCATGGACACGGGGCCAAGGTATGGCACCTGCCCCACAATGACCTACCTTGGGGATCCAAGGCGGGTCATGCAATTGAGATCCAAGCCGGTTCACACAATGGAGATCCAAAGCCGGATCACACAATGGAGAATGGAGATCCACAGTTGGTTCACACAATGGAGATCCAAAGCTGGTTCACACAATGGGGATCCACAGTTGGTTCACACAATGGAGATCCAAAGTTGTTTCACACAATGGAGATCCAAAGCTGGTTCACAAAATGCAGATCCGAGCCGGTTTACACAATGGCGATCCAAAGCCGGTTCACACAATGGAGATCCAAAGCCGGTTCATATAATGGAAATCCAAAGCAGGGTCACACAATGGAGATCCAACCCGGTTCACACAATGGAGATCCAAAGCCGGTTCACAAAATGGAGATCCAAAGCTAGTTCACACAATGGAGATCCAAGCCGGGTCAGACAATGGAGATACAAAGCCGGTTCACACAATGGAGATCCAAAGCTGGTTCACACAATGGAGATCCAAGCCGGGTTAGACAATGGAGATCCAAAGCCGGTGCACACAATTGATCCAGAGCCGGTTCACACAATGGAGATCCAAAGCCGGTTCGCACAATGGAGATCCAAAGCTGGTTCACACAATGGAGATCCAAGCCGGTTCACTCCCATCACTTGCAGCACCCAAAAGGTTGGATGTGGTCATTAGTGGACCCACTGGTGCAAACCAGTTAAATTCTCCGAAAAATTGCTTGCTTGCTTGCATGCCGTCCTGTTTTCTTTGGGCTGTATTGATTGTGTATATATCACTACACCCCTCTCCCCTTAAATTTAGCTAACAAGCAACAAGAAACAACGACAACAAGAACAACAACAACAAGCATGTCACCGTTCCGTTTTGGCCATTGCCCCTTCCCATCGCCTCGGGCTTGACTCTACTTTAGCCATCTTGGAGCCCAGGTGGTGGCCTTGCCAAATCCAAGTTTTGAGCCGGGTTGGGAGGTGCCCTCCCATTTCTGCGCAGTTTTGGGCCAAAAACAGCCATTTTTTTGCCCAAAATAGCCCCCAAACCCGGGCGAAATGCCCAAACGAAGAGAAACGGTGGCTATGGCCCACGTGCGGCTTGACTTCGCCGTGTCAAAGAGCACTCTAGTGCCCTGCAACTCCACGATATGTCCGAGAAACGGCCCAAAAAGGCGCCAACAAGCCCCAAAATTTGCGCTATGTGCACCAACACCCCGAAACCAAGCACGGGCCGTATCCTGGGCTGCGAGGCTCAAAATCTGATTCCGAGAGCACCTAATCCACCTGCAACCCCCAACTTTTTGTGGTTTCCAAGCCTCAAAATCGCCCAACGATTCGCGTAGACCCCCGTACCAGTGCTCACTTGGTGCAGCCCGGCCTACGCACAATTGGGGCCATCGGTGGGTCCACCAGGGTCCCCGGGGTGAAAAAAATCATTTTTTCCAAAGTTGTTCCCAAACCACTTGACATGCTCATCTTTAATTCATCACATGTATATAGCAATTTTGCTGTAAAAATTGAAGTTAAAACAGTATTTTTCGGCAATTTTGCTGTAAAATTGAAGTTGAAACGGTATGTTACTTTTTTTTTTCGTTCATCACATGTGAATAAAATCTTGCCAGACGTTGAATTGCGACTGGAGGCGTTGTTCCTCAGGCGAATTGGTTTTCGCAACCGTACGCGGTCCCCGAGGAGACTCTGTCGATCCTGCTGGCGGTAGTTATGCAGACCTTTGCCATGTGGCGCATGTGCAGGCGCAATGGCATGATATGGTGGTTATGGAATCGGTTAATCATTCATCGGGCGGCTCAGGCGCGGACTTACGCGTGCTCTGGGCGTCTGTTAAAAGAATATCGAATGAAAAGAAGACGTCTTTGTCCCTTTATTCTCTGATGAATTTGAGAATACGAATGTTAGGCTTCATACTTGGGGAAGAATTATTCGGAAGAAATTTGATTACTCAAATCCGAAAGCAGATTTCAAGACCCCAACAACTAAGTTCTCGCAACAGTTAAGGAGCTATCAAGGAGTCGTAGATTGTGAAAAAAAAATGGAGCGGGGCCTTATCGGTAGAATCCGCGTTTTTAGGCAACTTGTTTACTATGGGCACATGGCAGCATCCGTGTCTTGTAGCACTTGTATATCTTGTAGCCTAATTCGAATTTCAATTATGCTCAATGCTTGCCATTCGTGAATTTGCTGTTGGCGGTGTGACATTGCTCATCAACACGCTAAATTGACTTGGCTAATTTGGGTAAGCGCACCGGAGGGATTGCATCAAGTTTGGAATTGGTTTTGGGAGTCATGGGTGGGGCGGGTTCTCCTGGAACCCACACACATGAAATACCTCAATACCTTGATTGTACCATCCTCATCCAGGAAACACACAATAGGGGGTCCTCAGGGCCCCCTCTATGGGAACCAAGCATTCGTTTTCTCGTGATGTTTAAAGACCGACTAGGAAACCAATGAAAGCGTGTATCACGAATGGCGTGCTGAATTTGGATGGGATGTCATGGGATGTGCATGAGCATGCAATGAACACGCATCAACCCGTCAACTCTTCTGGTTTCAACCAATGGATTTCTACCACTGTTGAGTGTGCCCGCTTGCTTTCTTGAGTCATCCTTGGGGGGGGTTCTCCTTTTGGGGCTGTGTGCCCGCTCCATTTGGAAAAGGGGGCTATTTGCATTTTCTTGGTTTCCGGAGCCGAACAGTTCGTCGCCGTGTCTCCTCATTCCGTGTGCCACTCATCTACATTGGTTTTCTACAGCATCGTGAACGTATTTGCCGCATGACTGATTCGGACAGTGATGAAGCAATATCAGCCACACGTTTATCGGAATCAGAGTCAGGTATCTTCCGATATTTTTCTCTCGCAAAAATTCAACCACCATGGCCGGCCGAACTAGTCAATTTGGGATTGGGCAAATCGCATTGTGAAGAAGGGCTTGAGCGGAACCCTAGCCTTGGAATCATCGAACAACCGAACTCTTGGGTGCTACAGCAAGCATTTGACACATATTGAAAAGTAATTACACGCTCTTTGTAATGTCATTGCAATCAAGATATCGTTTGGTCATCGCGTAATAGGCACCGCCGGATCGCCTCGTCAAGCTCGAAACGAATCTTCCAAGTGTGCTTGCCACTTTTCTCACACACATGTGCCCACTTCGTCGTCTTGTGTATGTGCCGTTCGGAATTCTTTAGATCGAGGAGAAATTGCTCCTTTCAGGGGTGTGACCATTTGAAGCACATCGTTCGCCGGTACACGTTATATGGGTGTTGTAGCGTGTCAGTTAGCTGTTCCACAGAAAGTTTGTTGACAAACCCTGATTTGTGTCCGGCGTTGATTTGTGTAGGATGGTCTCTGGACACGGGAGCGCCATCGATGCAAGGAACAATTCCGTTGATGACGGATTAATGAATCTCCTTAGTGGATCAGGAGGTTTCTCGTCACGTCACCAAGTATGTTCGGTCGGATTGAGATTGCTTGAAGTTTGAATGCCTCTTGAACATGGGTTTTAGGTGCACCTACACTAACTTGGATCCTTTAGCTTTCTCGGTAGTTGCGAGCTTCATGCGCATGCTTCACCCCCTCATACTTTTGAAGCGTTTGGCCTCGCGGGAGAAGAAGGGTGTTCTACGGCCCCTACCATGGAGCGAATGCACGTTCCGTGGGATAAATTCTTCCGACCACCTTAGTGTGCCTCAACAATATGGGCCTGCGGTGGTGGGAGGGAGGGTTTCGACGTTGGTGATCCACATCGGGTTGATCAACAACGTTTCGTAGTGGGGGATGGAGGTTGGGGATTCGCGGACACATGTGGATTGATTGATCGATGATTACTTCTGCATTTTACGGTTGTTTGGCAATCCTTCATCGCTGTTGATCAATCGATTGATTCGAGTTTATTTGAATGCCACTTTTCGGGTTGCGGTGGGCAAACTTTTTGGAACACTTTGGATGGTCGTGTGGGGATTTTCCTTGGCGTTCATGACATGATTTCGGGAATTCCCGTTCGTAAACGTGTTCTTGAGGCACGGCAGTGTCGGTGTCCAACACGTCCTTTGATGACCGCCATGCAAGGCATATTGTGCAACGTGTGCATGTAAAGCACGGAAATATTTAATTTGCTCGCGTCCTTGCAACGTGTCTGATTTCTTGTAGTGTCTTGCATTTTTAATGTGCTTAGGGAGTTGCGACGACAAGACTTCACGAATTAAGGGCTAGTAGCTCAAGTGACTCGGTGTGCCCTTTTCCTTGAAGCGGTGGTTCATGACGTTTGCGGCATGGCTTCGGGGATTGAGCTTTTTGAGCATAGACGAGGTTGGGAGGTGGAAGAGCACCTCTTTCATGTTGCAAGTGTGAGTAAGGTTGCTCTCACCCATCCTTCGGTGTCCCGGACCCGCCCCTCCGGTCTTTCGGACTCCTCGGATGTAGCTCCTTTTCCCGTGCTAGAGTTGTGTTGTAGCAGCGAACAAAAAGAAAAGCGAGGATTCTCAAAGGCCATAACCCTATGGTGTGCGGCATTGGTAAGTTTGACCATGTCATATGAACACACAACAGATGTAGAGTCAATGCGCATTGATGTTCACGTGTGAGGCCTTATGGGGCTAACACACTATGTTCTCCCAATGGTCCTCCGCACAAAATCCCTTGGTTGAAGACAAACACCGCAAGAAGAGTTGTTTTGCCACTGAAAGCTTTTGTTGTACAAACGTGGCGACGTTGCAACACAAGAATTCCCCATGCATGTAAGAATACAATTCTTGCGGGTTCCCTCCCTTCTGGACCAAAGTGGGAGTTGGCTTTGTTTGTTTGTGGTTCACCTTTTGCACGTGACAATCCAAAACATAGGATTCATCGAGCGCTCGAGCATCGCGCCGTAAGAAGAAAACGGATAAGGCGAAGGGGAGGAAGCAAAGCAAGTCCAAGCGCATCAATGTTTCGTCGGATTCCGATTCTGATACGTCCATGTCAAGCAGCTCCGCATCGGGCGGCCGGAAGAAGTATATGAGCAAGACGTCAGATGATACAATATCACTTGCGACAAACGAATCCAAATCCCCAACTCATGGCGAATCCTCCACGACTCATGGGGAGAGCGTATGGCGCACCCTTTCGCTTCGTACCCTTCCCCGGCTACAGACATGCTTTTTGTTGAGTAGGAAGCGTACGGGGACGGAAGGATCAACACAAAGGGCACGGCAAGGGCAAGTGCGACGGACGTTTGTATCAATCCATTGTGATTCGTTGACCAATTTGGATGACATCTCCCACAACATGTCACAAGACGGTACCTACCTGCTAACGTCAGGTCACACGTGATCGTAGCGAGCAATTGATTCAAATGCAATCCTCTCCGGCATGGCTTCTTTTAGCACTTGGTTGCGTGCTTGCAACCCTTTGCCACCGAACGAGTGTTACGGGTACCTTGAAGGCCTACATTCTGATATCAAACTCAAAAAACACGATTTTGGTGGCGAATGTGTCCCCGTTTCTATCTACCCCGACTATGATGGCGATAAAGGAGGAATTCACAGTGCATTACCATCAGCTATCAATGCGCTATTGGCTGTTGCGGGGGGCGCACAAATTGCTGATGATGCGCTACGAGCTGCCGACAGTGTCATGTGAAGTGTTGTGACGGCCTTGGCAACCATTTAACGATGCGACAACGGCTTGTGGCCTACTAAGACTGCAGTCAGTGGGGCATTGAGTTGCTATCATTTCCCCAAGCCGACTAAGTGGCAGCACAGTCCGAGCGGGGTGGAAAGGAAAAAAGTGGTAGGAGAGTGGGAGCATGGTAATGGTGCAAGTAGGAACAAAGATGCACATTGGGAGCAGAGTAGCAGAGTGTGGAAGAGAGTAGGAGCAGAGTGAGTAGAGTGGCAGCAGAGGAGGAGCAGGGTGGTAGCAGAATGTGGAGGCCGAGTGTGGGAGGAGAGTGAGCAGCGTGTGGGAGCAGAGTGGGAGCACAGCGGCTGCGTAGGTACGACCCCTGCCCCCCTTGCACAAACAAGTTCCCCCTTCTCTCTACCCCAGTTGGCAGTTGGTAAGTCTCCTTGGGGTCGCCCAAAGGTACATCCCTGGGCTTGACTCGCGGGATCAAGCGGCTGGAAGCGTCATCAGGGCTCAATGCAATGTTGTCAGCGCCTTGTGAAGTGGCCTACCCTGCGGGCTTGTGGGTGGGTCTTTCGGAAATCTTGGGTGGTTGTGTGGTCCAGCAGCCCCCTGCGGTGGGTGGTACAATTCTTGCTCTTTGGGTCCATACACGAATGGATGCGGTGCAGAAGTAGTTGTCTTTGTTTCCTCCACCAATGAAAAGAGTATTGGTTCTTTTGTTGCAGTCTGCACCTCAAGGCTGCCCTTGCAGACCAAGCGGAGCCAAAGAAGCGGATCATCGACCTCCTGGAGTGGACAGCAACCATTCAGAAGCTCCAGGGATCAAAAACAGCCTCCAGGCATTGACAGCAAGTGGGTGGGCGGGCGGGTGGGTGGCCAACAAGCCGCGTTGGGACGCTTTTGGGTTGGTGTGTTTTCCCCAAAACCTGGGTGCCCCGTGGATAAGTACGTCACTGTATGCAGTCACCGGCCGTTGCCAGCTCCTGTCAACCTCTGTCAGCGCCCTCTTGTCTGCTGCAAGTGCATTATGAATTGCTTTTAGGCGCCCCATTTGTTGCAGCCACTGTCCGATGAATTTCGTTCCCCATGTACTACTGTCAGTGCCGTACAGCAACTGTCAGTGCCCCTGACTGGCCTCTGGCTGGCCGTGCGGTTCTTCCCCTGCTCAGCCGAATGCCCACACCGGCGTGGATGTGTTAGAATCCCTCATTTCGCAGCCCTAAGTTTCGGTGCCAGTGCCTGCTAGCCCTGCACCCTATTCCCCTTGGAAGGCGGGTCAGGGGTTCTTCAATGCAACCGGTTTGCCAGGACTCCGACGGTGGCAGGGCCAACAATCGGAAGCCCATGGGATCTCAACCAGTGCTGTCGGTGGCAGAACGCTTGAAGATGGCCCGGGAACGCATGGTTTGCCTGTTTGTGCTGAGGCTATCTTCGTGCCTGGCGACGCATACATTTGTGCTGAACGACAACATTCTTCCGTTTGCATTGCAAATATTTGCACGTGCCGTTTCTGGGGGTTGCACGCCAGTATTTTGGTCCTCAATTCAGCACAATAGCCTTCACTGTTGTACAGGCACAGCGGCCGCAATCGAACTCCTCATATGAACAAGCGTCTCGTGAGCCGTCTGCCACACAGTCGCCCAAGCCTCAGGATGTTTCTGAAAGTCGAGGTGTGCGCTTGTTGGCGACCCCTGTGGCCTATTCCGCTCGATACGGGTTCTTAAAACTTTGAATTGACCAATCAGCGCGCCCGGCGATATTTTTCGGGCATGTAGTTCGCAGCACCCCAGTGCTCTGAAACACCTCCACTATGCTCAATCAGAGGATTCTTCAGCACGACGCCACCAAGACCAATGTGGCCTTACCCACCACCCACCTCCGAGACATTGTGACACCAAATGATCCAGATTCAAACAGACGCCAAGAAAAAGGTGCCAAACCGCATCAAAGTGCTAAAACGATGTGAAACAGAAATACCATGCACGTTCTTCCGAATTTCTTGGGTCCCCATGCCATCGATCCTCCGGCGCCTCCGTGTCAAAACTGCTCCATACAGAGAACTCCTCCTAAAGAATGCTGCAGGCGCATTCAAGAGGCATACACACGTGCCATGTGGGCCACCATCATGTGGCTCCTGCAACATAAAAATCTTGAAGCCCGTCCACAGGGTGCACAAGGCCCGCCCGGATTGCGTGCAAATCCCCCCCGGCCCCACACTCAAGCTGCGTCCAAGATTGGTGCAGCCGAAAACAATTGGGGCCCCTACACCTCCACCACACTTGAGGAAGGGCTGTCAGAACCACAGCTGAACACCTAATTCGGAGGAATTCGAACACTGCTTTTGTGCGTTGTTTCCACCTAACACAAGAAATAGGGCCCATTTTGATTTCGGCGCACCGTGGCTCACGTTTGACGAAAAGCTGCTTCGCAATGCGCCCATCCCGGGTGGCGCAAGCCGAATGGAAAACACCGCCCATTAACACGAAGCGTTGCAGATAGAAATGCTGGGGTGCAGGTACAGAGGCAACAACGGTGCCGCAGCTCAGTGCAGCCTCGTTGGCAGGTACAGCTGAACAGTACGTTGCATGCATGCGATCCCAACCCTATGCCGCTGTTTTCTTGGTGTCCAAACTGCATCTTTCAGTGCACATGTTGTCATTAGATTTCAGCACCACCTCACCGCTGCAGTCCAAGATGGAGGCTCCTTCAACTTCTACAGCAGAGGTACTGTGCTATGTGCGATCGATTTGTCAGATGAGATTAAGGGATTTGTCGCCAAGGAAGATGCCCAGTGTACTACTGGTGCTGGTGCATGGACGTCACAAAGGTTCTTCGTGTTCACCATCCAAAGTGCCAGCGCGCAGGGCTGCTGGCCCTCCAAATCAACCCTGTCATTGGATTGGATTCGCCACAGCATTCACCTGATAGTTGTCAGAATGTTCCTTGGTAAAAAAATTTTTCACTTCCTAACTCGCAGCAATCATTCCATTTTGAGTCAGGACAACTGTGTTTGCGAAAGAGGCTTCCAAAACAAAAGCCATTTTATCGTAAGCTGAAACAATTTACTCCAAAACATTCTTGGATCTATTCCCCCAAAAGGAGACTCATGCACCAAATATGCTTCAATCCCCTTCAATGTGGTTCGAGCAAAGAATTATTTTCGAGTTGCTGAACAACAGCACATGACACAAGGTATTCAATAGTATGGTACACAACAAGTAACCAAGGGTGACACTGAAAACAAAGGTACAGCCCGCAGCGGTGGCGTTGCCTCAGCCGGCTATTTTTTGGAGTTGCGTTCCCTTTTGATGTGTGCGGCCTTAATTGCTTTAATTGCCCGGGCAGCCTGAGATGCCCATAAACGTGCAAAATGAGCAACAAAGGTGTTTGTTGGTGTACTCTAGGAAATTTTGGTTCCTAGTATGGCGCTTTGGGTTTCTGTTCCAAGCTTCATCAATCACTAGCCCTTTGTGCATTCTTACTGGTCAGTTGTTGCCATCGGCCCTATTTTGTTTGCTGGCGAGTTGGCAGTTGTCAATATATATGGCGAATTCTGGGCACGTTTTTGGGCATAGTTTGGGCTTGTTGCGAAGGTAGAGGCTGAAACAAGCTTCATTGACACAGGCAACACACCATCTTTTCCGATTTGCAAATTGGTTTTCTGTCCATGATTTAGGTTGGTCGTAAAGGGACATGCACACTGCACGCACTGTGCACGCACATTTTGCACACACGTGCACGCACAGTGTGCGTGCACTTTGCCCACACACTTCACACAATGTGCACACACCGTGCACGCACTGCACTGTGCACACACTCTGCGCACACTCTGTACACACTGTGCACGCACTTTGCACACACACACACACACTGTGCATGCACTCTGCACGCACACTGCACCCACTGCACGCACTGGTGTTGTGTGAATTGCAGCCTGTGTACTGCGGACACTGTACTGTGCACCCCATACAGTGCAGGTGCATTCTTCACTACGCAGCATACAGTTCATTGTGCAGACTGGACACTGTGCACAATACCATGTGCAGTCTTGAGCAACATGCGCTTTGTATGGTGTGCACCTTTCAATGCACACTCGGCACATTGCATACCGCACTTTGCCCATCGCTCTGCGCCCCTTGCACACCAATTGGGTCATAATCCAATTCGCCCCAACCCTCCCCCAAAAGGTCGTGATTTCTGCATGATGCCTTCTGTGACCCTGTTGTGATGCTATCATGGGAAATCTCCAAGCATGTTGGGATGTGTTGAGGCAGAACAGGGCCAAGATTAGGCTATCATGCCCACTGAAAATCATAATTGCCCACCCAGATTTCTGGGCGGGAAAAACTTAATTACCACACCCCTGTTTGTACACAATTGTTGGCATGGGCTGTCTTGATTTTTGAGTAACCACTAGCTCGGTTCCCATATGCAGCAGGTGAACGGAAGCTTTGTCTCCTGTTTCTGCAACGTGCAGGTAGCGCCACCGACACCAACATCACCAACATCACCGCTGGCACGCGATGTATCACCACATTTGGGTAGTGCAAGTACTGAAGTGACCGTCAAGGACTCAGCAGTACCAACAACGGCCCCCCAGAGGGAGAATTCAGCCAAGGCTTTGCAGCGCGCCAACTCGGGGCCAGCATCGTCCCGAGCCTTCCAGACGGCGGCCTCCGACAGGGCCCCCCCAACAAGGAGCCTTCAGAGAGCTAACTCGGACAGGGCAAATCCCACGAGGGGCCTGCCCAGGGCCGGCTCAGACCGGGCGATGCCGCCCAAGGTGTTTCAGAGAGGCGGCTCAGGCAGTACCTTGATTCCAAACTCTCACAGGTGTGTCTCCGCCTCTCCGGCACACAGCCTTTCGTTTCGGTGGCCGATCGAGGTCTGGCAGGGGCGGGCGGGCGGGTTCACAAAGGGCAGGGGCGGGGGGCATGAAAGTGCGCGACAGGATTTTGCCGTCATATGACTCTGTTTCGCGTGACCGCGCGAACCTGCACAGATCACCTGTGAAAGACGGCCTCTGACGGACCGCAGTGGAACACCGCCGATGCATGACCGCATTCGAAGGAATGCCAATAAAACATTGCCTTTGCGAGGCCAACTGTGAAAGACTGGTGGTGAAGGACTGCCTGTACGTGAACATCAGGCAAACACCTTCTATCAGTCCGGGGGGAGGGGGGGGTCCTGGACAGAGGTGTGTGGACAGCAAAAACAGTCAAACGACCCCGGCAACAACCAGCACATCCTCAATACGCCAACTACTGGGCGCCGGTGACGCGTCAACGGCACACGATGCCACATTCAGCACAGTCCCAACACACCAACTACTGGGCTCCGCGAACGCGGAAACGACACCAGCAAGAGCACCGGCCGCAGCGGCCGACAGAAAGCAGCGACCCGACGCAACATGCGAAGGGAAGACCGGGTGACCGTCCAGGGCCCCGTAAAGGAGCAACAACCAGACGGAATGTCACACAGGGGGGGTCCCGGTCCTTGTATGCGGCCGTGCTCACCACCACCCCTCCTTCCCCAAGTTTTCCACAGATCTTTGGGGGGCAGGTCGCAGCGGGAGCGGTCCCAACCGCTCCATGCTGTTCATAGCCACAGTGGACCTGCACAACACCATGAATGAGAAACTGCGGATACCGCCGCGGAAGGGCTGTCTGTACACAACGCTTGTGAAACATGACTGTGAAGGACCAGCGGCGAACAGCTGACTGGACCATCAAGTGTGGTTGCTTTCACAGTACCCGTGGTGTCCGCCACTGGCCGTATGCCACTCCTCTGGCTTGCGTGACCCAAGTGGAATGTGCGTTTACAAAACCATGAGGGCTTGGGAAAAGCAACGACCTACGGTGACGCATGGCATTTTGACATGGCATTTTGTCATGTGGTATGCATGGTGTTGATGCACTACGCAGATTGTAAAGTAGTTGAGGAATCGTGCATGTAAAATGTTGGGTTTTGAGTGGTTGGGTGGCTTTAAACCACCCCAATCATGGGTGCTATGCGCGCGCCGCGCGCAAAATGACCCTCGGTGCTCTCCGGTGTCTCTCACCAGAATCGCGCGGTTTGGCTTCCACTTCCACAATACTCCGTTATGGTGATTGCACGTGATATTGGGTATTTGAAAAGCACTGGGGGCACCCATGCCACAACATTCGCACTCTTAGCCGTCCAGTGGCAAGGGATGGGCCCAGCCAGCTCGCCAGATGTGAGCCAGATGGCCTATGTCCACTTCAAAGCTTGTCCAGGTAGGCCTCGGCCTGGTGAGTAGCGAAAGCAATCGCATTCAGTGGTAGTCGGGCTATGTCCCCCTGCCGTATCAGGGGCTACCAGAGTGGGAAACATGGGATAGGATGTGTAGAACGCCTCCTGAAGGTCACTGGAGGTCACTGAAGGGAGTTGCACATGTTGCGAGTACTGTCCATCCTTTTAGTCTGCCATTGTTTCCGTTGTAAATGTCAAATTTTGAAACATGCCCGCTCTTGTCCCAGGGCCACTTCGGGCAGCAAGCAAACGGCATCCCAAGCGCTTCCAAGGTCTCTTTCGGACAGGGCCAAGCTTCCTCAGGGTGCAGGCCCCGAGAACGGGTATGGGCCTTGAAGTCAAGCCTCAGCTCAGGCCCCATTCCAACCCATCTAAGCATTTCCAGGTGCCTACATTTCACTTTTGACCAATCCCAAAGCGCAGAACTTCGTTTTTATTTTTCAGGCTCATCTTGATGCTACACACCGTCTGATCATGGCTCGTATTATCAATCATCTGCTCCAACGCAGTACAGGGCAGTACAGGACGATACAGCGTTCCAGACTGGGGTAGTGGAAAATTGGCTTGCGCGGGGGGGGGGGGGTATTTTTTGGTTGCTGTCGGTCGCGTGCACTTTTTGATTTTGGTTTTGGTGCACACCCAAAACAAGCTTTGCAATTCACACATTCCCTTACCAACCGTACCAGGGGTGGGGGGATATTGGCTTGCACAGGGGGGTCGTTCGAGCCCCTTTTCCAGACGCCCGCCCCCTTCATTCTCGTGATGGGGACCCCCGATGGGCTGACGGGGGAGGTGGGTGGGCTGGGGGGGGGGCCTGAAATACCCCAACATACATGGCTCAGAATGATCCCCAAAACGCGCTGATCATTTAGAGGTATGTATCGTGGGGGGAAGTTTTTTTTTGAAGAAAACCTTCCTCCGGGCCGCTTCATGGCCCAGGTGGTGAGTCCTCACCAGTGTTTAGATTAGGGTCTTTGAACTGGCCTATCCCGAGGGCCCCTTTTCCAGACCGAGTGTTATGCTGTTATTTGCATACAAAAAACGAAAGTGCATGCACTTTACAGGGGTTCGCCAAGCTAGAGAATGGAGAAAAGTCAATCCAATGGAGCAAACCATTTTCATGGATCTGCGCACGCAATGTCCAAGTATTCCGCATGGCCCAATTTTAAATGGCCATTGGGCAATCACCTCCCATTAGTATTGGGTCTACACCTTGAAGCATGGAATCTTTAGAGCAACCACAAAAGTATGCCTTTGCGCATGGTATATGTACCGTATGTCGGACGGGTACATCGTGGTGGATTGATGACACGGTAGATTGACAGACAATCAACAAGGTATTGCCCATGAAGAAAGGAGCCAAACAACAAGGAACACAGTTCAATGAGCTTTATGGGTTTGGCATGACACTGCGCCTAGAGGACGATTTTGAGCAGCACAAGAAGATGGAGCACGTGTCAAATGGTTTCTGCCTCCCCTCGGGTTTGTGGGCAGTGCGAGAGGGAAATGTACCTTTGGTGCATGCACTGCTAAGGGTGTGCTTTTTGCTTCACCACAATTGAATGTGTGGCTTGTTGCCGAGTCCCTAATGATGAGCAATCATGGATTTTAAGAAGTGGAAAACAGGGGCTCACGTTGATCTCCTAGTTGCCACATTGCCCCTCTTGTCCTTTGGAACACCCTCTAGACACCTATGAGGCTATTGCACTCACTACGGCTAGTGCGCTAGTGGTTGGATGTGAGCACTCAAAAGAAGATGGTGTTGTGCCCACCTCGGGAACACAACCACACACCCAACGGTCGAATGTGTGTGACACAACACCTGTTGTTGAGGGCACTTTTGAATGATAGGGATATCATGGCGTGGTCTTGGTTGAATGATAGGGATATCATGACGTGGTTTACCGACAGCTTGTATCACAATGACTTCGGTGACCCCTTTGCATAGACAATTTCAGTGGCACACAATCACCTCGAAGAGAGGTTGTTAGATCAAGCGCAGGCGCGGGCGTCGCATACCCCCCTTTTTGGGGGGTCATTCGCGTAGCATACCCCAAGGCATGATATTTGATGTCTGACCCCTTGTAAAATCATTATTTTGCCCAATAAAACAACCCCCCAATGGATTTTTTGATTCTGAGGCCTCTATCCACTGAAACTGGGTATCACTTTTTTGAGGGGGGGGTGGGGGGGATGGGGGGGGTGGCAGAGAACCAGAATGGAGCGGATGGCAGAGCGTGCGCATGGGAGGCAGCGACAATAAAGGGGATGGCTTGGCCAGCCAACCCCGTCGCTACCGGGTGCCAGGGCAACCCCTGCTCAACCGGCATCAGGTGGGGGGTGTCTCCCGCAGCCCAGATGGGCTGTTTGCGCAACAGGAGTGGGAGCCCATAAGGGGCAGACCAACCGTGAGGGGGAAAAGGACATATGGTGGACGGCCCGGACAGCGCGTGGAGCAACAGGGCACCTGGGCCGCACAGAAACACAGCGAGGCAGGCTATGGACGGCCTGTGGACAGAGGTGTGTGGACAGCAAAAACAGTCAAACGACCCCGGCAACAACCAGCACATCCTCAATACGCCAACTATTGGGCGCCGCTGACACGCAAACGGCACACCATGCCACATTCAGCACAGTCCCAACACGCCAACTACTGGGCTCCGCGAACGCGGAAACGACACCAGCAAGAGCATCGGCCGCAGCGGCCGACAGAAAGTAGCGACCCGACGCAACATGCGAAGGGAAGAACGGGTGACCGTCCAGGGCCCCGTAAAGGAGCAACAACCAGACGGAATGTCACACAGGGGGGTGGGGGGGTCTCCATGTCCGTTATATTTGGGCTATCTGTTGGGAGTTTTCGTTAAATGCGGAGCCACTGGCAACCACGAACCACCGCGTGGCCAGGGAGTCCGGATGGGTTGTGTGGGATGCCTTGCCGCAGGATTTGCCTTCTACCCCCTGGTATTGAGAAACTGGGTGCCAAAGAGGACTGTGAAGCCGCAAGGCAGCAATGGACCGTGAGGAGTTTGGAAGGAGGGCACGTATACCGGGGGGGGGGGGATTATGCAAGCTAGAAGCTGCAATTCAAATTCTGCACGAAATTTTTGTACGCAATTTGTTCGGTGTTTTTAAGGATTTGTGCAGGCATACGTTAGGCATTGCAAGCGCCCACTGTTTCTCATGAGCAATTAGTAGGAACCCTACATACTTTGTTCGCTCATTTTTAAGAAGTGGCACAGATTTTGCCGCGCTAGAATTTGTAGATTCATATTTTCCCCCACACGGAACACCCCCCCCCCCCCCTGGTAAGGGGTGCCGATTGGTGTTGCATGCCCTCAAGCTTCGTGCTGTTCTTGTCCCAGTCGTCGCAGTTCGCAAGCACGGAAGGAATCAATCTCGAGATTGAATACCGAGGACATGTCCCTGTTTGGCTCCTCGGATGAATTCGATGAGGACATGATGGGCTTGGGGCCCGGTGAACGCATCCCGTCAGGTGTCTCAGGCTTTCAGACCCTGTACCCAGTTGCAGCTCGCTGAAAGGGGCCGTGTTGCACGGGGCAACATGGGGGAGTCGAGCGCAGGGGAACCCGCTTCCTGGCCCTGATAGGCTCCCGCTCTCCAAATTCCATTCTTCCTAAATATTCTTAAATAAATGAATAAATATGCACCCGGTTGTATGTGGTGTCGGGTGTGTGTCTCTGTGTGCGACGCCCCAAGCAGTGTGAAACAGCATCAGGGCGTTCGCTGTGATATATCGCCTCTTCACGGCTCTGTCCACACGCCTCGCCAGATTTATAGCTTCACGGCCTCTGTGCGTGCGTGCGTGCGTGCGTGCCTGCGTGCGTGTGTGTGTGCCAAGGTGCTTAATTCCCGACAAGCACGGACTGAATTTGATATCGTGCTGCATACTGCGCTGCAGAAACCATGAGTCTTATGTTCGAGAGGGCCTTGTGAAGGCTGTTGTTAATGGGGGCACCGCTGACACTGTCAAGTGCAGACACAGCTGCTGCCCTGTACGCCCTCTCACGCACCACACCAAGTCACGCGTGGGGGCACGTGTGACCCACCTCCCTGTGCGTCCCTGTGCAAGACGGCCCCTGCGGCAAGATCTCGCCAGCCTCGCTGTTGTGCGTAGGTGCGTGCATTGTTGTGCGCGTGCGCACACCCACAGTGATCACAAGAACAATCGACGTGGTGAGGATCAGCGGTGTACTCGTTGGCGCAGACCGAATGCGTCAAATGGTGCAATGGAGGTTCCCGGAGCCCCCAGAGCCCCGGAGGTCCCCGAAGCGGATTCTGTTATCGAGCCAAATGGTGGGGGCAGGGGAAGCGCATCCTGTTCGTCGCCAGATTCGTTGGTCGTGGGGGTCCGACGCTGTGCGGCGCTGTGCGGAGGGGGTCCGACGCTTTGCGGCGCTGTGCGGAGGGGGTCCGGTGCATGGATCAGTCCAACGTGGTCCTCTGTGAGGCCCTGTTGTCACGCAATGCAGCCGTAGTAATGCAGTCAAGTCCTCCGAGTGAGACGCAATTTCTGGTGCCCATCCCGGCACCTCAAGTCAATCCAGCGCCATCCCGTTGCGTCATGAGTGGACCCTCAAACCCACAATGCAGACCACCCCCGCATCACCCTCGTTGGTCAGGCCCCCCACACCTCCTCCTCTGTCCCAGTGTTTCTCCCGTGCCTCCTTCAGGTGCATCCTCGCGAAAGAAAGGGCAGCCGCCGGCCCTCGAGGCGACTGTCCAGTCGGTGCCGGCCCTCGAATCCCCGTCCCGCTCTCCGGATCCGGAGCCCGAGACATGCCCAGTCACGTCCTCGCCACCATCACATCTGGAGGGTAGCCCGACCGCCACGTTTCAGTCTTCTGCTGGGGTGTCCTGTGAAAAGGTTCTGCCTCTGCATATGGCCCGGGGCCCCAGCCAGGGATGCATCAGAATGGAGGGGACCTTAGAGGCGGCCCCAGCAGCGGTTAGGCAGGCGGTTGGAAGAGGTTGCCGAAGCGGTTGGAGGCGGTTACTGTCGGTTACAAATGCCATTGAAGTTGGCACTTGGCATCAGGGAGACGGCGGCTGGGCGTAGGCTGGGCGCCCTGGAGGGGGGGGGAAACCCCTCCCCCTTCCAATACATCCCTGGCCCCGGCCCATTCATCCAACCGTGAAACCCGAGGCTGAGCGTCTCCAGACCGTTCCCTCTTCAATAAGTGCACAAAACGGGTACGCAATGGACTGGGGTCGCGGACGGACGGGCGCACGGACGCACCGAGCGATGGACGACTGGACCGACAGATGGATGGGTCGAAGGCCCGACGGGTGGTGTATCGAAGGGCAGACCGCTCGACCGCCAGCCTGACGGGCTGACCGACGGCCCGGAGCGGGCAGATGGGGTGGCCGTTTGGTCGGTCGGCCGGGTGGTCCGGTGGTGCGCCCGCCCATCCGTTGGTTTGTCGGTTGGGCCGTCGCTGCGTCCGCACGTCATCCGGCTGCCGACCGCGACGGACCAACCGCGACCCGCCGCGACCCACCGAATGTGGCAGACCGCAAAATGTGGCGGGCCCAGTGGGATCGGGATCGGGGGAAATCGTTTGGCTGCACCCGTGGACTGGCCAGATCTTGCCTTTTTGAGTGCAAGTTTAAAACACCTTCGGCATCAGGCCTTTGCTAAGTGGCTGGTTGATGCTATAACAGGGGGGGGGGGCGGGGGTTGTTCAGAGGCAAAAAAAAAGTTTGTACCTAAAGTCGACCTCCAAATTTGGGCCTCCGATGGTAGATTTCAGTTTTTTTTCCTGATGAGACATTTCCTGATGTGGGGGGGCCCCTGGTATCGCTAAGCAGAGGCCTGTTGGGAATCTGGATGTTTGCCCATCCCCTCGAAGGCCTCCCACCGTCGGCGACGGAATGCCTTCCACGATATCCCTCCCACCCAATGGCTTGTCCTCAGTCGCACTCCGCACCGGCACCCCTTCTTGTGCCTGAGTGTTGGGACGCCGAGGACTCCGCGCCCAGTTTCCCTTTCTCGTTGGCCTTTGCTGTGCGAAGGTCGCCTGCAGTCGCCATTTTGACATTCCAGCGGTGTGCCTGAGGGCAAGTGAAACATTCATTTGCGGGGGGGGGGGGGGGGGGGCGTCCAAGCCCCCGAAATATGGGGGCAGGGTTGGAAAAGGGGCTTCCGTGACTGAAGGCAGGTTTTGTCGCAGAAAATCCACTTGAAATTGACGGAGAGTTTTTGTGGAACAATCCCCCCTGACACATACCTCAGAATGATCAGCACGTCGTGGGTATCATTTTGGGGCACCCCCCCCCCCCCACAGCCACACACACACACACACAGACACACAGGGTGATGTGCCAACAGAAACTTTACAGGGGTGGGGGGGGGAGGCCACGGACTCCTCCCTTGCCCCAACTGCGGGGATGCGTACGAAGGGGAACTAGCCCCGGTCCCGATCCCTTAGACTGACGGCGGGCGCTGCGTGCATGGTCTACCACCGCCGCGCCAGCAAAGGCCAACATGCCAGCAAACAGCATGCAACTATGCCCAGGACAGACTGGGATATGTGGGCCAGCAGAAGCAAGTGGCCAAAACCACCAGCACCAGCACATCGACACCAAGAAGGAACCCCCTGGAGCCAGGATCTTCCTCCTCAAGGGGAAGGAGGGGACAGGGTGCGACGAACCCACTCCCACTCCCCATACCCCGCCCCCTCCGCTCCCCCCTCCCTACAGCAACACGCTCCCCTGCCACCCAATGCCCCCCAGGACAGAAAGAATAAGCAGGGCCCAGAGGAAACTGGGCATGGGGAAAGGGACGAGCAAGGGGAGAGAACAGGACAGGGCAGACTGCACTCACAAAAAACAGTGCAGAGCGCAGAAGGAGGAGAAGGAAAGAAAAGAATCATTGCGGTTGTTAGAAGCCCCTGTCAGGATAATTACCCTGCAGATGCACACACCAGCGCGCACAAGTCAGTGCTGGAGTCGGCAAACCCCTGCATGGACTCGGAGTGTGCATCTGGATGCACCTGGTCAACGGCACGGGCAACAGCCCGTCTCTGGGACAGCCAACCCTGGAGTAGTCAAACAGGACAAATCATCCGGGGGCTCCGTTGACACAACCAAAACACATTCGGACCCACAGAGGGTCAGAATGAGCAGTTGCGAGCCACACCACGGTCGGGGGGCAGAGCGAAGGTCAATGCCATATGGATCCTTAACGCCTTGGCCACCACAACCTGCCGCCGATGGAGAAACAGAAATGGTGGGGTCAAAACAGCGGCTTGGCAGACCTTCAGGAGAAGATTGACACTGCATCATGCGGTGGATAATGAACGGGTGACTGTCCAGGGCCCGGTACAGAAACCACAGATGGACAATATGTCACACAGGGGGTCCGGAAAGTGGGCTCGAACGCCCCCCCCCCCCCCCCGCAAATGCCCAGTTTGTGTGGTGCTCATGACACGTGCACAAGTGCACCAGTCCTCGCCCACAGTGCTGCATTGCAGACCTGGTCCCCGCATTGCAAAGGGTGGTATCGGTGCAATCCCTTCTTCCTCAACCGTTCTGCAGACTCTCGGAGCCTACGCACCAGCCAGTGACATGGAGCACATGTTGCCAGGAACTTCCGCATGCGCAACCACCAACAGCCCTGAGGTATCGGAGATCTTCTCCGACGCGGAAGCTCCGCTGCACAGGTTGTTGTGTCGCCGGTGGTGGGGTTTGGGTCTGCACGGTTGGATTCTGCGTCACCCGGGGGGGATTCGTGGCGTTCAGGTTCCGGCTGCAGCTCACAATGATCATTCAAAGAGGGGGTCAAAGGTGAGGAACCAGCAGTCAGGGGAGTGGGCAGCCCTGTAACATACAGAAATACACACTCCGCTTCTTTGGTTGTTGCCCAAGTCTTCATATTGTTGCATTTTTGCGACAGATCGCAGGTTTTGCATTTGTGCTTTGGAATTGGACAGGGTCAGGTCGTCGGTGCGGCCTCGGAGAGGTGGGCAAGCTCCCTTTCTCCCAAAAGGCACAAGTGGCACCCCCTGCCACTTGTCTGGCATCATTGGCGTATAACACATGCACTGTATTGTGTCATGCTGTGGACGTGCTTGGATGGTGCAATGTGTCGGGAAGTGGAAGGCCATTCGCTTTTCATTGAAGTGTGAAACATGGCAACGTGTCGAGGAGTGTCGCAGAATCAGCCGCAGAATCATGCCTAAGCCATGCGACTCGTGTTTCATCGAGCAACACCACACACATCGCCATCAGGTTGTTCATTTCTGCCCTGTTTCGGGGGCTCTTCCGTGTGACAGACTGCATGAACACTGAACCAGCTTTCGCCAGAGCAGTTTAAAGTGCTGTGAAATACGCAGCCATGTCAACCCATGGGAATCGGGCATTTGTGTCATGTCAGAGGCCTGAAAGCGCTGAGGGGTTAGGCTGTTCAGGGGCGCTTTGTTTGTTCCTCTTTTCCACAGATACAATTTGTTTTCCAATTGCGGGGCCTTCAGACTCAAGAGAATCATCGGCCGCCTGCCCTCCCGCCTCTCACGCTCGTTGCTCCGGATGCGTCATAGGTGCTGGGATTGGTCCCCCCGCCCCCCCAACGTCGCCTGAAGGTGGGTATTCCGGTTTTTCCCTTGCCTCCACCTTCAGCCTGACGGTGCCTTGGGCTTCGTGCTGAGCGCAGGGTTGTCCCTAAGAAGCCCCCATTTTTTTTTTGTTGAGGACAGCCCTTAAGGACAGCCCCCAGGGACCGCCAACCGCTGTCCGCCAACCGCCGCCAACCGCCAACCGCCAACCTCCACCAACCGCCAACCGCCAACTGCCAACCGTCAACCTCCACCAACCACCAACCACCAACCACCAACCCCAACCGCCAACCTTTGCAGTAGAGAGTGTTCCATGACCATGAAGCAGAGAGCGTCCCCTTGAACGTTCGTTCATGTTGGCGTTACGAAGGCCTTTTTTCCTCCCTTAAGGACAGCCCCACCTGAGCCTATGGTGTCATGAAGCCATGTTCAGGGTGGTGATCCTGAGGATACCGATTGGGGGGGTTGATGATCATGATGTTAGGAACGTGCTCAAGAGGGCGGCATTGGTTCCTTGTTGCCCTGTCTCTGGTTCGCCAGCCCTGTCCTTCTGTCTTGTGCTACTGCTTCCCGCACACTCCTCCCCTCAATCAACAGCGGCCCTCGTGTACAACTCACTCCTTCTCACTACAGGGACTCCTTTGATGAGATCTCTGAAATGGAGGGAGTTTTGCAGGTGTTTGCGTTCATTTGGACTTTGGGCCGCGGTTCCATGGGATTTGAGCCACTCACAGTCCCTCCCGCAACCCCCCCCCCCCCACTGTCCTTATGATTTTGATGTAAGGAGGCTCCACACCATACGGCACGTACAAAGTCGATCTACCCCTCAGATGCGCCCACGCGGGCAGGGGTGTGGGCGCCATGAGGGGGCATAATGCTGCACTCGTGCCACCCCATAAGAGACCTCAGCCAACAAGCAGGCAACACACAAGATACGGCACTGGGCACCGGTCATACTCCACTCCAGAGGGGAAGGCGCAAGAAGGGGGTGCGGTGGGGGTGGGAGTTGCTTCTCACCTGCCGGCCACACACGGAACTGTGGGTGACATGGGGGCTCTGCACTTAAGTTTAGGGTGGTAGACTATGGGTTGTTGCTGCTGGTTGCGTCGAGGGGGGGCCTGTTCAGAAGCATGCCCGCGCTCAGGCAGTGTGTGTGTGGGGGGGGTGGTCCCTGCGTCGGGGCGCTTATGGAGACCTTCAGGAGTCTTCCCCGCTTAAAAGGGACAGGCTGCCCCTTGTGCAAACAACGGCAGGACATCAGCAATTTAGGACGAGGCATCAGGACAGGGCATTGCCTGTGCGCGACCGTATGGTCTACGTGCTCAGGACACCGCAGTGGCAAGTGACCCACAGCAAATGCACCCATTCCTATTCCATCGGTGCCACTCCTCAGTGATCCTTCGGGGGGTGATGGGTGGTCATTTGGGGCCCTGGCAAACGCACCCCCCCCCCCCCGGCCGGAGGACACCAGACAAAGAAAGTGCCTCAGACCAAAAATTGGAATTTGTCGAAGACCCATACATTGGGCCCCGATCTTGCGCCCACAGACTTTTCGGCGGCCATACCCTCCCCTCTGGAGGGGGTGCGTTCAGATGACATTTGGCTACACAATATTGCCAACCGATGCCCATAGCCCCTGGCCCAGGGTCATGAAGAATGGGGACACAATCGGTGTCTCCAGAAGTTGCAGCACCAGCACATCCAAAGTAGTGGGTTGGGCAAGGCATGGTTTGTGCGAAGCGGTGGGGTTTACTGAAGGAGGAGACGACCACGGGACGGAACAGGCCCCTTTCCCAGGGATGGTAGGGGGGGGGGAGTCGGGGGAGGAATGCGGGACAGACCCAGAGACGCGTACCCAGAGCCCGTGGGCCTCGGGCCACAGGGGGGTCAGGGGACCATGTACCCGCTTGTCCAGGCCCTCTACAACAGGCTGCAACACCAAACAATGTGCACTGCCAGGGCCCCTTGTGCGGGGGGTTGTAGGTGAAGGCAGCCTGTGTTCAGACTCTCCCGTGCTCCACTGCAGTGCTTCAGCCGCAATCAGCAAAGGCCTGGTGTTGAAGGAGGCTCAGGAGCGTGCATACCCCAAAGGGGGTTGCACGCTTCTATCAAGGGACCCAAGGGAAATTAGCTCCTGGGCAGGGTTCGATGTATTGCTCTAACCCGCATCGTAGACAAAGGTCTAGGACTCCTCGGTGGTTCTGTAGGGCATGGGCTTGGGGCAAGTTACAAGGCTTCATGAACGAGCACGGTATGCTCAGAAAACCGAGTCCCTAGACCGTATTTTTCATTCCATTCAAGGGTCGGCAGACTGACACCTATGAATCCTAAAGTGCGCTTAGCCTTGTTGTACTTGATCGTTAAAGCCAAATCCAAACCTGCGTTGAGATCCTGTGGTGGCCCATAGCTACTGCCGCCTCGCCTGTCATCACCCGGAGCCGTCTGCAGACCACCGCACATGCCTTTATGTGTGTTGTCCGCACCCTCGCATCGGAAATCCCCGCTTGTTTTCTGGTTTTGAACTTAAATCACATGGGCCAATGGTTGAACAGATTGTCCACCAGGTCGGTGCAAGTGATTGGACAGAACATCAAAAGTTCACTTTTTGTCTCCCAAACCGGTCTAATTTCTTGTTTTCTTTGTGGATGCCCCATCCCAATGTGGTGGCACGCCAGGGGCGTTGCTTTCGCAACCATGCTGCTGCATCACACCTGTGTTGGATCACCGTTTGTGGATGAACATTGTTAAATTGTTCTTTGCATGGAATCCTGATTGAGCTTGTTGAATTGTCTTTGTTAAGCGACAATTCCAGTCTTGGCTTCTGGGGAACCATGGCGGCGCGCAGGGGCCATCCCCATGGGAGGTTCCTTCAATGCGCAGTCGGCGAGCCTTCACTGTGTGTGGTTCTGCAAAAACTTTGTCAGCCTCCTCTAACATATGGGTGACATGTCTATGTCTATGACCACGGAAGGGGTCTTGCAGTGGTCCTTGCCTTGTGGTTGCCTTGCAGCTTTAGGGACAACGTAATGGTAGCATCCAAGGGACCAACCCCGCGTACCACCATGTACACGGTATGTCGGACTTGGAAGTGACCTGGGGCTTGGATGTTCTATGCCCATGCTGCAACAAGAATCCGGTGGTTGTCTGCCACCATGCTCGCATGACCAGTTTGGTTTGGTGTATGGGCGTCTCCGTGTCCCTACATGTTGTTTTCTGTCATGCCCACCCCAATGCTCGGAGCCTAGGGTGCCCTCAAGTTTGGCGCTCCACTGCAGAGATTTTGGGCCACTAGTAGCCGTCGTACCGCGAATGCTTTCGTGTCCACATTGTCAAATGCCGCCCTTCTTACACTCCTGGGGTGCGTTTCTCTTGTCGACGGTGATGTGGATGCAGCCGGTTGTGCTGTCGTGGTATCCCCTGCACGCCGTGCGCACATCTATGCACGCTGCGGTGCACCGCCTGTTGGCAAAAACCCCACGGGATGTCCCACACACCCTAGTGTGGGTATCTTTCTTGCGCGGCGCCTACTGCGGTCCCTTGCAGACACGGCGCAGGACCTCCCAGGATGGCTCCGGCGGTCGGCTGATTGGCGGCTGGTATACTCCGTGGCACCTGCGCCATCAAGGGGCCTGTTCCAACTTTTGTGCTGACTGGTCCTTTGACCCGCCTCTTTTTTTGTGTGTCTCTTGTCTTCTCTTTGGGGCGTCCACTTGGGGAGGGGGCCTAAAATGTTTGATGATGCATGATTCAACCAGGATATTGTTCATAGGGCTTAGGTGCAGTGGAACCGCTTTGCACTTCTTGTGTTTGCCTCTACTACAGCGAAAGGTGCCAATGACATGTCTCTGAAGAGCTTTTCTCTTTGACTTTGCTTTGCACTTCTGCTCTGTGCCGCGCAGTACCAATCGTGCACACGCATCTGTATCCCACGGCGGGGAGGGGTTCCAATACAGGCGGCTGCATTCAACAGCAACTTGACATGAACACAAAGTGTGCAGCAAAGGAGGAAGCAACAGAGGGGGACATGAGAGCCTCCAATGCATTCATTCAGCTCCTCATCTTGCCCTTGTGATGCCTGTCCTCCAGACATCCAGTCACGTGCTGTGTCCTCATAGATTGACACCCCAGCTCAGCCCAACTCCAATACTGCCCGCTCTCCAATTCAATCGAAGGCGCTGTCCGTGGCTGTGGACCTTCCAAGCCCCGCGAGGGCGGGTCCTTCCCCCAGTCCCCGGCATGCGACTGCATCTCCCATGAATCGAAGCCCCTCTGCCAGCTCCAATCCCACAAAGGCAGGAGTAGCACCCGGCTCCGGCTTCACAGCCCTGTCATCTCCACCGATGGACAGGGCTTTTCTCCCTGTCCAAACAAAACCCAATCCCTCCCCTAACAGTTTGACCGACGCCCCGAGACTGGCAGCTGCAGCCCGTGCGGCATCTTCCTCCTCCTCCGACCCCTCCTCGTCCTCCTCATCATCATCTTCTTCTTCCTCCTCTGTCGCTGTCTCCTCTCCCTCTAACAATATGTCCCCAGGCCATTGCCCCGTCTTGCCGCATGCGGCCCAGGCCCATGCGGAGCTGACAGCCCCAAGCCCGGATGACAGCAACACTATTGAGGTGGATACCTCCAGCCTAACCACATCTTTGCCAGCCTACAGGCTGAAAGAAATCGGGCTTTCCAACTGGCATCTTAAGCAGCGGCGCAGCTCGGGCAGCGTCTCTCCAGCATCGTACCCTGGCAGCCCCGAGAAAGACGATGACGAAGACCTGATGGTGGACGAGGAGGTGATTCTCCCCTTCCCTGGGCCGTGCCTGCTTGCCTTTTGGTTCATTTTGTTGGGGCGGGGTGTGTGGAGCATTGCGCAACTGGCACAGGCCATACCAATCAAAACGTTTCCATTTCATTCGCATTCCAACTGTGGGTGTTTCTGCAATTGAGGAGGTCAGCGGGTCCCATTGAAGGGTTTTTGAGGGGGTTCCGGGCCGGCATATGGTACAGGAGAACAGTTCTAAGAAGGACGGTCCGCACACTGGGGTCTGAAGCCCCCCAACACTTGAAAGTACAAGTCAAGGATTGGGGAAAAGGAGGGTTCCAGTGTTCGCGGTGGTTGCCAGCCATTGCAGTGCAGCATATCACTCTGGTGACAGTGTGACAGTTGGTACTGCCGATTGGGGGGTTCATGTCTACGTGCCGGTTGTGTGGCTCCCGTGTCTAAGGGCCTCCATGAGCGTGTAGCCAGCTTGGATGCACACCGTCCGCGCACACGATGTACACCGAGCCTCCCCTTGACGGTTGTGGCTGGTCTATCCCAACCGTCACCGGTCACCGAACACGCTTTCTAAATCCGCGCAGCGCACAGAAGCGTGTGACTTGGGACACCTTTCTCATAGGTGTTGCCGCAGGTGCAAGGGCAAATTGGTGAGAGCAATGGGGTTGGGAACCCACCACAAGTGTGATACACAGTGCCCCAAGGAATGCACAACTCACCTCGATTGGTCTATCAACAATGGTTGGTTTCTCAACCCTGTGGGCAGCACAAGCAGTGTGGGATAACCTCAACAGATTCGGGTAATTACCTAAGCCCCAAACGACTGCTCATACCTCTCTTCCACCCTGAGGGGGCGCACCGTGCGCTTTGCGTGTGCTGTACGTGCGCTGTGGGAAAAGGCGGCTGTTTTCCACCACCGGTAGCCACGGGTCCCAGGGTCCTTATTTCTGCACCCTGCAGCCCCTGCTGGTACACCAGGGATTTTTTTTTGTCTGATGCGTGCCACGGGTCCCAGGGTCCTGAATTCTGCACCCCATGCTGTTTTTCTTATGTAATACATGTCCACAGTGCTCAGTAACTGTCCAAATCAGGAAGGCCAGCCCAATATACAATGAGATGGACGCCGTGCGCCGCGGGTGAATGCGAGGAGAAAATGGAAATGAACATGTGCACTAGCATGCCATAGTCGCCACCTGTCCTGTCCCCAGGGGGGCCGGAGTCTACGGTGGGCACGGTCATACCGCTGACTTATATGCAAATATCAGCCAATCAAAAGTCACGGAGGGGGGAGGAGCGCCCATAGGAATTTTCTACATCCCTGAGAAAACAAGGAAGGGCTGACCCAGCCTGTGGTTGGTCAAAAAAATAGACAGAGGGGCACTGATCCCAGGGAGACATACAGGTAGAACAGGTAGAAATTTCAGGTGGAGATTGCACAGAGGGACGGAGTGGTGGGGGGTTGGAAGAGGGCATGAGCAGAACGACAGTTTGGCAACTTGCAGGGTCCAAAGCAGTGAACGGAAGCCTGTAGGGTAGATACAGGTCCTGATGGCCGGAACCAGATTATTTCAGGAGCGACGAGTCGGTTGATGGACAGAGATGCTCTCAGGGTCTCTGGATCTTGTCCTGTGGAGGGAGTGAGAGGGTGTGGAGAGGGGCAGAGGGGTCAAACAGGACAAGAGACGGACGTCCACGCATTGGGGCCGAATGGGCTGGGTTTTTTGGAAGGGGGGGGATGGTGAAGGAGAGGACGGCCGTGACAGCGTCTAACACGCGATGCTGGAACTGCCCCATGACCTTCCGGGCGGCTCGGGACCCACCTCTGTCGGAGTAGAGGAGATGGTAAAGGGTGCAGGACATGGCGAGTCGACCGGCGATATCCCTCCTGAGGGCAGTCGAACGTCAGCGGGTGATGAGTGCAGGTGTGGGCCATGCACTGAGCCATGCCTGCACGAGGGGGCGGGAGGGGGAGCAGAAGGACAGCACACCGCAGTGCATGCAGGTGGAGAGGTGTGACTCATCCTTCCAGAAGCTGGCATAATGGCTATAACCACGTCTGGTCTGGAGGCCAAAAAGCCATATGTGCCACGCAAGGCGGCGGTATTGCAGTGGGGTCCAAGAAGAGGGGTGAAAGTGGTCGTGGGTGTGTGCAGGCACTAGGTCGTGTGTCCAGATGGCGCCCTTGCAGTCCACGCCCAGAGTGCTGTGACGGGGGGACAACTCGGAATTTAATAAAATACCGATGACCTTGGCTTTATACGAGTTCGGGGCTCCAGGAACTCGACAGATAACGATGCGCCCGTCCTGCAAGACAGCGGCAGCACCAGAGGCGGGGGGGGAACCAATTTTGCTGCTGTCTGTGTAGGTGCAGTCGGGTTTGGTGGGGGGGCCAGGCAAGAGGTAGGCCCTAAGGCCATCAATAGTGGCGATCTCAACTGCATCTTGAACGAGTCGTTGGGCTTTCCAGGAAACATTAAGGGGGATCATGGAGGAGGGCTGATGTGGGCCTAAAAGGTGTAAGGCGTTGGTGAACATCCGGTATGGGGACATGGGGAAGAAAGAGGTCGTGCGCAGGTCGTGCAGCAGGGGATTTCGATGCAGTGAGTCCAGAACTCTGGTCGGCTGTAGGACTCGGAGATAGTGAAGTCTGCTGTCGTGGGTGCGGTTGTGTACAAACACTAGACAGCGTGCTCCTGGTTAATACTGTGCTCCTCCCTCGGCTCCTGTATCCCTGCGAGTCCCCCCCCCTTACCGCCTAGCACCTGATTGAGCTCACACGGCCCATTGAACGCTATGTGTTGGGTGTAGCGGGCCTGCCCTCCCTCATCGCAAACAAAACATTGCACCCCATGCTGTTTTGAATTGATCATGCATACTTCTGTAGGTGGGTGGTTTTCAGGGGTGTTCCCGGGATAAACAACGTAATAATTGGCGCTGTGCGCGCGCTGTTTTGAAAACGCCCCCTTAGGGTGGTTACAACAACATGCACATACCTGTTGCAACCTTGGGCCCTGCACTGCCCTTATGCCACTTAAATTAAATCAAGTGTAGGCAAAGAGGGGCAAGCATTGCACATTATTGCAGGGTCACGCCAGGCGATATGTTGCACACACCACAGTGAACCTGTTAATCGTGGAATGCTGAATTCCGCTGTTCGCAGCAGAAAGATTCACGGCGACCACGGAGGGCGGGTGTCAGGTATCGAGAGTTCCGAAAGAGGCAGGGGGCGAACCAAAGGACGGCAATGCACCTTCAACCCCGTCGAAGCGCTCGTGTTTCACACCCACCTTCTTGCGGTAATTCCAGAGTTTGGGGCAGTGTCTGTGCGGTGCAGGAAAAGAAGTTGGCATCAGATCTACCTGTTGTCTGAGCAAGTCTGAGGTAGGCTGAGTGCATCAGCCAAGAGGTGATCAGCCAAGCCCATGGCCCATGATGGAGGGTTGACGTCGCCCCTCCCCCCCCCCAACACACAAAGCGCCGCCAGTGCGCAAGCACCTTTCAACAAGGCCGCTCTTCATCGCGTGCTTTCCGCAGGGGAGGACCTCCGTGTACAAGTCTGAATTCTACGACAACGGGGACAGCTACATGGGGTACATGCTGAACGGGTTGAAGCATGGCCGTGGGGTGTACCTGTTCGGGAACAACAGCCAGTACAAGGGCAACTGGTACAACGGAGTCATGCACGGATGGGGGGTCTTCATCGAGCAGGACACAGGAGACCGATTTGAGGTCTGTGTCGTCGGCCGAGAGTCCGCTGCAATGATTGCATCCACTGCACGAGTGCGACGGTTCCAGAGAGTGTTGGTATTGATTTAGACCAAAAGTGCAGTCAGACTGCTCCCACCCGCCGTCGGTTGGCTCACAGCCGCCGTCGGTTGCCTTTCCACCAGGCTTGTGTAAGAGACGACGACATCTTGTTCCTTCGTTCAAACGTGGAGCTGCCCCCCTTTTTTTTTTAAATTTCCAGAGCCGTCCTGAGATGCGCATATTTGTCTTGACGTGTATTTCCCGTGCGGCCCCTCTCTTTGCTTTTGAACCCCTTCTGCCGGAGGGCTGAGATATTGGACAGTACAAGAGGTTTGCCAGCCCCGCTCTCTTTTTTCCCCCGACCCCCAAGTCGCCGCCGCCGTTGTGGGGGGGAAGGGTTGCGACGTGTGTGGGATGTGCTACCTCTTTTCCACGAGCGCCACCCCTCTAAAACCTGGAGCGGCGTTTCACAGCTTCTGGCAGCCCCGCTCTGTGAGAAGGGAATTGTGCTGAGTGTGGCGGACGGATCCTCGGCCAGGGAAGTTTGCAGAGGTGAGGGCGTATGTCTCCCAAACGGTGTCATATTCTGCCCTGTGATGGGGGGGGCTGGGGCGGGGCCAAAAGAACACTGAAAGCAACTGATGTATGCTCTTTGTGTACCTCTGGGTGAGCCGGTTCCAGAAGCTCCTGGTGGACGGCTCTCTTAAACACCGCCGACCTGATGACCTGCTGGAGGCTGCGTCCACACCGACTCTCTCGGCGTTCTTTCCAACATTGAACATTGGCTTTCTGCCCACTGTGGCATATCCGCTTGCTTTTGTGGTGCCTGCCCCAGCAACCTGCCCTCCTGTGCATCCAATAGCCTCTTAGGCCCCCCTTCCCCGCTCCTCCTGAATGTCCTTTCTGAGCGCAGCAAACAACAACTGGCCAACACGGCAACAGAGAGCCGCGCAATTGCCCCAAGAAATGGGGCATAAAACACCACAATGTTGTATTGCATCGTAAGTACCACCGTGACCACAAAAGTATTTATTCTGATCGCGGGAATCTGTGCGTGCTGTTCTACAAGTTTGCATTTATTGTGGGGCCCGAATGTTGGGATCTCAGTGGTTTACATCGCTCTGCTGTCAAGCGATTTGTCATTTTGGATTGAGCTGTGAAACTGGCAGTGGTCAAAACACCAAGGTTTTGGGGGACAGTAGTGTTCTCCACAAGTTCGCAACTGCTTCGGGGTGATCCGCGTTGCTGTGTGCCCCTTCCTCTGTTTCTACTTTTTTATGGATACCCTCAACCGACCGCGTGAGGAGGTTTGCTCCTCTGCTTCGTGCCCTGGCCGGTCCTTCAAGAGGACCTCATATCTCTTAGTAGAGGAGGAATGAGAGGCTGCCCCATGGTCTTGACCATTTCTTATGCGGTAACTGCAGGGCGAATGGGTGGACGGCGAGCGCAGCTTTGGGATATACACCTACAGCAACGGGGACATGTACCACGGGGGCTTCCTACACAACAAGAAGCAAGGCCGCGGGGTAGTGTGGGAGAAGCGACTGATGTACGAGGTGGTTTATGACCGAGACGTGTGTACGGAGAAATGTTTGTGGTCCCTCGTTGCGCACCGTGAGACTGCACGGCAGAAGCAGTGGGAGGTATCTATGGCCCCATCCATCTTTGATCGATCACTGCGACCGAGAATTGGTGTATTCCCGCCTGTGCTAACGAAGCTTGCGCAGAAGGCCACCGCAGTGAGCTTTGAGAAGAAGTCAGCAGAACCCTGACAATTCCAGTTCCAATGCACAGCCTGTCCAATTTCAGTGCATCAGAAGTTATCACTCGATCCAACGGACATCAACCTTTGGCGGTAGCACTGTGGTACGAAAAGACTTGACTGTTGAAGTCCACATGTTCGCACAGAGGTCACACGGACTTACTGATCCGATCTTCATGCTGTTGTGGTTACATTAAATCTGCTGCCCGATACAGGAAGCACATATAGACCCGTGGGGAGGCCAGGTAGCACCAAGCAGCCCATTCACTTAATGGTGTCCATGGGTCTGTGGGGGGCTATTTTTAGCCCATCTTAATAGAGGTACACAAAGCACTACGGCATTTTTGTGGCGTGCTGTTAGGCAATTCTCTTTGAAGTGCTCCAAACCAAGATCATTTACTCGAGAAGTTCTCGAGGGCCCAATCTGGCCACCGACGGTCTTCTGTTTTGTCTTATGTGCTGCTGCCATGTGCCCTGTGCACTGGCAAGGCTATTCAAGGGGATGCAGGGGCACGGGTTGCAAGTACTGGCATGTCCAATGCCCCCTGCGCCACTATGGCACGGGGTTGGTTCACTTCAATGACGTTCTCAGACAAGCGTCGTGCACCAAATCAACCTCAGAAGGCAGGTACCGTCTCACTTCGACTCCCCGGCTCTTGCTCATGAGCATAATTGATGTCTCCACCTTGGCAACAAGAACAACAGCGCGGGGCCAGTGAACTGTTCATTAGCCTCTAGAAAAGCATCCAGAGCTGCCAGGATATACCAGCAGGCATCCCAACGCCATTATGAATGACCACCGAGCATCCAGAAGCCTGCAGCAATTGTCCAAAGCCACCAGGAATTAAAAACTGCTGTCCCGGTACCTCTGGGGAATGACAGCAATCGTCTAGAAGCCACAACTGTCCACTGCATGAGTGCAAAGGGACTGTCATAACTTGTACATGATCAAAGTCCTGGTTTTTAAGGATTTATGCAAAGTTAAGTGCATAGTTAAGTTTCAGTCTAAGTAAGGGCAGCATATTGGACTGATTTCGAGTTCCACCCGCACATCCCCCCTGCACATCGCAGCACCTCTGACCGTTTTGCTCAAAAACAAATGCCATAAATATGAATTTTCAAGATGATATGGCGCTGCAAAAAAAAACAAAAACAAATGGTGGTCATAACTAGTTGCTTCAGCCATTTCTCTCGTTTTTAGCGCAGGGAGGTGTAACAAACTGAATCCGGCAACCATTCGGATCCAAAGTACAGCGTTTTGTGAAAAGTAATCCTTTTTTTTTTGTGCGGGGAGATGTGATGCTCCCCGTGAAAATGTTGTCCGAAGCAGTCACTGTGAAGTGCCTGGAGTCCTGTGCATGTCATCAGGCCTTATTACCCCCAACATTCCCCAGGAAACCTTGGCAGCCAAGTGCGACCTTATGGAGGCCACACTGGCGAACAATCACAATCTGGAACAGCAGAATGCCGCGCTTACAGCAAAGGTGAGCGATTTAGAGACGGAGGTTACCAAGCTTCAGGACCTGTTGAGGGGCCGAAAGATCACCACAGGTACCAGGCATTCTGTCCTGATAAGGCACGGATGTCCCCGTTTCAAGACACACACAGGCAAATGAATCTGGCCTCCATTGTCAGGGGTTGTGCGGACAAAGGCTACTGCAAGCAATGGCGGTGCCCCTTTCCATACATGCGTTGTTGCGGCACAATTTGACCAGCTCATCCCGTCGTGCTGAATCAAAAAGTGGCCAGGGTCCCCCGTTCTGTGCCGTCTCCTTTTGGTTGATGCTGTTATGCAGTCCACAGGGCTGTCCTGAAGAATCCCAATTTGTTTTAGTTGAGGACAGCTCTCAAGGACAGCCCCCAACCACCACCAACCACCAACCGCCAACCGCCAACCGCCAACCGCCACCAACTGCCAACCGTCAACCGCCAACCGCCCCCAACCGCCAACTGCCAACTACCACCAGCCACCAACCGCGGCCAACTATTGTTCAATTCTGTTTCTGTGGTTTGGTGTCTTGCCCATGTCTTGACCACGAAGCAGATAGCGTCCCCGTGGATGTTCTTTTCTGTTGCTGTTACGAACGCTTTTCTTTTTTATTTTTCCTTGACCCCACCCATGCAATTGCCCGGGGATTCGGGGAAACTGGCGCAAAGCCATTTGGGAGGGGGTATGCCTTGCTTGCGCCGACTGGGTTCATCTCGTTGGTGCACGCTGTTGTGGTGGCCTTTCACACTTTCATATGGCAAAGACAGGGGGATGGATGGGATCAGGGAGCGTCCCCTGTCACTCTAAGAGACAAACTGATGTACCGTTTGACGTAAGGTCTGGCTCAGCCGTGTTTGTAGGCATGCCTCGCTCCTCTTAGAAAAATACAGTGCATAACCATGTTGTGGCAAGGTGTTGCAATTTTGTAGTCCTTTTCTTGTGCATGTTTTGTGTGTTCATTGCAGTCATTTGGGCATATGGCACTTTTTTAAGCTTTGAGCATTTCAAGGGTGGCAGAAATTTCCCCTGCAAAATTGTCCTTGGGCGAACCCCCCCCCCCCTGCAGGAAGGCATGTATCCCAGCCCAGCTGTTTCCCTAATGAGGCGCCCGGAGACAGGGAGGAACAGCCAACGACCAAAGCCTGCCTCCCCCCAGGGACTGGAAAGACCGCTCCACCGCAAAACACCGCTGCAAAGGGCCAAGGGCAGTTTGCTGCCCGGGTTGGGCTTTCCATTTGTTTAAACCATATTTCAACGGGTGAGAGCAGTTGCCACATGTGTAATGCGTTGCAAACATGGGATGGGGGGGTCAAACTGGAATTGTGCTTTGTCCTCACACTCATCCAGAATGTGGCGTTTGCAGTAGCTGACCCGACCGCTTTGCTTTTTGTCTGCAGGCCGCATCAGCCCCTCGGCAAACCATCACACACATCCCCACCACAAGAGAAAGGATTCTGGGGGCAGGAACTCAGTGATGTCCACCGCCAGTATCCAATCCGAGACTAGCACATACGGTGATGCCCTGTCCTTCACTCTTCCCATTGCTTCCTGCGGAGTCCAACCCACATTAGGATCAAATCATTGATGACCAAAGGGACCCCTGAAGGCCTGATACCATTGCTGAGTGGCAAAAAACCCCCAACCCAGCGGGGGGTGCGGCAGGGGTGCAGGGGCAGAGACCAAACAAGAAGGTTGGTGGATCATCCTTCAAATTCGGGCCCCTTCAATAAATCTTTTTTTCTGAGGAAAACGTTGATGATGTGGGTCGGTGGGTGGGTGTGTTGGTCGGCTGGGGTTCGCCCCCAACAGCACCAAATGGTCCTTCAGCAATGGCCTGCCCGATACGACCCTGCACTCCCCCCCCCCGTTTTTTGTGCAAGCTATTCCACTGTGGTGGTCACCTTTTCTCTCACTTGGCTTGCTTAGCTGTGTTGCCCAGTGCTTGCCACAGGAGTCCCTTGGGCCAGCGTGCTTTGAAACATGCCTGGGTTTGTTTCCCTTGTTCCCATCTTCTGTTGCGACGGCAATGCATTGTTTGTTCAATACCCTCCCCGTCACAGACTCCCTGCCAGCGTTTTCGTCCGTCTACACTGTTGCTACCACTGTCGCTCTACTTGCTCCCTAAACTGCCACTCTGCGCTGCTGCTGTCCTGACTGTGTCGGTTCCAGCAAGAACCACCCCACTCAAAAAACATTTTCCAGGGCTGATAATTGACTCTGCCTCGACAGCAATTGTGGCCCGCTGGTTGCCTGTTTATACGGCCGCCACCAGGCCTCTGCTTTCACTCCAGGTTGGCACTCTCTGCATTTATCAAGCATACACCATCACTCTATTTTGTGTCACGGTCACCCTATGTTGTCACTGGGAAGGCCATGCTGTCTGAGTGACAAGCCATCTTAGCCCTAGACCACATCCACACAGAAACTTTGAACCTGCTCGGAGGATGATCGGACGGGGACCCAGCCCAGTAACAGGATGCGGTGACACCGCAGAGTGACAGCGACAGCAAAGAGTAGTCTGCCAAGACAATACCTGGTAACGTTCTGCCTTTGCCCTGCTCCTGACGAGGTGCCCGAGCACTGCAAGGTTTCCTGATTTCCCCTTTTTCTGGCGTCCGTTGGTGAGTTGGAGGCTACCTGCCCCTTTTGGTTGAAAGTTGTGGAACCATTGCACCTGTTTAGTCCTCTGGGGCAAAGGTGCTCGGTTTCATGTCCTTCCCCGTTGGGATTCCAAGGCTGGCGGCCCAGTGCCAGCAAACATATTGCCTCCTCAGTCCATTGCGAAAATTGTGGGTTTCAGGCACACCTGCAACGGCAGACCCCTCCGTGTACCACTGGGTTGCTGTGGTCATGGGGGTTTTGGGTCATTTTATCCATCGAACCGCCCGCAGCACATGTCATCCCAAGTTGTTCCAGGTGATCCATTTTGGATCGGGGGATGCCCCGGCGTCACAAAAGCAGATTGTACATCACCATAACACCATGTTGCCATGCTGCACCTGGCAGCCCACTGCTAAATGAGTTTGGCAGCCGGTTTTTTTTCGCTGTTGTTTAGCGCATCATAGTCCCATATTTCCTTTTTCTCTTCGATTTTTCTGTGTCGTTCTCATTTGTCACAGTAAAAGATGCCCTTTTCGTCCAATCATGGAAGCGTCACAACATGCAAGAAATCTTCTCCCAGAGGAAAACCCGATTCTATTGCCCAGCAGGCGAATATTTCTTGTTTCTCTGCAGTCAGCCATTCAGCTTTTCTTGTTTGTCCCCAAGTCTGGCACAGAATTTTGTATTCGTCCCCCTCTGCAGCTCCCAATGTTTCTTGAGCTTTCCCTGACCAGACTTTTGCAAACGTCCTGTTCATTGCTTTTTTCAACGCATTCCCAGAATTGGGTTTCAAGTACAGTGAGGCTGCCAAGAAGCGGCAGGCTCAAGAAGCCTCCAAACTGGTGGTTAAAAATCTTTTAACCGCCCTCAAGAATTCTCCCGAAGTCTCCACCCTATGTCCCTGACCAACACTCCAACGTAGGGGGACGCCAGCAGCGTTCTGTCTCAGCTGCCCACCACCCCCTCCAGACGGGCCAAAATTTTTAGCTGTGGTTACAATAAAGTTTGGTACCACAGGCGTCAGGAAACATTTTGCTGCCTGTTACAACAGTGCTCCATGACAACCCACTTCAATTTCCTCGAAATTCTCAGAATTTGATGGCCGTAACATGCATCACCATTTTGGATGCTCATTTTGGGGACCCTGATACAGCAGAGGTCATGTAGCCACGTCACCTCCATATTTTGGGGACCTGGGCCTTCAGGGTCTATACAATGGGGTCTTTTTCTCTTTGTTGTTCCGTTCCAATGATTTCCCTATTTTCCTCTTGTGTTTTGCCTCTGGACCTCAGCCTCCCTGTGAGCCCTGTTTTTGTTTCCAGCAGGTCAACCCGACCAATTTACGCGACCAACCCTGCGGGTGTACACTCAAACTCCTCAAAATTTCTCGGGAAGCTCAGACAAACTGCTTCTGGGGCAGCCCAGCCCCCCAAAGTGAATGCGAGACACGATCTGCTTCCAGGACGACCAGGACCTTGTATTTGCCACAGGGCGTAATGGGAAAGTAGGCTAGATTGGGGGCACAAGGGCTGGCAGAGCGGGGAATGGGCAACCATAGGCAAAGTTGGGACGGCACTGAGGACGGGGGGGGGCTGCGGGACAAAGTCATGTGTCGCACCCCCTGGCGAGGGAAGATTTGGAAATCGGGGGAAATAGGGGTCTATGTGAAAATGGTGGGACTTCAGAAAAAGGGACAACAGAGGGTTGGCAATGCCCACGGAGGGTTGCAGAGGGATGCTGATATTTGTTGGGGTGGTTGAGGGTGTGCTTGACCGGTTGGGGGATGACAGCTGTTGAGCAATTTGACGCAAGGCGGGGTCGCAGCTACGGCCCATCCCCCCCCCCCCCACACCCACAAACACTTTGGGCCTTATGAACAGCGTCTACCACATTTTGTTTCAGGAAGAGTACGGTCCGACAGCAGAGCAGATTCCAAAATTCCATCTCACCCAAAGCCCACGTCAAAAAGGGCTCAAGAGGTGTGTTTGTGTGCTGCTGAGACATGACTTTTTTGATGTGCCCGCTGTGGGAGTCGTCTGTACTTGCCATTGGCGTGTACCCTGGCAGCTTATGGCTTTTCATGTGCAGTGAAGGTTGTTGGCAGAGCACTATTTCCATCTCAAAACAAGGAATCTTTTGTGCCCCATTTCCCTTCCCACACTTTTGTGGCAATATTGAAGCGTGCACCGCTTAGTGGGTGGGTGGTTACAGAGGGGGGCGGGGGTGAGGGATGCATTGGAAGGGGGGGAGGTACCTCCCCCCCGCCAGGGCGCCCAGCCTATGCCCAGCCACTGTCTCCCTGACGCCAAGTGCCAGCCTCAATGACATCTCTAACTGACAGTAACCGCCCCCAACCGCTTTGGAAACCTCCTCCGACCGCCTGTCTAACGGCTTCTGGGGCCTCCTTTGAGGTCCCTCCCCTTCTAATGCATCCCTGGCGGGGGGGTTCGACCCATTTTTTGGCCATTTTTCCCAGCCACCCGGTGCGCTCTTTTTGGGTCTTGGGTGTTGGAGGTGTGGGAATGGTCGCCACAGAAGCTCAGGTGTCGGCTGTAGTTCTTGCAGAGAACGCCATCTGTTCGGCTTGGACAGCGAGGCCTCGTGTCCATCATCTTCCTCAAGCGAGCAGCACTCCGCATGAGGGACTTTCATGACCTTTGACTACCAATCATATCGGGGTATAGGGGGCCCATGGTCCTGAATGGCGTGGCGTCCGAAAATGGGGTTTGGGTTTAGGTTTGGGCTGACCTGGGCAGACTCCCCCTCCCCAGTGATGTATTAGAATGGCCGTACACCGTAGGAGGAGGGGGGCTACCCCCCCATAGACCCCCCCCCCCTCCCCTTCTAATGTTTGAGGCTGACAGCCAAAATTTTGCTTCGGCGCTTTCAGTCAAGAGGATTTAAGCTTCTTGGCCTGCCTTCGGCGGGGACCATAGGGGGACCTGGGAGGAGGGGGATCCCAGCCAACCCCCCCTCCCCCCCCTCCCC
Organism: Eutreptiella sp. 'Long Island Sound 2002'; assembly: GCA_964036045.1. Taxonomy (NCBI): domain Eukaryota; phylum Euglenozoa; class Euglenophyceae; order Eutreptiales; family Eutreptiaceae; genus Eutreptiella; species Eutreptiella sp. 'Long Island Sound 2002'. The sequence continues at coordinate 162,685,945 of OZ038378.1, forward strand.
CCCTTCTGATACACCCCCACCCCCCGCCCCCCCAAGTACGTTTGGGTGAGCGGGTGGGGCAGCCGTGGCTCGCTAGGGGTCAAACTACCCCAAGGGTCCAAGGGCCGCCCATCGACGACTTTGGTGGTGCCTGATGCCAAAACCAACGGTGCAGTGTGGCCCGGAGGGTGTTCCTCGTTCGTGTGGACAGCCCCGGCAGTCCCCAGTGGGGCCCTCCCCCCTCAATGAGAGCCAGTGCGGAATGACGCAGCAATACGCCCCCCCTCATGCCGCTGCCCCCGCCGCTGTGCTGGCGCCCCTGGCGGTCCCCATGGCCTCCTTGGGGGACATTAGCGCGCCGGGCGCGCGCCGGGCATCTTTTTGGACCCGTGCCCCTGTAGTGGCCTTTTAGGGGGTGCACTAAGGGGGCGCACTTAGCGCAGTGCAGCTATTTGGGCGCCTGGCTGTACTAGAGACCCACACTTTGAGATACTAGGAGCATCATGGTGACCCCTAGCGTAGGTTTTGACTTCTGATTTTGTCCCCTTTGTTGGGGACCCCCGAGAATGCAGGGGTGACGTAGCATTTCCGCCCTCTTTTGGGCCCCAACCTTCCGGTGCTATTGAGGAAACCGGGACAATCTTTGAATCCACGCTTTGTTGCGTGGCCCCTCGAGTTGGGGTTAGGGACTCACAATCCACGCTTTGTTCGAGAGATTCGATGGGCCGACAGGTTGAATCCTTTCAACCATTGACCCCATTTTCCATTCTTTATGACGCATTTCACAGACTCCATGCCCATCAGTTCCATTGGCGGGATATGGAGTGCAGACCTGTGGAATCCTAAGTATGCGTTGCATGTTTACAAGGTGACTGTTGCCGTTGATATGTTAGGCAACATTATATGGATATGCCCCTTGGCCCCCGGGACATCAGCAGATGTTTCGATTTGGGATGGGTATGGACCTTCTCGTACCCGAGGTGATTTCTTTGATTTTGAAGTTGGGGGCCATGATGGTGCTTATAAAGGCCGGATTCATGTCATTGTGCCATTCATTGGAAGAAAGAATGGCACTTTGACAGCCCGCCAACAATGTTACAATGATGTGCATGGGTGGTATAGGGCACGCATTGAGCAGCGGTTTGCTCGGTTGTGGCATTGGGGTTTGGTTAGGAACATCTGGCGTGGCGGCCCCAATGAGTTGCACCAGTCAGTCCGCATTTGGTTGCATTTCACACAGTTTTGCACCCGGAGGCAAGTCCGTCACCCCCCCTGCGGACCATGGGAGCATGTCCCGCCTCAGGTTTGGACTGACCAAAGCAACTCGGCCGCCACGCAAGATGAGGCAGAGGATGAGGCGGAAGTGTGTGTGTTGTGTTGCCAACGGCGCTCCACCGTCGCAGTTTGTGATGAGTGTAAGGAGCACTATTGTAATGAATGTATTGACACCCACACTTGTGGGACCAATGTTGTTTGTTAAGTACACTACAAATGACAGTTGGAGTGGTTGAATTCACAGATCCTGCTTTATTTTGCAACGTGCTTTGTAGGGAAGGTGTGCAGTGCAATGTGGTCTACTTGGGGGGCTTCTCCATGGGAGGGTAAATCTGGGGCTGAAGTCGGGATAGTTAATAGAAAAGTAGCGCGCCGGGCAAACATTCCCCCCCTGAGTCTGGAGAGGCACCAGGCTCCAGTGGCCCATGCGGCACAGCGGGGGGCTGGATCAAGGCCCTCGCATACCCATACCCAGAGGGGACGCACCGTGCGCTGCGCGCGCGCTGCGCGAAAAGGCGGCCGTGTTCCACCGCCGGTAGCCACGGGTCCCAGGGGCCTGAATTCTGCACCCCCTGTTCTGAATGTATCATGCACCGCTTCTGTGGGTGGGTGGTGGCCAGGGGTGTTCCCAGGATCAACAGCGTAATAATTGGAGCTGTGCACGCGCTGTGCGACAACGCCCCCGTACCCCCCGGGTTCCGGAGGCGATGGCTCGGTGCATGCCCCGTGTCCCAATCTGATTCCTGTTGTGTATGGGTGTGACGCATGCGCGAGGATGGGTGTGCATGCGTGGGTTGGTTGGGATTGGACTCGCAAGCTTTTTGGAAAGCCAAGAGTTCAAAGGGACCGTGTTGTATTGCAGAGTCTCAGGGCCGCTCGTGGTGCCCAGCCTGCCATGATTGACATTGACGACGTGGGTCGCCATATGCCAGCAGGGCAGTCTGTCAGCCCATGGGACAACGTGGCACCCCCAGACGTCGACCCTGGGCTGTTCGTTTCCAGTATTGAAGACGATGTCTGTTCGTTGGAGTCTTTTGAAGGTGTGCTCTTTGCAAAGTGAACGCAAACACATGGACACGGGTGGTGCGGATGCGGTGCTTGATCCTGAGTGCTTCGGGCACCGGCGTGCGGTTCACAGTGTGGCGGGATGCATGGATTTTTGACCATGTCCCTGTGCCTGGGTGCACAGCTGGTTTTCATGTCAAACCGCTGCTGGCGATCTCTTGTCCACTCATGCTTGTTTTCCGGCGATGAATCCACCCGGCGCATCAGAATGTTTGAGAACGCCGAAACCACAAAATGTTGCCCGTGTGAGGGGAAGGGAAACATTTGGGAGAGGCACTGCAAGCTAGAAACCGCAGGGCCGTGCAAGGGAAACAGAACCTGCGCGGGGGAAGAATGAAGAGCCACACCTGTTCAAGCAAGCCAAGCAGTCGATTGCAATTCTGCGAAGACGTGATTTGGGCCGTTACGCACGCATGTATGCACCAACACGTTAACAAGTCAGGAAAGCGCGACAATCAGAACGACCAGGAGGGATGCCTGGGACACGGCGAAAATTTCGCCACCGCTGAGAGTCCCAACGTTTGGAACGCAAACGGGTGCGTTTGCAGAGCACGCCCACCATCATTATCATGATAAAGCCACACAGCCCATCTCATCACCATCCCCGGCCATACCCACACCATGCAGCCCCTGCCAGTATCAACCCGCACAGCCCATGCCATGCAGTCATTCTGCCACATGTGCCCAACACCGTGCGGGGGTGTGCCCCTGGACATGATCGCACAGGCGCAGGATGTGTGTTGCCGGGACCAAAGCACGCCTCCGAACCCGCCTGACCCATCCATTTCAGGAGGGAACACGTCGGCCACCGCAAACTTCGCACCGTTTCCTCCCGCCGGGAATGCCCCTGCGGCGTTGTCCGTCCCAACTCTCCCCTCCGTTGCGCGTTCCTGTCAGGGAGGCTGAGGGTCGGCTGGGACTGCACCGGAGGAGGGATCTGATGGGGACGTCATGATTCGGTTGGGGCCTGTTGGGGGCCGTGGTGACGCCTTTGGAATTACAAAACGCCCACAGGAGTCCTTAGAAAAGGGCAGTCTGAGGACCGCTGATGGCCTGGCCCCAGAGTTTTGCTTAACACCTCAGCATCTCCGGGGGGACCCGGATTTCATTGTGGGAAAAATAGAAATTTGCAAAAGGAAATATTGATTTTTTTTTTTGGCTGTTTTTGGACTTTTGGGTTCCAGACCCCCCCCCCTTTATTGTGGGTGTTAGAAGCCCCTGTCAGGAACATTGTCCTGCAGATGCACACCCCAGTGCGCTCAAGTCAGTGCTGGAGTCGGCAAACCCAGCAAACCCCAGCTCACTGCCCACCTCAATCCAGGCGTGCTCACACAACGCACAATGTGAGTCTTCACGTTCGTCAGCATCGGTGTCGTCAGCATTGGTGTCATCGGGCCCATGACGCGGCATCTGAGGCATCCTGTGCACTGCCACCCCACCCACTGCAGACACTACAACCCGTCCACGTAACACTGGACGGTGGTGAAGGGACGCGTGCCCTGACGCCCGCAAGAAATTGCTGCGGAAGGAAGTAGCCATTGAGGGTCAGTGATGGATGTACAGGAGCCACCCGGCCCCCAATGGCCCTTGACGAATTACGCAGTTCGCCGGACGAACAAGAGTCCCCCGGATGTGTCAGGGGCCGGGGGGTGTTGTCCTGCCCAATCACCGATGGCTCCCGTATCATTGTGTGGCGACCTCCTGCCGCTGCCGCCACCTCCGCACATCCTCCACCGCGCCCTCTGTGCCATCCTGCGGTTGGCGAGCGCCGGTGGTGTTGCGCGGACCGCACGTCCCTTGCACCGCGGGCCACCCGTGTTCATTTAGGTCTCACCGGAGGCATGAGCCAGCCCTCCTCCAGGACGGGCTCCAAGCCCTCCTCCAAGGCGACCACCCCCGTGGCAGCGCAGACCAGAGGACGGGCCTACACCGACCCCCAGCGGCTCATGGCACGCCCCAACGGAGGCCGCGCCGTCAGCGTGAGCCCGCGGGCCTCCGAGCGGCAGAGCGGCATCCCGCGGGCGTCGAGGAGCCAGACCAGCACCCCGAGGGCCCAGGCCGCACCCCCGTGTGAGTTTGGCGCGGGCTTCCCCATGGCCTCCAGCAGCCCCATGTCCCACATTCCCGGGGCAGGCGTGATCCTGCCGCTCCCGACACCGGATCCCATCGGTGCCCGCCCCACCGCGCCGGAATGGGGCGGCGCCGCAGTGGCAGGCGCGCCAGCAGCGGGAGCATCGCCCGCGCCCGCCCCAACAGAGGGGAGGTTAGCCCGCCCTCCGCCCGCGGCGCCCCTCGATATGACCTCGGCGGAAGCCCCATGCGATGCATCGGAGCACGGGACAAGCGCGGCGGGGGAACCCGCGGGGCTCGGGGACCCTGCGGAGGACGATCATGGCGAGGTGCGCGTGTGTGTCTTCTGCACCGCAATCGCCTGTGAGAGTCAACCCACGAGAGAAACCGAAAGAACCCCAACAAGCAACTGGGCTTTTGGGGTGGCAAGTGAGTTTAATTGCTACATTGATGGCATCCATGCGATAAGAATTTGTGTTGAGGGGGTTTACAGAAGGTGTGTTTGGTGGTTGTCGAGGTGCTCGGCCAACACAAGTAACAGATGGTTGCTGTACGGCCGCGTTGGGGGGTGCGCACCACGCGCTTTGCACAATTTTATCCTTTTTTCACCCACTTTCACCCCATGTTCACCCCCTTTCACCTCTTTGTGTTCTTTGGAGGTGAAGATTGGAGTGTGATGATGCGAAATCACCTCACGGCTGGAACATCCACAATGCATCTCAAGGATGTACCACCAGATGTCCATCAAAAGGTCATGCAGGGGTGGAGAACACCTTGGCACATTTGAATTGAGGCATCATGGCAAACGCCCCTTCCTTTTGGCACGTCACCAACGGCACCTGCGCCGCTGCCGCCCCTGTCACTGCCATGTCACTTCCATTGCAAGTGTCACCGTTTGCCACGGCCGTGGCCACCGCTTCCCCTGCGCCCTTGGACGTCCCCCGCACTTTGCAATGTGCTGTTGCACAAAGGCATGGGCGCTCCACCGTGAGGGGGTGCGTCCTTCAGGAACTTGGGGCAGAACTCCTGCAAACCGCAGTTGGGATTCGCTTTGATTCACCGACCCCCCGTTTCTGTGGGGGGCATTGCACACCCTCCGTAGCTACGACCGATGGCGTGTCATTCATGGAGGGGGCGCCAGGAGGCAAGTGTTCTGGTTGACCAACAGAGACGGGCAACCCTGTCCATTTCCATGGATCCTGCGGGGGCGCTTGCGTCGGAAGGTTGGGACGTGGTTGGGTGACTCCCTGGCTGAGCCCCCTCCCTCCCCCTCTGCTGATGTACCCTGAAGAGCCCTGAGCGCCAGTATGGAGAGCAGATGCAGGGACGAGGGCTGAATTTGGCAGCACACTTTGTACTGTGACAGCGCCGTACACCGGCGGGATGGGCAGAAGGCGATGACAGCCGTGGGGCAAGCGCGGCCAGAGCCTAATGCAGGCACTGCACCCTGACCGTTTGAGGCCCTCTGCTGATGTGCACCAAGTGCTGTGCCTCAGGCCCCAAACACGGCTGAGCTCCTTTTCGATTTGCCCCTCGGCCCCGCTGCCAAGAAAACGCGCCGTGGGTGTCGAACAGCAGCCATTCAAACGTATTGACGCTGCTCCCCTGAAAATGGATCACAGTCCCCCACTCTACCCACTACCGCCGGGGGTGCCGTCGCTCTCCTCATGATACCTGTGGTGCACTCAGAGGCTGCAAGCGGTAATGCCGGCCTCATCCCGTTGCTGCATGCGCCTGCACGCCCTGGGAAGTGTAGGGGAGGAGGTGCACTGTGCCATGCAGGACATGCGAGGGAAACTGCCGGCGAGAAGCATTCGGTGCCCGTTTGGGCCCTCGTTTGCTTGGGCTCCACCCCCGGCAGCACGGGTTTGGGCCCAGAAACTGCGCCTCAAAGGACTCCAAATTCCCAAATCTGCACCATTTGGGGGGCGTTGGGCCGAACCCCTTTGCGGGCATTGGGGGGGCGTAGACGGGCCCGCCTGCGGATGCGCTTGATGTTTGCAAAAGGGACCCTGCCCGATGGGGTGGTTTGGGTCTGGACCGAACTACGGTTCAGTTGTGTGTGTGTGTGTGTGTGTGTGTGTGTGTGTGTGTGTGTGTGTGTGTGTGTGTGTGTGTGTGTGTGTGTGTGTGTGTGTGTGTGTGTGTTGCCAGTGCTCTGAGCTCGCCCCTGTTCTTGCCTTTAGGCCCCCGAGACACAGCCAACGGGTGACGACACGGAACTGTTTTTATCACTATCCCCAAATTCACCGTTCGGTAACGACGGGGAGCCCTCATGCCTCCTGCCCTCCGACTGTGATGCCAGCGGCGTGTTGCACGATGATGAAACCCTCAGGTATCGGAGGGGCAGGTCGTGGGGGGGCTGGAGCTGGGAGGAGGGTGGAACGAGGTTGTGGGAACAGGGTTTGGAGGGGGAGGCGGGGGAAGAGGTCGGCAGGCAGAGGCGGTTGGAGGAGATTGGCACGGTCCCATTGGTAATCCGCACGAAGAAACAGCAGCCACAAACATAGGCTCGGAAAGGCAGACTACCGGTATGAGCAGCAGCAACTCTAACGGGGATTTGGTCGGGTCCCGGTGGCGAGGGGTCCCAGAGATGTGCGAGCGCCCGCGGCCCATGCCCGGAACCATCGAAGATCGGAGGGGCCCATGCTCCGGCATGCCGTGATATTCCCGGGGGCCAGCCCCCAGTCCATCGAACCCCATCCTCCCTGGACTGCAACCAATTTATTCATTCAAACCCAAACTAGTGCATACACCCGGAAGTACCAACTGGCGCACTTAGCCTTTGCAGCAACCTCGCCCCTCCCCCACCTTTTTTTCCCCTCAGAGGGTCAGAATGAGCAGGCAAGAGGTCAATAGGCGCCAAAGGCAAACAGCCTAATACCGAGGCCTTGTGCCAAACCCCCCCTCCCGCCCGCCCCTGCAGTGGTGCGGCGCTGTCTACGCGCGGTGACCCCGTCCGACTCTACTATCTCTGACCGCAATGTTTGTAGTTAGGAATGCTGCGTGACATGTTTGCGGTACGGTGCTGCATTTGGGGCTGGTTCCGCTCATAACAGTATCAACAGCATTCTACTTGGGAGTGCAACCCACTTCTATTCTTTGTGAGACTGTAGCTATCATGGGCCCCAAACCACCAAAGAGCCGATTGCCTGTGAGTCACCTGTTCTTGTACAAGCGCAACATCCCTCGAATTGAGCAACGTAAAAAATTCAACTGTGGAGGGGGGGTGGGGGGCGTTTGAGCCACTTTTTTGGGAGGGGGACAAGGGGGGTTTGAAAAAAGGCTCCTGTGACCAAAGGTGTATCTACTCAAACAATGCACTTGGGGTTTGGCTTGCCCCCTGGGCAACGGCAAAGGGCGGCACCCCGCAGGACAGGGCGTCGCCGTTTGCCTGAGCCCCCCCCCCCTCCTCCGGTCGCACTGAGCACCTCATAAAAGAGGGGAGAAACGCCACCAGCTTGTGTGTTTGTGTGTTCACCTGCCCACACCCCTTACCCCCGCCCTACCCAGACCCGCCCACATGCCCGCCCACCTACCCAGACCCTCGCCTCCCTCTGCTGCTCACAAGCCCATCCACACGCCCGCCCACCCAACTAGACCCTCACCCCAACCGCCCACACACACGCCCAGCCGCATGTGGTGTCCGGAGGACGTGAAAAAAAGTATCGGTTCAGAAATATTTTCATGAATGAATTAAATCTTAAAGGGTGCGTTTCTGCAGCGTGCATTGGCCAAAAATGCAGCTTGGGTTACCCCCGAGGCAAAAGCAAATGGCCACACCCCTTGGGATGGTGCTTCAGCTTGCCCCCCTCCAATTTCATTAAGCATGTCACAAAAAGTGGGGGGTTAAGCACCACCAGTTTTGAGATATTTGGGTCGCAAAGTGCTGGCTTAGGGCCAAGCATGGCATGGTTTGGTATGGCGTGTTTTCAGATGATCATCCGTGTCAGCAAACTAGAAGCCATTTTCACCCGATTGGTACGCACACATTGCTTCCCAATTGGCGTACACATGTGTATTGGTGACGGATTGCTGGACTGCTGTAGTTCTAAGGGCGATTTTCAGATTATCTCAAGAGAAAGAGAGCGTTCACCTGCCCAGCCGGGCGCCTGCCTACCTGCCCGCCCTCCACCCACCGGCCCACCCGTCCACCTACCTTCACCCCTACCCCGCGTGCTCCCACGCCCACCCACATGTCCGCCAACCTACTCATACCCTTACCCCACGTGTCTAGCCGCCCCGCTCACCCATCAAGACCCTTATCCCACTCACACACACACCTGCCCACCCACCCACCCAATACCCAAACCCTTACCCCGCCTGCCCACCAGCCAAACCATGTGCCAATGGGATACAGGCCAGCACAAAACATGCATTTGAGGCTGTCCGGAGGACTTGAAAAAATGTATCGACTGAGAATTATTTTCATGAATTATTTCTCAACTGGTGCATCTTTGCAGCTGCACCGGTGTGCGAAAAATGTGGTGTTGATTGCCCCTTGAGCAACGGCAAGGACCGCACCCCTTGGGACATGGCTTCACCGCTTGCCCAACAGGGCCCCTCTCTGCATTGAGCTCGTTGTAAAATGGGGGTAGCACCACCAATTTTGAGATATTTGTGGTACAAAGTGCTAGCTCGGGGCCAGGCATGGCATGGTTTGGTATGGCGTGCTTTCGGGTTATCATCTATGCGACATGGATCCCCATGGCTGTATATGCACTCCCATTGTCACCAAATGATCACCCAACAACGGCGCAAGAATCCCTGGAGGCCGTCAGAGGCCATCCCAAAATGGCAATTTTTCAGCCAACCCATGACGGCCTAGAAATGGCTAAGTCCTCACTGGTGGGGCCCCATAGGGGGGCCAATCATAGAAACTTGGATATCGTTTAGCCATAGGTGCCTATCGATTGGCCACAGGTACCTATTTCTTGGCCGACGAAGGCTATTCGTAAAATGTGCGTGCGGGGTATGGTATAGGCTGTTGGTGTAGAACGGTTGGTGGGTATGGTTAGGGCTGTTGGTGTAGTACGGGTGGCGCGTGTGGTAAGGGCTATTGATTTAGTATGGGTGGTGAGCATGGTAAGGCTGTTTGTGTAGTACGGTTGAAGACATGCAAGTAAGGAAGGGGCACTACTGTATACTCATGGGTCAGACCACATCGGTACCCATGTCTAATGCAATTGTCACCCACACTGCCACTTCTCTCCACAACACAGTGAGATGATCATGTGTTTGCTGCCCCATACCGCGGCCCTGTGGGATCACTGACCTGCCAAAAAAAAAGCCAAATACTGCCCACAAAACATGATACAAATGTGATGGTCTGACATACGTTTGGGCAACCCCTTGGGGACAGTCCTTTGGGCCGGCGGTTAACTGCCAACCGCCGGTGGCTAAGCCCAAACACTTGTTCAGTAAGCACCGACTGCGAGTAAAGGGACCACCAGTGACAAACCTCAGATGAATGTATTGCTGGATGATTTGAGACTTTGCCATGTGGTGCCTGATTACTTTCTCCGTGTTCTTCTTGTTGGTCCAGTGAGAACCCCCCTGGATCAGGGGGGCGCAGCCACATGGGACAGCATGGAGAGTGGGTACGTCAATGGAACCGAACAGGATTGAGGCGAGACGCGTGTGGGCACGCCAGGGGACCGTACCCGTCCCATCGTTGTCGCATCCCTGTCGCATCCTGTACTCAGTGCATGGTGCCACATCTCCGCCCACTCATTTCTCACCCCCGTACTCCCACTTTAAAACGCTCTTCTCTGTTGTGTAATCCCCTTAGTAATTCGGAACCTCCTTCGATGGCGTTGGACAACTCACCGGCCGGTGTTGACGGGCGCAGCACCGCGTTTCCTCTACTCTCTGCACTGTCCGTCTCATGCAAACCGCTGGGGGCACCAGAGCCCTTGCCAAGCAACCGTGAACTGCCAGCGCGCCCGCGAGCCCAGTCGCCAGGGCCTGGGTACGCTGCAGCCACCGCCAGCAGCCTGAGTTATGCCTCTGCCACTGCGGCCTCTGTGGTATGTTTGTGTTTACGCCGCAATGGCACCTTTGAAGTCTGCGAGTGTTGCATGGAGCATCAAGGGGAAGTTGCTGGTTGTAGGCTTCAGCTGTTGGTTCATGCACATGTGCATATTTTCTGATGCCCTGCCCACAAAAAGGCCCATGGCCTCCGCCTTGGACTTGAAGCTTGAACTGATGTGCCGATCAAATGTGCAATTACGTGGCGATTTTCGTTCCACAAGGGCGGCAGGTTTTCAACTCTGGGGGGTCATGGGGGGGGGGGTCAATCGAGCTCTCCAAATTGGGGAGGGGGGGGGGTTGGGGAAAAGGGCTCAATTGACAAGACCCATTATTTCCATTGGCACCAAAGGCACCAGGAGGAAATTCTATTGCCTTCAGCAAGTCCACCTTGTTGAGAACCTACCCCAAGCAACACACATTCAAAATAGGGTAAAAACTACATCAATACGGGCTAAAATATGCTTTACATATCTTGGATGGTCATTTTAGGTGACCACTCTATCAAAAAGATAAGTTTCGGAAAATTCTATTGCCTTCGGCAAGTCCACCTCGCAGAGAATCTGCCCCAAGCAACGCACACACAAAATAGGGTAAAAAACTACATAAATACCGGCTAAAACATGCTTCAAGTATCGTGGATGGTCATTTTAGGTGATCACAATATCAAAAAAAACAACTTTCGAAAACTTCGATTTTTGAGCTGCCCAGGGTGAAAAGCTGCATAAGCAGGTTGTGTACCAATCCCTTGGGAGACCCCCCCCCCTGGAGCTAATACCCAAATAGGGTGAAAAACACATAAATACGGCCTAAAACATGCTTTACATACCTTGGATGGTCATTTTAGGTGATCACAATATCATAAAAACAAGTTTCGAAAACTTCGATTTTTGAGCTGCCCATGCCCAGCGTGAAAAACTGCACAAGCAAGTTGTGTACCGGCCCATTCACTAGGCCATTATTGGTGGAAACAGTCATTTCGCGTCTTAGGCACGGGTTGTGACCGGCTCTCAGCAAGGCTAGAGACTGCAAAAAAACGTCCTTCCGTGTCCTAGTAGGCATATACTGTCACAACATCCCCACTCACACCCCTCAGAGTGGGTACCACGGGGTCACCGAGGTTGCCAAAACCGCCAACATAGCAAAAATGGCTGAAAGTGCATAAACTGCATTAGCGCTCGTCCCACTCCGCCCCATACAAACCCCATGGAGTCGGGACCCGGAAACACTTTTTCGGCTCAAAATCCAAAAAAACCAAAAGATTCTCGATTTTCAACTCAAAAAAAGGGGGGTCATTTTTTTTCGACAATTTTGACCCCCCTTTCACCCCCCCCCATCCCCCTCCCTCAAAACCTCAGAAAAGTGGGTTTCAAGTGGGGGGGTTTGGGGGGGTCCGGACCAAAAACTCATTGGGGGGTGCATTTATTGGACAAAATAATGATTTTACAAGGGATTAAACTAACAATTCAACCCCTTGGGGTAGGGTACGCGAATAGGCCCAAAAAGGCCCAAAATGGGGTATGTGGCGTTTTCCCCTACATACGCCTGCCTAGCTTTGATCTAACAACCTCTGCGAGGTGATTTTGGTCAATGGTGGCCTACACAAAAATGTCCATGATGCATGCATGTCCACATGCTGCTAGAATAATGCAAGGTGTGGTTGCCCCCAGACTATGTGCATGGAAGCGTGCCATTGACCCCAAACCCGACACACAATGAATACCGTGTAGGTGGAGCACGCGTAGTTATCCCAATCCACCACATACTGCATACCGGTACAGCATGCAAATGAACCTCTGTCCCCAAGGCAAGCAGTGGCCGAATGGTAATGCAGCATACTGCAGAACTTTTGGTCGGCGGTTTGAACCCAGGTCCGGCAAACATGGCAGTGCCGCCGCCGAGGACAGTCGACCGACCGGCATTCGAATCACCGACCTAAAACTCTGCAGTCGGGTGCGTTACCATTGGACCGGGGTTTGATGTGACAATTATGGGCCACCCCACTGCTTGGAGCCTCCTGAGCAAAACCTTTTGACACCCCCCCCCCCCACCCCCACCCCCCACCTCAAAAAAGTGATATCCAGTTTTAGTGGATAGAGGCCTCAGAATCGAAAAATCCATTGGGGGATGGTCTTATTGGGCAAAATAATGATTTTACAAGGGGTTGGACATCAAATACCATGCCTTGGGGTATGCTACGTGAATGACCCAAAAAAGGGGGGGTATACGACGCCCGCGCCTGCGCTTGATCTAACAACCTCTCCTCGAGGTGATTTCTTCTCTATACACTGATTCCGAGCCCTTCGGTATGTTCAAACAAGTGCTTTTACCGTGCTTTGAGCCGTGGTTACCCGTTTTAGCCACAATTAATTCTTGAAAATGGGCCATTTCAGGACGGAATCAGGGTCCAAAAGGATTGAAAAATGCATTTTTTCCAAAAGTGACCACTTGGGATGCTGATGCAAGTATTTCGTACCCTTTTCAGCATTTCAGCCCATGCGTTGATACATCTGAGGTGCACCAATATGTTGCAGTCATCTCCAGTTACTATGCAGGATACAGACAGGGGCACAAACAAGGATGGAGACCAGGGCACAGCAAAGTGCACGGTTTGCTGTCTGTGGGGTGCATGGTAACTGGAGATGACTGCAATAGTGTCAAATGCTCCTATTCTCACCAGCTGGGTCCCAATATTCAGTCCTGGTTAGCCCTACCCTGGTGAGCCCTACCCTGACCCTATGTAAGTGTCGCCCTCCCCTTCTAACCCCGTGGAACCCCCCCTTCTGCGGCCCCCCTGCCCTCTCCTCTATTGAAACCCTGGACGTTCTGGGTTGGTTTTGGGGGGTCCTGTCAATTGAGCCCTTTTGGGGGCGGGGGGTGGGGCAATTTTCATTCATCCTGCGTTTTAGATCTTGACGCCGCCAGCACAGCAAATCAGAATGAAAAGGCTTGGATTTTCAGTGGTGTCTGGATTTGACTGGGAAGATCCTGTTTTTGGAAACATCTAATATGGGGCACAACACTTTCTTTTTCCCTGCCCGATGGGATTTGCCGGGATTAGTGATAGGCTGCCTGTTTCGGGCCTGTATGGCCCCACTTTGGGCTATGAAGTTGGTGACACCGCAAGTCTTGTTCTTGACTTCATCACATTGAGGATTCCAATATGACAAACAAAGATCATTTTTTGACGAATTTCTGACAGCTGTGTTTCGATACTGTCAGCACCAATTATCATTCCCCTCGGGCTTGATGAACAGCAACTGGATTGCCCGCAGCATTCTCCTGGCCTGCTGTTGTGGGGGCTGATCATGAGAACACCAATGCGCTTGCAACCACCGCCTAGCCTCCGCCTGGTCGTCAGCGGCTTTCAAGCGTCGACGGTTGTGATGCTGTTCCGTCTGTCTATCTCAGGCCAACCGCAGCAAGGACGGCACGCGAGATCCCAGCCATGGCATTTCATACGGGAGAAAGTATGTGGTGATGAACTTGTGCACCTGCCCAGAGGCTGGCAACGGTTTTGGCGAAAGAGGGCACAACAATCATGCCAAGCTGGGGGCCACCCTTTGCAACTGTTTGCACTGGGCGGTTCGAGCGCCCAGCAGCACACCACTGGGCAAACATTGGGCAGATGAGGCTGCAGGACAGGGATGCTTTTGTGGTGGCTTCCGACGCCTGCTTCCTCCCTTGCAGTGGGCCCGGGATGATGAAATGACTGCCGATTTGATTGGGTGCCCGGACGGCGGAAGTCCAGAGAGCACACTTCCTGATCAAACGGCTGTCCAAATACCGCCATTTGGCTCCAAAATGGGGCCGCCAAGGGGCCTAAACAAAAGTCTTTCAAAAAAACAATCGCTGCCTCGTGGTACGCGGCTCAAAAGGGAGTGGAAACAAGGTTTGCCAGCACACATCATAGTGATGGGCATAGCAGTGATGCATGAAATCCCTCCACAGCACAGGCCCTCGGGTGAAAGCGGAGCAAGGCTGTGGACTTGGCGCAACCCGCGGGTACCCATGCATACAAAGGGGAAACAGCCCCCCAGTTCCGACCTCTTGGCTGCCGGCGGGCACTACAGCAAGGCATACCACCGCCGCTCCAGCCAAAGTAACAACACTGGTTTGCTCATGAGTTTGCTCCTAGTGCATGTTGGGATATGTGGCCCAGCAGAAGCAAGTGGCCGAACCCGCATCTCCTACTGCAACACCAATCTCCACCCATCGCCCTGGGTGGCACACATACTGCGCAAGGGGATGGACATATGGTACACGCACTACGGACATAGGTACATGGGGTGGGGGTGGGGGTGGGGGGAGTGAGGCGCTCGCCACAAGGAGGCCTGGGCACGGAAAGGGCAGGTTGAAGGTTGTTATGTGCCGTCAAGAAAGTGACCCTGGCAGTGGACCTAGGGCCCAGCACCCGCTGTTTGGGAGGGTTTTGGACCGGGAGATCAAGGGCACTAGGTGATGAGAGGCCAACGGGCCATGCTACCTACGGAAGGAAAGGGTTCAAGGAATGGACAAGGATACGTGGCAAGAGGCCGATAGGCACCGCCAGCTTCAGACAGCGACCCAGGCATCATGCCATCCCCCCCCCCCCCCCCCCGGTTGTAGCAGCACCAACCCTCCCATCTTCCCTGGACACATGGTGGCACATGGGCTTTGGCCTTCGGGCCATGGTTGTCGCAACCAGGAACCAAAGTGTGGCCCTAGGGGGGTTTCCAAGGTTCCATGGGGTTGGCTGCTCCTGCACAAGAGACTGGGCGGCCCTGCCCATGGACACACTGCCAAACCACCCCTGCGTTTCCTTTGGAGGTAAAATGCCTGGATGTGCTGCCACTGATGTGTACTATTTGGTGAAAAGGAAGCCCGTGGCTTTGTGTTATATTTCCCACATCAGCAGTGGAGTGCACCCTGAACATCTTTATGAGTGCCGTAGAGTGCACATATGCAAGGAGAGTCCTTTACACGGGCAGTGCAACAATATGTGCATGGCTCCATTAACCAGCTCACTGATAGTATTTGGCTGGGAAGAAAATGGAAGCCCCTTTTCAATTCATTGGTCACACACCTGCCCGAAATCAAGTGCATACCCAATGTTCGATCTACGGTTGTGGCAATGGCCAAATGTGAAGGCTACCAGTGCCGGCACAGGAGTGAACATCACAGGGACCCGCAACCTTGAAGCATTTGGGCGCTGAAAAGGGGGTCTATAAAGCGGCCCACAGAGCGCCCAACAACCACCCAGGGGTGTTCATGGAGTCTGCATTACGCGTTTTTGCAATGTGCAACGCATTTCATTTCAGCATTTCTGTGCAATAGCCCACTGCACAGAGTCCTCCAGACGTGTGAATGTTCATCCACGATGCAGAGTGGAATTGCTGAAGCAATGAAGTCGTTTGCTCTTCTGCCCCTCCCCTGCAATTCTGACCAATACTGCCGCGTTGCCATACATTTCAGCCTGCACAGCTTTCCTTTTGGGCCCAGGACACGGCCACCCCCGACAGTCCCACTTCAAACGAGCCGATTCATGAACTCCACTTCCTCAAGCGCAATGAAATGCCAGTCCCCAGCGCGACCTGGGAGGTATGTTCAATGGGCACGGCGGTAGGGTAAATGGCAGCACTACCCTCGAAAAGACCTCCGTGTGTTTGAACACCTCACGTCCGGTTTGTCCCTGCATTTCAGGCACACACACAGTGAGTGTCTGTCTACCCTGTGAGCCACTGTCAGTGGTGGCTGGCAATCTCACAAGCCACTGCCCCAATCGCTTGCCACGAAACGCTGGCCTGTTTGCGACAACCCAGACACAACAACAAAATAGAAATGTGCAGCAAACTGTATATTGTACAATATCCGCTCTGCATTCCCCTGCAAACAGTACAGGTCAGCAACGAATTCTTTTTGGATAGTTTTGGTTGAACACAATGAGTCCCGAAACTGCATAAACACAAAACCACCAGATTGCACCGAATTTGCGTCTCAGAAGATACGGTGAGAATGCTGGTTGTTGCATAGGCGCAAGAGTGAAGCCGCGAAAGTGGGAAGGGTTGGTCCAAGGGGGAGGGGGGGCGAAGCCGATATGCACGGTTGTATTTTATGACCTGCGAGGCAGGACCTTGTTAATCTGGTTGTTAACCTTGCAGTCTGCCTCTCCAATGACCATACAGTCCCAGTTGTCACGGTGAGAAAGCTCGTGCGCCGCAGTGGTTGTGTCATGATGATGAAAACATGCAGATAACTCACAAGGCAGGAAACATGTAAACGCACGCATCGCTTGGTGCAATTTCCAAATTGGAATAACAGGGGCAGAAACAGCGCATATCGGATGCCGAGTTTGTTTTTGGTATCCCCAAAGACTTACCTTTACCAACGAGCAAAGCAAGCTTGGCACGAGGCAAAAGGCACCAATCTTCATCATACACCAGCTGTTGTAGGTCCGTTACCATTCCAATGGGAGGTACAAAGCGATTTGTGTGTGTGCAGAAGGTGCCACACATGAGGAAGAGATGTCTAATTCGTGTGGATGAATCTTCCAGGGGCTTGACCGCTCGGAGAGTCTGCAGACTGTCCACTGGGAGGCACACCACTGACATCACTTGCCCTGTTTTGTTTTTTTTGGCACCCAAGAAGGGGCGGAGCCGGAAGGGCACCACCTCGGATCATCTGAATCGGACTCCGGCATCCCCGTGTCATGATGGGCCCGGGAGGCAAGATGTCTGCCGCATCCACTGCGACACGAGCACATCGCAGGGCAGGTGCTGGTCCCATTGAGGCAAGGAACAGTCATCCACATTTTTGAACAGCTGCCTCGGGAAAATCCCCCAATTTGGTGTCTCTAGACCGTCTGTCCCCTTGTTGATTGATGTTGGGTTGGCAAGTAGTAGAGGAGGAGTCGATGATTGCGCTTCGCTTGAGCTTATAGAGGAGGGTCATTAAGCCTCGGTGCCTACCTGACTGGGCCTGCTGGCGCTGGCCCTAGTGCTGCTGCTCACTCCCTTCCGTCAGAAGTAGGAGGCGAAGGCAGGAAACCATTGGAAAGCCGAACTAGCAGCCTCTCTTTGGGGCCTGCGGCTGAATATACGTTTTTTGCATTTCCAAAGACCCAAGTGCTCGTGCCATGAGTGAGGGATTTCGGAGCCCCCCGAAGTTGTGTTGTTGCGTGCGTTGATGCCTGTGACCTCTGGGGGGGTCTGCCTGTCCACGACATGTCGCAGGATTATGGGTGACAGCATGATATCCCTGAACTGCACTTCCCCTGACGCATCCCGAATCTCAAATGGAGAGGTGTGTTGTTGGACAAGGGACATCCCAAGGGACTGAGCGGGGAAATCACACAGTCCTTGATTTAAAAAATCCTTGATTTTAAATCAAGGACTTCTCAAATCAAGGATTTTTTAAGTCAAGGATTGCTAAATGAAGGACTTTTTGAATCAAGGAGTTTTTTAATCAAGGACTTTTCAAATCAAGGAATCGCACAGTCTGCACATTCCCCGCAGAATTTCAACAGCCCTTGCAGACGTGCAGCAGCACCGCAGACAGCCAACGGTGCATTCCGGAAAGTTTAGGTCACTGCAAACTCTTGGGGCGGGTGTGGCGATTTTCAATCCATTTCCGGAACACCGCACATTTCTGCACACTTCTGAATTCTGCGCAAATCTGAAATTTTCTTGGCCTCTGCAGGTTCTACCGGGTGCAAGGGCACTAAGGACAGGCGGGTAGTCCCTAAACTTCTGCCGAAGGGGTTTTCGTTTTTGGTGGTATCAGGTGCCCCACCCTGGCGGCCGACGACCGTTGTTTCTGTGGCGTGCGCTGCAGCTGCAACTTCCGCCTGTATGGCTCTGGCATCCAGCCCTGCGCTGGCCCTGCGTGCGCAGTGGTACGCAGACTTATAAACCCACCAGCCAAGCCCGGATGCAGTGCTGCTCTGAGAACCTGGCACCCACGTTGAATACTGGAGGTTATAGTGGTCCCCGCCGAGAGTTCAGTGCATGTCTTGCTCACGCCACCGTGTCTCGTCCCGGGACCCCAGGAGCACCACCGGCCCAGCGCCATGTGGCGTTCTGGCCAGCCCAGGGCGGCGCCCCCCCCCCCCCCCCCCAGTGGCGGGGGCCGTGTAGCACCCAGCCCGGGGAGCATGGGGAGGGCGCCACGGGGGGTGACGGGGGGAGGGGGAGGGGGTGTGGGGGGAGACGAGAGCGAAGCGATGGACGTTGCGCCCGCCGCAGTGTGGCGCCCTCCAGCCCAGCCCGGCCGGGGCAGCCGTATCCGGTGCGTCTGGTGGAATCGGCTCCGGGCACAGCAGACACCAGACACCAGACACCCTGCCAAATTGAACCATGCCAGGCACTACCCTCTGCAAAGACCTGTACTGGGACCGCTAAAACCTCCAGTATTCAACGTGGGTGCCAGGTTCCCAGAGCAGCACTGCATCCGGGCTTAGCTGGTGGGCATATAAGTCTGCCTGCCACTGCGCACGCAGGGCCGGCGCCAGGGCTAGTGCAAGAGCCATAAATTTGGCAGGGGGGGGGGGGGGGCAAGGGGGCTGTGGGCATGTGGGCGGTCTGAAGGGGGTTGGGGGATGTGGGGTTGGGAGCGGATGGGGATGTGGGGTGTCTGGACCCCCTGGACTCTGTTTGCACCATCCACCGTTGAGCTCCGGGTTGTCCTGCAAAACGCTTTGCCGCACACCCTGTTTTGCTTCCGTGGAATCCAACGGCACCCAAGGATTTGGGTTCGGTCGATGGATCCCCTTCTGCGAGTGGGTTTCTGGTGGGCACACACGGTTTGGGTTGGGTTGGGTCTCAGCTTGTAGCAACGGCAGGTCATTCCAGTCTTCTGGGAGGAGGGGGGGCGTTGGACTGTGGACAGTGCCTGCTGCGCGACATTGCACTGCTGCTTCATGTGTTCTATGCCACAGTACCCCGGATGGCATCCTGTCTCATTGCCAGACTGAAATCAGATGCATTTGGCTGCTGGTGCTCATTGCTTGCTGCCCCCCACCTCCTCCTACTCGTCCCTCTTTGCTCACTGTGCCTTCCTGGCTGTGCCTCAACATTGCCAATTGGTCGCTTCTCTGCCTCATCACCCCCGTGGCTTGTGGCTTGTGCTTCTCTGATCTGACGCCAATGTGACTTCTTGCCAACCGTCGCGGGCCTTCTGGCTTGGCCTTGCTCCCCCCCTGCCCTCTCCCCCCTGCTTGCCCACTGCAGGAGGGGCCGGCGAGCGGTGTAGCCCTCAGCGTCGCATCTCGTCTGAGGTGACCACGGCGCGGCGGGCCCCGCTCCCTCGAGTGCTCCCGGGGCAGGGAAGTGCTCTGCACGCCCCAGGACCTTTCATCCACCAGGACGCCCCCAGCCGGTCTTGCCCTCTGTGCCACGCCACCTGTGCCCCTCTGGGTCAGTCAAGGAGCGCCACAGGCCACACGTCCTGGCTACACCCCGTGCACCCCTCGGGGGTTCAGCCGTGGGCCAGAGGAAGCCGCAGGTCACCTGACCCACAGTCTCCACCAGCGGCCTTGGAGTAGGGCTCCCCTGCCCCCTGCCCTGCCGCTCTGGGGCCTGGAGCACTGGGTACACACAGCCCCCCCCCCCCCCCCCACACAACAGCACCCCCCCCCCCGTGCAGCCACAGCACAGACGGCACCGCTGTGCGCACGCCAGAAACCCCACCCCCCCCCCGCCCCCGCCAACACAGACACTGGGCCAGACACCTCCCTGAGATGAGACCCCCCCCATCCACCCACCACAAGCGCACACTGACAACACACACAGGGACGGCGGTATCTCCCTCCCACCAGCGCCTCGGGGGGGGTTTGGGGATGTTCAGCAGTCTGGGCGGCTGTGAGACCAGGCAACTGAAGCCGGGGCCCAGATGCGTCAACGAATTAAGATTACACAGGCCTGGGGTGGGTCCCTAAACGCGGTGTGATCAAACAACAGTACACAGAAAGCAGAAAGAGGGCGGAGACCTCTGAGGGACTCCATTATGATACAGGGGGACGCCGATGGGCCGTGCACACCGCATGCCTTGTGTTCTGCAGCATGCTCATGAGGGGCCTGCCGCTGCCGTGCCCTCACCGACTGGAAGCCCCAAAGCCGGCACCCCCGGCACCGGAAGCCCGAATGCCGAAAAGAAATTGCCGAAGCCGGACCAGTGGAGTATGTGTCGTTGAGTTTGTCTTGCCCGCACCCTCGGGCCACCCACCTCCTTTCTCGGCCTCAATGTGTGTCACCATGTTTGCTTTCGTCGCCGCACCCGGGGGAGACGCCCTCCAAGTCCGCCTCCACCAGCACGACTCCGCAGCCCCCAGCCCAAGTTCCCCTCGCCTTTGTTCACCACCCCCTCCTTTCTTCCTTCCTGCATCCGTAACCCCCTCCCAGACCTCATCCCTCTGAAAATGGTTGTCTCTCCCTTGTTGTGGCCATCAATAAGTACCGAACTAACCCGCCCATTGATAACAGTATTTTTGTCAGCTATTCGAGACTCGGGTCGTGGATGCCTGCAGCTCGGCTCAAAGCTACCCAATGCCCCCCCCCCCCCCCCAAGAAGGTTCAAGGGCGAGAGGCCAATAGGCGCCGCCACAGGCTAACAGAGCCAACCACCAAGGCCTTGTGCCAACAACCCCCCCCCCCCCCCCCCCGCGCATATTGGCACTCTGGTTGTGCACGCATGCGAACCTTTTGAACGGGTTCTGAGGCTGTTTTGGGCAAAAAAAAAAACGGCTATTTTTGGCCCAAAATGGCCCAGTTTTTGGAGGGCACCTCCCGACTTGGTCGATGGCATCCTGGGGCCCCATCGGTTTTTGTTCAAACCTTGGATTTGGCAAGGCTCCAGGATGGCTAGAGTAGAGTAGAGCTCGAAGGATTGGGATCGTTGCTTCCCCTATCCCCTTCCCCAGGGGCTGGAAGCAATTTTTTCTGAAGTGGTCCGCTGCGTTGGCCGGCCAGGGCTGGCCTGCCCCGCCCCCCGAGACCCCCGTAACGTCGCTGGGCAATGGGCTCGTCGGTACCTCCACCAGCGCCGTGCCCCGGCTGGCCACCACTCCCCCAGTGGCCTCGGTTTGCCACACTCTTTCCTGCACAGGCATCTACAACATGACCACCGAGTGCATGAATGAACGCTTCCGGTACTACAAACCTGCCGCGCCGGTCTCTAATGGGCCACCCCCATTGAAACTGTGACGCTGTCGCCCGGTCGCCCTTCGTGCAAATCCCGCGGGGGCCTTAGTGACGGCGGTCAGTGCAACCGCCCGCGAAGCGAGTCAGCGAGTGTGCACAGAACTGTGCCCTCAGCAAAGAGGATCCGCACTGGTCAGGAGCAGGAAGTGGCATACCAACACGATGGGCTGGCCTGGTTGACACAGGGGGTGACGCGTTCCCCCAGAAAGCGTCTTCCTATTACGAACTATCGCCGTGCCCATTGTGTGTGTGTGTGTGTGCGGCGTCCCCTGTACTTTAAAGCACCGACTTGATGGCTTTTCCACGTCTGTTTTGGTCGTAACGAAGTGCGCGCGCGCGCGTGTGTGCGCGACTGTGTTTTTGTGTGCCTCTGCGCCTGCGCCTGCGTGAACTGTGTGTATGTGTGTGGCTGCTGCGCGCCTTCATCCTGCAGAAAGGCGCCTCAGGTGAGGACGGTTGGTGCAACCGCCGACAGAATTAGTGAATATGTGTGCACAGAACTGTGCCCTGTCCCTCGTAACACAAGAAGCCTCACGGACAATCAGCGTGGATGCCTGGGAGCATGCCCCCCTCTGGCAGGCTCCTTTGCTGAGAGCGTACAGAAGTGGCACGCCAGGTGGATGTGCTGACCAGTCCGGTTCGTGTACACTGGGGTAACACATCTCTCCGAGTGCTGCCCATAGATGCGTGTCCGGCTGCTGGGTAGTTACAGACACGAATGTTCGTCACCACTTTGAGTGGCCAGTCCACTTGCTCTTTTGGCGTGCAGAGGTGTGTGACCAACTCACGGTCTCTGTCAGCACTGGTTTGTCGTCACTTCGGTGGGTTTCGGTGCTCAATGTCCCTCGGAGTGACAGTGCATGGTTCTAAGGCCATCACAGTAAAGTCAACAACGAGCTTGAACGTGCGATTGGCCCAAAAATCGGATCTGAGGCAAAAAGCAAATCACTAGATGACCATCAGGGCACACGGCCAACAAGCAGCAGGCATGGGTGCTGGTGAAGCATCCAACCAAGCGAATGATCCTGATGTTCTTCCGTGTGGTGATTTAGAGCTTGTCAGTGATATTGTCCTCGATTAATTCTGACCCATGGGGCCAACCCAACAATTGGTTAAAAGTACAAGAAAGCACCCACAATATACTCTTTCTGGTCCCTGCACTGTGGCTTGCTGGATAGGTGTCTGATGTTTTTGCACCGTTTTTCGGACACTGTACTTGTTCTGCAAAGTCCCATCACCATGTGGACCTTGGCCACCACCATGATATGGCAGCATTGCGTAGGTTGAGGCAGAATTGAAATGTGCAGGTTTATAATAGAGGTCTCATATTGTAATGCGACACATCTGCAGGTTGGGATTTGCTTAAAACAGCGTTCCTAATGTGATCAAATTGCTTGAATGGGGAGCAAACCCCTCAGCCCCTAGTCTACCAATTTTACTCCCCTTTACCCCAGAGTTAGATTTCTAATCTATCTACAGTGCCCAATTAAGGCTGCTTCTGACTGTACATATGTAGACTGGCATCAGTGCTGGTAGGTTGCTGTTCCACGTTCTCTTGTCAGCTGTCCTTTGCATCCCTTTTTGTTGGTTTTTTGGCTCTCGTGAGAAGCTCATTTCCGGGTCTTGTTGTTTACATTCTTGACTGTAGAGTGAATGAGGCGACTCACTGGTGGCATTGCCACCCACATCACCTCTGAGGTCTCTTCCAACCCGAGGGCGGTCATGCTGCGTGTTGTGCGCAAGCACGGCCTTATCTAACCACAGGATCTCGCTCCGGCTGTTGTTTTGCCTGACTGTGGCCATGCTTACGCAAGGGCCGGGGGTAACACCCACAGCCTGAATGGCCTCACCCACTTGCATTCATGGTGCTGAATACCAATTTCTTCATCCGCCTCAGGTCGCTGTGTGAGTTGTTGGGTAGACTGCGTTCCACAAGGCATTTCATTCCACAAATATCCTGTTTAACCTTCTGCTGTGCAAGACTACGCGAGAAGCAAGCACGATGACACATTGAAGTTGAGCTTGAGATGCTTCTACAGGGTCAGCCTCGGAGATAATTTGTTATTTCTAATGCATTTCACATGAAGCACAGACCCAAGTTGCAATTATGGTTGCCTTCAGCAGAATGTCCTCTGACCATGCAACCGCCAAAGTAGAGGTGTTATCACCTCAAGGGGGGGTGGATAGGGGTGAATGATACTGAAACAAGGGTGGGTGTGTCTTTTGCAATGGAGCTGTAGTGGTTCTTTGGATTGGCAGCAACCTCGATGATGTCATATTTTGTCTGCAGACTGTGCGCTGTGAACATGCACTACCCTGGCTCTATTTTTACATTTGTCTCATTTGTTGTGTAGCGCAGCAAATTTTGGTGACCTACTACTTCTACTTGCAGAGGCTTCACTACAGTCAGGATATGCACCATACTACATCAGGTCCTAATTTTGTGTGTTGCTACTTGTAGCTGCACACCCAGACTCGAGGGCTAGGTGGCGTTGCATATTTGATCGACAGATTGTGGATGAATGACACGCAAGTTGCTAGTTTATGCCTGTGTACTGCCCCCACCTTCAACTCGACGCTACGCTCTTGCTCCTAAATCAACGATGCTCCTTGGCTTGTCGGCTGTTGCTAAATGGGTTTGAATAGCCCTAGGCACCACATCCTGAATCTTGTCGACTCCCTGTCGATGTCCTTGGGATGCACCACTGCCGCTGCGTCCTGTTCCATGTGTTCTGTCATTGTTGATGCAATGCAATGGTGGCGCACTGTGGGCGAAAAATGAAAACCAACCTGTCTGCAAAATGGAAAGCTTATGTTTTTGGCAAAACATTGGTTCTTTTTTGTCCAAACCATTTGTACAACTCATACTTGAACACTCATGGTATCAATAACCAGTGCCTGTTTAGGTACATAAGTCGAAACCAATAATTGGTTTTGATTTTTGACGCTGGCAACAATGACCGGTTTTGGATGTCCAAAAAAACTCCAAGTGTTACCTCATCCTCACCTTGAGGCTTGGAATCTTTGACCACATTTGACACCGTTGATTGCTACAACAAAAATTACTTTACCATGGGTTCTTGTCTTAGTAAAAATTTCAAACTGATTATTAGTTTGGATTGCTTCAGCTAAATAAGTGCCGGAAATTGAGAAATTGAATACAACATTCCAAGCTTTGATGGCAGATTTTGCCAGCAGCATCAGTTGGGGCATATGGACACGATCTTTGGCACGCTTGTGAACATAAAGGTTGTTGCGGTGGGAATATTCCAAGTGGGAACAATTCGGGCCCTAAGGGAACACCGGAACAAGCTGAAGGGACCAGATAGCGAGGTCCGCCATAAGTTCAGAAGTTTGCAAATGATGTTATTGGTCCGTTTTTAGGGTCAAGGGCGTGTCTTTGTCATTGAGGCATTGCTAGCATGCTATGCCGCATTGGAGCCACCTTCATATAGGTGTACACATTTCGAACTACTGTCCATCTTCAATCGTGCGGTTATTTGTAGTTCACAGCAATGCCTCTAAGTCTTTCCAAGGGTGACGCACGATGAGTCCTGTTACATTGGTGCTTTTTGGTTGTGCTTCGTGCTTCTGCTTAGTGTTGTTCTTTTGCATTAATGCTACCTACATCCAAAGGTATTATCTACTAGGGTTATGCATTTTGAAGATTGGTCATCTGTTTTCATTTTTCCTAGATCACCATGCTTACGAGATAGACCGGCGTCAAGGAAGTGACCACACGTATTGTCCAGTTGGCGAATACTCTAAACCTTTAAGATCACACTCTCGTTAAAAAGTACTTGGCGGAATGGGCTGTCTCCTCCTTAGACGCCCGGCGCGAGTCAGCTATGGCCCCCCGTACAATGCTAGCACACACCTGCCCAAACGTGTGCCCGAGCATTCGTTTCGATGCCTCCTTGTCAAATTACAAGGGAGGGTTCAATTCTCTGTCATCACCGCCGCGTCTGTCTTTATTCTTTCGTGTGAAGGTGATACCGCTCCGCCGCCACCGCTTTGGGTGCTGCTGAGATGCTGTGCTATGGCCAGTGCACAAAAAGCGGGGGGCGGTGGGAGCAACCGGTATGTTGCTTGTCTTCTGACCTGCTTCGGACCAGGTTATTGTATTTTGGCATGTATGTCTTCTTCGGTGATATTTTGACACCAACTCGGATCGCCTGTAGGTTGTGCATTGCGGTGTGCTCGTGTCGGATTGTGCACTGTGGTGAGCCCTGTGTCGGGATGTGCACTACCAACGCCCTCAAGATTGGCGCCAGTGGCAACAAGTTCACTATTTTGTCACCACTTGCAACACCAAGCACTATCTCAAGGTGTGGTGACGCACAAGCAAAATTCCTTGACCCCAGAAACTCCTGCTTTCCGCCGATTTTGCCCATGAAAAGTTCAGAGAAACAATGATACAAATTGATTGAACGAGAAAAAACAACTTCATGCCAGCAACCTCGTGCTTTGCAGAATCATTTTGCACAGTGTCAGGTTGTTGTGATAGGTTTTGGGCAATTTTACATCCAAATGTTTGAAATATCCGAACTGACTCATGTCACCCTTTTGTTGTTCTTGCCATTTTGGGGTTCAGGCACCACCAAACAGCCAAAAAAAAGAATCGGAGCAGCCGGGTCTTCATAGTTTGGCCCTGTTTTGATGGGTTTTGGGCTATTTTACATCGAAATCGTCGAGATATCCATATTGACCCCTAGGAGTACCCCTTTGTTCTGCAAGTATGGGGTGCCCTGTATCCAGGCACCACCAAATTTCAAACAAAAACACACGATCAATTTTCATATTTTGGCCTTGTTTCTGACGAGTCTTGGACCAATTCAAATCCAACTGGTAGAAATATCGCAACCGACTCTTGTGAGCCCCTCTTTGTTTTGCAGTTTTAGGTTACCTTGTATCCAGGCAGTAGGTGTAAAGCGGTAGGTATCAAGTATCTGTAAAGTCAAGCACGGCCGCCAGTTGTTTTTGTATCCGATACTGTATGGTTTTGCTTCCCTCTGCAGGCGCCGGAGTGAAGCCGGAGGCGGAAGAACTTGAGCAACAAGAAGTCATATGATGCAGAGCCAGAAAAAATTAGAAGTGGGCTTGGTTAAAAGTTGATTGTCTACGAAGTCAACGGTTAATTGAAGCCTTGAAGAGTTTAGAAGTGGGGAGTTGTACAATATTTTTAAGTTCTGATGGTCAAGATTTCAGTTTTCTTTGAAGAGATTGTTCCATATTGGCTTTGTGTGTGATTGTGTCCTTTTGACGTCTGAGATTTTACTTGATTTTGACATTGGAATTGGTACTGTGTTTCAGCAGTTTTTAGCGAACAAAAATTGTCACAACTCCTCTCATCCTCACCAATATTTAGTGTTGCAGGGGTGCACCACACCACACTAAATATTTATTTATGTGATAAATCGGCTCCACAACAATTAATGTTCCTTGAAATTTGGTATTTACCGGGTAGATCATCATGCAATGGTTTTGGCACAGGCAGAAATCTATATGTTGGTTAGGATGATTGGGTGGTGTGTATGTGCCCTAAAGGTTGGTGTTTGGTGAGTGGAGTAAACCTTATTCAATGAAGAGGGGCCGGTGTTCTGAGAAGAAACAAACGCATTTGTAGAAACTTATCTGTGTCGTCTATTGCACATAGCAGAAAGAAAGAAAGATGAAATGTCACCCAAAATACCAAAAGCATATGTGCCATCAAAAAGATGAATTCCTCCAATGGTGTGTTTGGGATCACCTGTACATGATAGTGAACCTGATCGGATCTACCGCAGCATCCAATGGTTGCTACTAGCTGCCCCTTTGTGGGGTGTAGACATCGGTTTTGGATGTTTTCTAATTTTTCACAAAGATCGACTCTGCGTTTTGGGGAATGGATGGCACTGTTCGTTGATCTTGCAGTGAGGTTGTCGTTTTTCTGGGCACCACATAAATCCCATATACACCAACCAGCTCTATTTCCGGCCACAAGTCTCTAACCATGGTGGGCAGATGGTCGAAAGCACACGCAGATTGACCACGTTGTGACATATGGGTTAAAAAAAAAACACTTTGTGCGCAGTTCACCACAATGAACGGTTAGCTGAATATTATTAAGAAGTGATATCAATACTAGAAATGGCCTCTTTGTTTGTATGTATGGATTATTTCTCAAAAAAAACTGCAAATACCCTAGACTTGCATTCATATGAACAGCTTCTCGGGCCACCTAGATCTCGGCCTCTCTGGAACAGTGGCTTCTTGACGAAAGTATTTCTTACTACTAACAACACACGGTACGGAACCGTGACATCACAATATGATTTCTCCCAGCCCTACCGCCCAACTCCAATGCGCCTACCCCTGTCCATTGCATGGCCAAAGTGCCAACCTATGCATCATGAACAATTCCCTCTAACCCTATCCCTACACCGAATACTTTGTACAAACAGTAAAAATTTTGTTACACCCCATAGGAGGGACAGCGTGGTAATACAATGACACAATCTATAAAAACAATCTTTTAAAATGTGTCGCAAAATAATCCTGCCACAATTAAGCAAATGTTTTAGAATGACAAGTGCAGGCTGCACCGTTGGTTTACAAACACTGTGCAATGCTCGCATTTGATCACTTTCTGGGTGTCTATTTTTTTTATGTCCCTAGATCCGCAATGAATTGGGGTCCTGGGCATGACCAATCACTAAAAACTGCACCCATTTGTTGAAGAAGCAGTACAGAACGCCCGATCACAGCTTCAGGCGTGCAAGAGCGTGATTACCGCAACATTACTAACAGCTAAAGTCACAGACGATTTTACGAAGCGCCACAGGCCCTTTTTGCGTATTTCAGGTGGGTTTTTGAGGTAAAACGACGTCTTGGTGGTCAACTTGTAGCCCAACGCCTTTCTATCTGCGAGTTGAGTAGTACTGGAATAGTCCAAGATCTGCAAATATGTGTCCGTCGATACTGTGCAGTAGGGCACCTTTGGCACCGTCAACGACGATATGTTTCAGGGGACCTTTGTGCCCGTATCTAGCCGCTGACCGCTGCATGTTCTCTCACGCCTTTTTTAACAAATCTTACAACGTCGACAGTCCCAATGGGTTCGCCGCAAATGAAATGGAGCCGTTGTTCCCAACTGCCTGTTGTGTTGTCTCGCCGCACTCTCACGCCTTCTTTCAGAACTCTTACACCGCCGACAGTCCAAATGGGTTCGCCGCAACTGAAATGGAGCCGTCATTCCCAACTGCCTCCTATGTTGTCTCGCCGCAACAATATCATTCACTCCCCAAAATGTGAGAATTCATGAAGTACCACGGCCTGACCAATCTGAAGTGGAGCCCTTCTTCCCCACTGCCTGTCCAACTATTTCGCCGCAACAACGTCTATCACAGTCAGAGACCTTTAGCCAGGATGAGAACACTCATCATGGTCTCGACAGTCTATTGGATGATACCCATGTGGACGTCAGTATGTCAAAGGTCACCGAACTCTATCACACACGCGCAATTTGCTTTACGAGCGAGCTGACGAGTTTGTCTGTGAGATTCAAAAGTCAACAGACTCCACCGCAAAGCATGAGATGCATGTCATCGCCTTCCAAAGCCGAGAAGCCGCAACCGCACCATCACCGCAACCGCACCGTCACCGACGGTGTCCAGAAGTTCATCATCAACATACAATCTGGTCCCATCTTTCGGATGAGTGCTCCGAGGAAGAAGATGACGCGTGTAATCAAGACTACCTTGCAGAGCCACCGAAAGTGGAGCGCAGCCACGCCCAGTCCAACACAGTTTTCAGTGCTGATGAGAAACTTCACTTCGTGGAACTCTCAATTCTCTCTGAATCCTGGGCCTCGCAATTTGAGAACGAACTCCGAAAATCAACAGACCAGTACATTGCGCCTTTGCGCACACTGTCACACGGCTTTGCCAACAATCTCCCAACCTATGTCGAGGAGCGCCGCTCAACACCGCCTCCGCCCTCACCCTGGCAGCTACCATCCGCCGGCACTTCGGCATCACTTACTTCGGCAAATTCCTCCATCCCAACCTTGCAGTCATCGACTGAGGAGTCCACACTCTCGGGGCGTTTTTGGAAAGCATCGCCAACGTCTTCTTTGAGCTCCAGTACCGGTTCTTGTTTGCGGCCTTATGACATGCCTTTCACCCTCTCCACGGTTTCCAAAGATCTAGACTGGCTGGTCGACCATAGCGAATGTTGGACGCCAGGTGCGGCTCCTAAAGCCCCAACTCCCATCACTGCCGCGACTCATGCGGCGAACGTAACTAAATGTCTCTCGGTGCGCACTTACACAGCACGTGCCTCCTGCTGGGGGTCTCACACGTCTGTGGTCGGTCTTTTCTTTGCTCGAGCAGTCTGTGACGATACGCAAACAGCTTTGTCAGCCTATATAACAAAACACCCTTGGCCAGCACTG
This sequence comes from Eutreptiella sp. 'Long Island Sound 2002', assembly GCA_964036045.1. Taxonomy (NCBI): domain Eukaryota; phylum Euglenozoa; class Euglenophyceae; order Eutreptiales; family Eutreptiaceae; genus Eutreptiella; species Eutreptiella sp. 'Long Island Sound 2002'. The sequence continues at coordinate 162,715,972 of OZ038378.1, forward strand.
CGGCTGAAGGCCATCATCAGAACTCCGATGAGCATGCCCCCATTCGACAGGAATTATGTAGTCCACACCACATGTGGCGCCCGCGGTCTGAGGTCTGGGTAACCCATTGGGAAGGACAACGAGTAGTGCAATGTCGGACAACCTCTCCGTGCCCTGTAGCGCCCGTCACACTCACGGCACCTCCTACAGACCGCACTACTAGTTTCCTTTGCTCTGAGCACCGGAAACATCGCACAGAGCGCAACTTGGATTTCCAGCACTGGGCCTCCACTGGGGTCTCTCGCTGTAGCCGTTCCAGTCCATGCCAATGAATTTTTCTTGCCCCTACACGGGAGCTTTGAGCCCGAGGCAGTCATATATCACCCAACCGAGCTCGCTGTCATACTCAGGAATATGTGATCCCAGACACATCCCTGAACCATGCCCTGTGAATGCCTGACCGTGCTGTGCTGCCCGGATGTTTTCCCCTAGGGGTGAAGCGCAAGGGTTCGCAAAACCAGCAAAATTTTTCAATGGCAAAACAACAGCGCTTGAGTCACTTCATATCTTTACTCCCCATTTCAGGGCATTGATTTTCAGTGCCCCCCTGTTTTTACCTCAGAGCAAATCACTTAGGTTTTCGGCCTGATTCCACACACGCCTCACCAAATATAGTATTGTAAACATAGACTGAACGGCCCATGATACAAATACACCCGGAACGCCTCATGTAAATAAAAAATGGGGAAGCAGCCCATGGACAAGTTGTGAGCATTTATCATCATCATCATGCTCGCATTTGATTTGAATTTCTTGGCAATCGCAGTTTTTTGAATCACCATCCAAGCTTAACGGTGATTGAATAAAAATACACACCTGGTTGGTACAAATAACCCTGGTCTGGCAATAATCTACCCCAAAACAACGTGTGGAGGACTCCTTGCAGGGTAGGGTAGATTTAGCTGGGTTGTGGGTGGAAACAGAGGGCAGATTTGCACCAATTGGGGGAAAGGATTTTTTTGCTTTCTCAGCCTCAATAGGTTGCCATCACCTTGCAAACATCATTTGTGAACATATTACAACACAGAAATCTTTATCAACAACTTTGCTTCCATGACTTTAAATTTTCATACACAGGGCTTTATGGTTTGCTCCTGTGTCCCTTCAGATTCAAGAACAACATGGATGCAATGTGCAAAAATTCTCCAAGCATCAGCGTGCTGCTGAAAGTGTGTACGTGCTTTTGAGCCATAATGTTGCCCTTTTTTGCCTGAGGCTGAATGTATCTCTCCACCCCTGTCCCCATCCCTCTGCCTCTCCCTGCCTTTCTGTGGCCATCACCCTCTCCCTTCTCTTAGCATCCCCGGATGTCTCTCTTGATTCCTTCTTGCGTGCCTCCCCCTCTCTCTCCTTCTGCTTGCTCTCTCCTTCCGGTACCCCCAACTCTGCCTGTCTCTTTCCCTCTTGGGCTGCCCTTACCGCTGGCCCCATACTTCTAATCTTTCCGCTCCCTCTCCCTTTCCTTCTTCCTCTCCCTCTCCCGATCCCATCCCATCTCTCTCTCTCTTTCCTTCTTTCCCTCTTGGTCTCTCTTTGCCCCCGCCCCTTGCTGGGCTGGGATCACCAGGAATGTTGTATGGGCGATTGCTTAGAATGGGGGATAGGTGAACTCAACAACTTCAGAAGGGCAGGAATTCTGAGTCCAAAGGATTTGCGGTTAGCAAGATTACAACTCTGGGGAGGGCTCAGACAGCCTCTGCTCCGGATGCTGAGTGCAGAGTATGGCTTGCATGCAATATGCTCGCCCGTTGGTCAAGGAGGGGTCAGCCCAAAAGAGAAAATGGAGGAAACGAAACTCGGAGGCTAAACCGGGGGTTAGAAAGATGAATTTCAGACAAATGCAAAGGTAAATGCTGGACAAATGTACACTGAAATCACTATGGACACTGTAATATACTAGACATAATTGGAAATCCGGCCGAACAAACTGCCGCAAGTTATGCCACATGGTACCTGAAATTGTTGTTCTTGCTCCTTGGGCCATGGGTTGTGAAAGCCCACCACAAGAGAGCTAGCAAAAGACGTATGCTCTCTGCTAGGCAACTAAGATATCAACTCCTTAAGCAGCCCTAGAAAATGGACAGACCCATAAGGGGGATGGCCCTGAGGACAAAAAGGTCAGAAAAAGAACTCCACGTTAGATGTGTCAAAAAGCCAAATCACTCTCCAGGTCAAAGAGTCAAAGCAGTATTCTTATGCGCCAAAACATTGGCTGCTACCAAAACGAAAATCCAAACCACTCTCCAGGTCGAAGAGTCAAAGCAGTATTCTTGTGCACGAAGACATTGGTTGTTACCAAAATATGTAACGTACTTGACCACTTGTGGACTTTAACTTCATGCGGCCTGTGCAGCCCATTTCCAAAAAGAAAAAGTATAATGTCACAAAAACTCATCAGCCAAGTGCATTGTTCAGTAGAAGTGAAGTGGACATAGAATTGAAGTTCTTTGTGACGTATGAAGAATTGTTGAGGGTAGATGATCGCATATTTATGTCATCTGTCACGAAACTCGATTGGTCATTTTTGAAACCAAATAATACCGAAAACGGTCCATAAAAAAATGTCCTGAACACAAAGAGTCACGAAGAGAGACCTTTCAGTTTGCCAAACGAAAAATCCACTTGTCTCATGAAATCATCAACCGTCAAGTGTTACTGTTCAAAACCCTTGTCAGGGCTGACCAGGGAATCTACCCATTGGAGTCATTCCCTGCAACATCACCCCTGCTGCCATCCCGAGCTGCACCGCAGGCAGAATCTGGCCTTGCATCAACTGCACACCAGGCACAACCTGTTGTGGCATCCCCATTATGCCCATATTGCCCACGCCCTGCCCCACCATCTGAGGAAATCCTGGTTGTCCAGGGCTGCCCAGCTGTCCCGCGAACCCCATGCCAGTTTGTTGCTGCTGCTGTTGCTGTTGTTGGTAATGAAGCTGCTGGTGCTGGTGCTGCTGGGACAGCAACTGTGGTGCAGGAGCCATAGGGATCGTGACAGTAGGCCCCGCAGGGGCCAGGCACCCTGCCAAATCCGTTCGGCCATTGCTTACGAGGGCCTGTCTCATCAGCTCGTGGAGGATGTTCACAGGGCCGGTGGGGTGCTCCCATTGCTCTAATACCTGCAAGGACACAAGGCAAAAACCAGCACGTGCAGCGAGACCGCCCCGTAGTGTGCCCTGTGGGCAGTCTGGATCATCTGTGGCCAGTTGTAATGGCAGCTCAAGACGACTTGAACGCATGCTGAGGACTGGAATGATGTGTGTCCACACACTCAATGTGTTGCTCGTGGGACACAGGCCTAATGTGAATTGTGTGCTCCGGCGGGTGACACTGGGGGTCTCTTACATTTCAGGCCTCAACCAGCACAAGGCTGGCGGGCTGAGAGTGCACAAGGCCCGCACCATCGTGCCAAACGTTGACGCAATCCGTGGGATGGAAAGGCGTTTGCGGGCAGCAGTGTCTCCCGCAGGCGGAGAGTGCTGCCAGGAGGCGGTCTGGACCTACGTCGTGCTGGACACAGAACCCCTGGGGCATGGGGCAGACCCCCGAATCTGCCAGCAGCAGGCACCCCGCATTGCTGCAGGCCACGGTGAACCAACAGTACCCAACGGTTGTGGGAATCTGTGGACTGCGCGTAAAATGCCCTCCGCATTTCCAACGGCGGCCCACGACCTGACAGAGTTTGTCGGTTTGCAGCCCCGAAGTGACGTAGACCCTGCGCTTCTCAGTGGGTGACGCAGTGAAATGACTGGGCGATTTGATTGCGCTAATGGGGCCGAGATGTGGGCCCTGGTTGAAGTACGGGGCTTTAGCCATCAGGTGTACGAGTCATCAACAGCACAAAGAGTCAAACTGGCCGCACCACTCTACAACACGGAGATACTGAGCGAATTCCACCCGAATTCGTTCCTGGCAAACACCGAACGATTTGTAGGCGTCGCACCGCATGGGCGTGTAGGCGAGATCAATCAGCCAAGGGCCATATTCGAACCATTTGGGTGTAGTGCGGGGGGGCCCGAATTTGACTCATAATTTCAAACACAATTTTTTCTCCGTTTCTAACGAAGCCGATTCTACTGCGAACCGAAAAATAAACCGCAGAAAAGCGGAAGTGGCACGAGCAACAGGATCGACTCGAGCTATCGGACATGAATGGGACCATCCCGCCCGGGAAGTGCCCAATGTCTTGAGAAGGTACTTGGGAGTCCCCATGTGGATTCAGGCGTTCAGGCTAGAATTAAATCAGCTGGGAGCCCCCCCGATGTTGCCCTCTGAGAGCCCTTCCTGTGGGTTCTCGAATGCAGTCCTTTGGGTGGTGTATCGTGGTCCGAACTTGCAGCTCAGCCCATGCCAGTGGGCCAGTATCACACTGTGGACCCTGCGGCCCGGCACCTGCTTGGGTGGCATTGGGGGCTGCGTCGACCTGTTGTCCACACCGCACATTTCATTGTTGCACAATGGTCCCTCCCCTTACAGGTCGTCGGGCACGAGCGGTTTCCTGCAGTTACATATGGCCCAACAGACGGCTCGCATGCTGCAGGGCCGCCAGTCGTCGCAAGCCCGTGCCTCTGGAATACCGCGGACTGCAGTACAGCTGCGTTTGCCGGTTGCCGTCTTGACAGGGACCTGCTTCGGCCCTTACCGCCCATCCAATCACAACGCGGAAGACTCTGCCGAGGCATGCGGTTCAACTTCAGTCACATGTTGGAAGGCACGATGGCCCGTTTTGCTGAGGTTTGTAATTGACGACCGTTGGTGAGGGACGAGAACATGTGGCACACGCTTTTCGGGCGCCAGCTATCTTCATGAGACACCCCGGGCCATCGCTCGTGTGGTCGCACGTGGTGTTAAAAGGCAATCAGCGGAAGTGCCGCTGCGTCGCGGTTGCACACTGACCTGAGCGAACGCCGGCGAGCGCTTCGGACGTTTCGGCTGTCAACACCGGCAAAGTCTGTGAGGGGGGGGACACCACCTCCGGGTGTTCCGACCGGGGCCGTGCCTATCAGATGACATCGGACTTCGATATCGATATATCCGCATGTATTTCCCCGCTCTCTTTATGTGGAGTCTAGTGTGTGCGGTCCCACAACGCATTGCATGTCACCCATGCGGTCTGGACAATACATCCCGCAATGCTGGTGGCCACGGCCAATCATCGTTTACGCCTCAACCTGAAGTATCATGTCACTGTGCCTCCAGGCGGTGCCAATGCCGTGGCAGGCTGGTCCGACTTACCGGAGCGCGATTATCACTTCCCTGTCGCGTGTACCGGTCCGTGGTAACTGAGCCGCCCAAGGGCATTGTGTGCGGTGTGCACGCTTCACTGCACAGGACGTCTGCGGAATTGTACGTGTTTTTAGCCGCACCACGTTTTCCTTCATATCGGCAGGTGCAGGGATTTGAAGGGTTCAGGCAGCAGACCTGTGCAATGTATCCGAACCACCTTCCCGAAACGAGAGGTGTCGTAGACACCGCAGATTGGTGCTGGTCGGCAGGTGCGCACGCGCGTGTGTCTGTACCACATTGGTGTCGTATTTGATGCAGCACGTGGTTGAAAAACGCCAGTTTGACCGCTGGTATGTTGAGCGCATATAGACACACGCACACCTTCTGAAGAATTGCAATAGAATCTGCCGTGCCAATGGCCCGCAGCGTCTCCAACACGTCTGCACTGATTGCATTCCGCATGGTGTCGCCCCCCAAGGTCAGCAGTAGGTCCACACAGGACTGGACATCGGGGTGGAGGGGTTGCGGGACCACAACTGGCGGTTGCATTTGTTGCTGCACTGCGCCATCGATCGTCTGCAGATGGGGCTGCAGCATTGGGTGCTGCACTTGGGGACATACGTGCTGCAACTGCTGCTGCACTGGTTGGGGCTGCATGTGCTGTTGCACGTTTGGCTGCAATTGTGGTTGCATTAGGGGCTGCATCTGCTGATGCATTTGAAGCTGCATTGCCTCCTGCATGTGCTCTTGCGGAGCATGAAGCTGCATTGGCTCCTGCATGTGCTCTTGCGGAGCATGAAGCTGCATTGGCTCCTGCATGTGCTCTTGCGGAGCCGCACTCGGCTCGGCACCAGCTTGTGCGATCTGGGTCCCAGCCTGTCCCCCAAGCGCAGTCGGATGCGTCCAACCAATGCCTTGTGCCCAGACGGCCTGGATCAGGAAAGAGGCACGAGACAGAGAGGCAGGGGTCCAGCGGGTGAGAGGAGTAGGCGGGCCAAGCCCCCCTCGCAGAGGTACTGGAGGATTTTGGGTACCGAACTGGATGAACTGGATGAGCGGAATGACAATTCACACAAATGACTGTACTGCTGAAAGAATGGTGAGCATACACTGCACAGTGCACTGCATCGTCATCCCTGGACAGCCCATTTCCTGGAGCCTCAGTTGTGACAGTGGCAGCTCTTTTTTTTTTCAATGCTGTGCACTTCGCATTTCGAGCTCGTTTTTGTGTGGGAGGCCCCCTTGGGAGCTCTCGCTTCGTCAGCTTGCGCTCTACACAGCCACGACCTGGTCAGCCAACCCCCCGGACATGCCAGTGGATTTGCGACGTCTCGGGTGCAACAGCTTTCAAATGATGTATCGGGCAGCACGTCGGGGGGATCGGTACACGGCGTGCACGCCGCGTGCTCGTGTTGGGGCCTACCTTCGCTAAACCAACGCGCAAACAACCCCTCTTCTAGAGGGGAACCAAATGAGCCTCACCTGGACCAAGCCGCGCAGTGCTGAAGGACAACAAGCTCCTAACGTCACGGGAGAGCACCCCTCGGAGGGCAACAGGCAGCGTGTGGCATCCCAAGGAGGACTATGAGGGGATGGTGACCAGGCCTGAATAGCCTCACGGTCTGGGGCATCTGGATACAGGCGCGCCTGGGCATCCACACTACACCAGATGTTCACGTAAAATGTCACCTCCTATGATGCCCCTGTGATTGTAGCGAAGATGATTCTTGTTGTGGAGTGCCAACCAAAAGTAGAGAGGAAGGCGTGGATAACTAAACAATACTCGGAAGAAAGACAGAAATAAAGACAGAAAGACAGAAGAGCTGCACCCACAATCTTGGACCATCCTCTCGAGGGTAGAAATATACAACACCACGTTTACAGCCATTTTTCAGTGGTCGAACACACTCCTATTTTGTCCCACATGTGATGCCAATTGTTGGCGCTCATTCTGCCGCGGTGGCCAAATCATTGCCGTGCACTGCACTCGAGGTGTCCCCCTTGAAATGCGTCCAAGGCGAGTTTTGGGAATATGCGACAGTAGTTCATGACCCCTCGCCACAACGCAGTCGTTGTGAACGCTTAAGAGGGGCGGGGCGTGGGGCAATCAGAAGTTGGGTTGGCGAAGGGGTGCTGCCCCCCGCCCTCTCCCCACCGACCCCCTGCAGAGCAGCGGAACCCAGAGTGAGACCTCCACCATTTTTCAGCCGATGCTTTTGCTCCAGAGCACACATGGGACACCCTGATTTTGGTGGGCAGCGGGGGGGGGGGGGGATGGCAAATTCAAGCGGACAACGGCGGCAGAGCTCGTGCACAATCACAGCCTTTGACAAACACTGCGGACAGCCCCATGGCACTGTTGTTGCCCCCTGCCCCTGACGGACAGAGCCGTACCTGTGTGACCTCCCCCCCCCCCTGGCCCGCATGCGCTCCTTTGATTTACGGAGCTCTGAGCAATGGTCCTCAGGATTTGTTGGCTCAAGTAGAATCCTGTTGCTCATCGTATTTCGGTGAACGGCACCCATTTCTCCTGCGGGTCTGTCTGTTGTGGTGGACTTTGCGTTGCTGTTACCATTGAGTTTGCATGGGGATTCAAACTTTGAGTGGGCCTGGGCACCCGAAGCCCCCCAACCCAAAGGATGCATTCAAAGGGGGGGAGGTACCCCGCCTCGGGGCGCCCGGCCCTATGCCCAGCCATTGTCCCCCGAACGGCAAATGCCGGCGCAATGGCATTTGTAACCGACAGTAGCCGCCCCCAACCGCTTTGGCAACCTCCTCCAACCGCTCATCTAAGCGCTTCTGGGCCCGCCTCTGAAGTCCCTTCCCTTTTAATGCATCCGTGCCCCCAACCATCCCCCCCACCCTCTCGATGGTGCATGGGGACAAACACAAAGTGAATGCGTCTGTCCTGAGCCAACCCTTGCCCCATGGGTGACGACAGAGTGGGACGGCGCATGGCGCCCCCTCCGAGCACCCATCAAACCAGTCCTCACCTTGGCCTACCCCATCACCACAGCATTGGAGCCCCCCCCCGCCCCGCCCCGCCCCGCCTCCCCACTTTACCCAGCGTTTATGGCAGCCCCCCTGAGTTTGGCCGACGCATGTCTGCGTGGCTGTGTCGAGCAGCAGGTGGACGTTTCAGAGCAAATGGAACAAGGACATGAGGACACGGAGGGGGTGCGGACGTTGCACGTGAACGACGGAGGGCATGCTCTACTCCCCTGCTACGGACTTGGTTTCGGGGCCGGGAAATTGCACCTGCGGGGCAGAGGGGAGTGCGGCCTCTGCCATGGGGCCTGCCATGGCGTGGGGCGAGTCGGAGGCCATCTGACTTGCGGCGCGTATACCGGCGGCTGCAGAAAGAGGCCAAACAGGTCGGACCGACGCAGAGGCACAAGCGAGACAACACGGCCCTCAGGCAACACTCAAAAGAATGCCGTGTGCCTCCCAACCCGTGAGACTGAGGGACACAACAGGCGGCAATGGGGGTGGCTGCTTGGGCAATGCGGGGGGGGGGGGAGGCGGGGAGACGGGGGCTGCGCAGGTTCAAGGGGAGGGGCTTGCACGTGGAGGGCACGCACCGCAGCTCATGACGCCTGCCGGTACATCGCGGGACCCGTGAACAAACCCCGGATGACTGCCCCGCAGTGTGTTTTGCCGTTGGCACCCACTTAACCCGGAGCCGCCCGGCGGGCGACACGGGCACGATTGGCCATGACGGAAGGCCACACCCGAAAGGCTCCGGGATCTCACGATGCAGAGCACTGGGCACCAGCGCGCTGCCGCAACACTCGTGGGTGCATTCAAAGGGCCGAGCATTTCATGGGGAAGTCAAGTATGCCCGAAAAAAGGGCCCACGATTGTGCCCCCCACCCCCCCTCCTGCGCGGGGGTCGGGGTCCAGAACCGAAGTGCACACCCCCCCCCCCTTCCGGTGGTTTCACCCGCGGGTTTGCCTCCAGCGGGTGTCCAACAGCCACGGAATGGACAGACATTGCAGCGTTACGTTCCTGCGGTGGTTTTGCTTGTGCCGCATTCCGCCAGCGAGATCGCCAAACCAAAGCAGGCGCTTTCCGCCCGTCGATGCTGGCGTTGAGGTTGTGGCCACCCCTGTTCTCCGGATCGTCTTCGTCCATCCCAGACACGTACCTCCGCAACAGATCATTCGCTGTGTCCAGAATCACGTGTGACGACTGATGACCCCCCACCCCCCCGCTCCACAAAGACCATGTGTATGCAGTTGCCGATGACCGCCCACGCGTCCGTGTCAAGCGACCTGCCCGGCGTGCGCCGGGGCAGGGCATGGGACGGGATCACCCCCGGCCCGTGGGCCCGGTGGGGGGGGCTGTGCCGCTCCACGGCCCCGTCCCGTCCTTGGGGCTGGCGCCCGCCCTGGTCGGGGGAGGGGGCTCCGCATTCCATGAGAACACAAACAAGTCATTTTGTGGCGCCCGCTTCCCCTCGGAAAGAGCCCCAGGCCATGGGGAGGGACAGGCTTATGAAGGGGCTGATGCCGTACCTGCGAGGCCCGACGGTCACCGGGTCCGTGCCGACGAGGCATTTTGGGGGAGCCCACCAGCAGCCGTTGACCGTGTGGCTTTGTGCCCAGAGCACCGACTCATGTTCATTCGTTTGGTGACCGCACGGCGCTCGCTGTTCATGTGTTTCGTTCCCATCGCACGCCGACGATTTACGGGGGTTTACGGGGCTTTGGGCCCCCGTCCTCCAGATTATGTAAATGGGCGGAAATGCCCAAAAGAAAAGGGTGCAAATGCCCAAGAAATGGTGCAAATTTCGTCAATTCAAAGAATGGACGGTTTCATTCAACCGCTCAACCAACCACAAAAACCCATCACACAACAATTTGGTGTGTTGAGGATTGGTTGCTTGGGCCGTGCGACCCCAAGCGGCGAAAGTTACGTTCAAGAATGCGCGGAATTCTCGGCCACAAACATCCACAACTGCAGGTGTCAGCAGGCAAACCACTTGAAATCCCCAATCTACACCGAACTTGCATGAATGTACAGGAATGTACGCGATTGTCTGCGCGATGTACGAGGATTCACGTACTTTTCAGCGTAGATTGCCTCACCCCGCCCCATTCGGAATCAGCCTGTCCCATCGTCATGGCAATGGGGCTCATGCCCCCACACAACCTGATGTTCATTTTTGCTTCGCCTACAAACCCATATCCAAAAGCTTCCAAAAGGATGGGGCATGCCAACCCGCTCTTGCCAAGCTTTCCCCACCCACCCGAATCCGTAGACTGAGCGGTGCCCGGAACGAAGAGCTGGACACAGGCGCGAATCACGCAAATCATTTGTTCGCAGCACCACAGTGACACGTGAAGCCGGATAAATATGGCAAGGGGCCGGGGGCTTATTGCTGCTGATCTGCACTTGGTTTCGGAAGGCGTGGACCAGCACTGGACTGCGCGTGATCTTGAGGAGCCGTTGGGTCGCACATGTTCCGTAGATATGTCTGGTCCCTCGTCGGGCACGGCATGTCCCTGGGGTGACGCTGCCAACCGTTGTTTTGGCAAGACGATGGGGTACTCAGGCTCGTACTCACATTGTCCGATCCCCCTCCCCCCCATTTCCTGTGCGGTTCGCAAAACCACGGCGAAGCGCCGAAGTGCGTCATGGCCTCCTCAGCTGCCAAACTCCCGAGCCCCATCACCCACCCAATTGGGGGGGACCGGAGGGACGCAAAATCGGAACCCTGGCCCATCCACCGGACCCATCCACCGACCCACACCAGAAAAAAAATTCCGCAGGGGAAAACTGGAAATTCATTGAAGGCCCTGGAAAATTGAGGCTAATTTTTGGGACACAAACTTTTTTGGGGGTCTCCACTTTCCCCCGGGGGGTCGGGTAGCAAGTTCACCAAGCAACGGCCTGGTCCCCGTAGCCCTACCCCATACCACGCCACCGCCGGTGTTTTCTCTGAGGGAGCAACGCGCGCGGTACACGTACTTCAGTACATCCCCTGAACATGTTTCGGTCCGTTTGGGCGACCAATGGCAGACCGCCAATCCCTCACTCTTTTCCTCCGGCCCCCATATCGTTATGCCCCCATGACCGCAGATCTCGTGTGTCACAGGCCCGAAACACAACGTCGTGTCCTGGCCCACCTCGTCCTCCCGGCCCCTGGGTCGGGACACAAGACAAACATCAGACGCATGCAACAGGGAAACACGAGGCATCATCACATGAATCGGGGATAATCAGAAAATTGCAGCCGCGGAGGTCAACAAAAGGCAGGGGTCGAGGTTGCTTTGAGCTTGGAGCACTGTATTATGGGAAAGGGTCCAGACCCTGAGTTGCGGCTGACGTGACAGCTGCAGCCCCGAGGGCAGCGGCCACTGCCCTGGCTACAGCCGGCGCGGCTTTCGCAATCTTCGCTAAGTCCTTTGCAACTCTGCAGATTGCTATGGCGGGTCTTGGGTACTCGGTGATGTACGTCTGCACCTGTTGGCCAGGCAGGGCGTGGGGCTGAGGATGACACAGTGAAAGGAGCACGGGTTAGGGTCAGTGCCTAGATCTATACGTCGCTGCAAAAGCTGGTGGGCCATGTGGCCAACCGTCCGCCTGAAGCCGTACAAAACGGTTCTGGGTCCCTTCGTTCCCTTATCATATTCTGTTGCACGTCGCGTAAACTACATGCAGCACATGGAAGACACTGCCCGACACGGGGTGCGCTGGTTGTCCCACAGCGGCTCCCTTCTCAGAGACTACTCAGAATGGGGGCAAGCCCCTGAAAAAAGGCTTTGCGTCAAACCTGATCTCCGATGAACCGTCAATGCATGATGCTGATACTTGTGCGGTGTCATGGGGGGGGGGGGGGGGCATGGCAGAGCCCCTACGGAAATGACACGAAATCAACCCATTACATAGAGGGTCGGTGCAAAAGGGGGGGGGGATCAACAGTCTCACAGAGGCCCTAGGGCTGCATCGCTGCACATGGGTCACTTTGGGACCCAAAGAATCTATTTTGGAAAGAATTAGACTCATTTGAAACGATATCTTAGAGAAATCTTGGCACAATGGCACCCTGTTTGCCGAAAAAACGGGAATTTTCGATACTCCGCAGAAACTGGCAGATCCTGTCTTCGGGGCAACTTGGCGGCCGCGCCCAGCCCCTCCACTGTCTAGTTTGCCTCCGAAACCTTGTTTAACGCGTTCGCGATGCGTGAAATAGGGGGGGGGGGATACCCCAAAGGGCCCACGTGCCAATAGCCTCCGACCGGTAGAGGCGAACTTTCATGCGACAAACGTCGGTTATGCCGTACGTATGTATTGGACGCACACACACGCGCGCGCGCGCGCGCGCGCACGCACGCATACATCCAGCCCCCAAATGATGGAGACCCAGACAATCCAGCCTCCCTTTACTCCCAACACCTGTACCACATTGCATGCAAGGAAGTGAAGGGCCCAGCATGGCAGCCCCAAGGGACCAAGTGTGTATGTGTGTATGTGTGTGTGTGTGTGCGCGCGCGCGTGTGTGTGTGTGTGCGCGCGTGTTTGGGCGCGGTGAATGGTTGCGCTCAAAAGTCACGCGGGCTCTATCACAATATGCATCGTTTCGAGTGCTCGCAAGAAAGAGGGTGCCCAGTGGCTTGTGGATACCACACACCACTACGAGACCATCACATTTTCACAACGTTTCCACAACTTTGGGCCCGTTGTGCGCATTGCCATGTTGTTTACTCCGAACTGTACGTCGGACGTTTGTCTTGGTGCACGCACTTACTCCTTACGCTTACTTCAACAGGAAAAGATATTCTCGGGCTCGAAAGCCCAGACCACCAACCAGGAGCAGGAAAGGCGTCTTTGGGAGCCGCGGTGATCGATCTGCGAACTTTCTCGCCTGCCAATTCGTTGTCGTCTCCTCTTAATCGATCGGGGTTGAGGGGGCGGGAGCCGGGACTCACATGCATTAAACACCTGCAGCAGCGCCTTCATCGAGGTTTCAATGGGTAAACTCCTCAGCTCTGGAAGGATGATCCTACTGACGTCCATGGGTTGAAGGGTCTTTGTATTGACCATCTCTTGCAGGGCCTCACATACTGGAGCGCGCCGGAGCAAATCCGTAAAATATTCGCACATATTGGGCTTTTTGGGAATCGACGAGAAATATATGAGCACATTCCTGCACCATATGTGGACAGGCAGAAGAACGCAGCGCGTGCGGTTTCTTGCGAGGGCACATGAGAGGCGGGAGGGGTGATGCAAGGATACCCCCCGCCCGTCCTGATTTTACAAACTCAAAAACAGACAGGGGCTGGCGGGGGACTTCGGGGGACTCCAATACAACTTGCAAAGCATGTACAAGGAATGTACAAGGGGACAAAATTGTATGGGACTTGTTCACCATCCGTGAAAATCTCAAATCTTAAACTTTCACTCACCCACCCTGACGGGCAGACGCATACTCCCTCCGACACAGTGGCACTTCAGGAGCGGGCTGGGCAACGGTGCAAAAGCACCGCCCTACCTCTGATGCAAATGCCACAACGGAGCTACAAAGGCCGCCCAATGCGCTGAAATGATGCGACCCCAAGACCAACGTCGAATCCAAACCTTCCCACCATCGCATAGCACATGCGCCGCGTTATGCCACAAGTGCAACATCTCACGGGGACAGTCGTGAAATCAACCCTGAAAAAAATGGCGCAATTTCGTTGAACTTTTTGGCAGGGATGCCTGGCACCAGGTTTCCTCACTCCAAGCTTCGCGCGCTCCAAGTTTCGCCTCCCCTCGGGTGCGGGGGTGGGGCGGGGCGGCGGCAGCGGCGCAGGAGCAACAAACCGTGCGATGCTAGTGAACAGCTGCGGCCCAGTGCTTTGGCAATACGCGAGCAGCTCGTCCGTCAAGTTCCCGGCGTCCACCGCGCCCGCCGCGAGCAGCTCATGCAATACCCCCCTGCACTCCTCGGCCACCGCTTCCCACTGCTCCCGCACGCCTTCTGCAACAGGCAGACTGGGCGGGGCAGGCGCCTCATCCTGGGGCCCGGGCTGTGCGGCGACAGCGGTCGACGGGGTGACTTCGGGCGATGCCGCAGGGGCTTGTGCCGCGTGGGCCCGATAGGCTGACTTCCGCACGGGGCCAGAGGGGCCGACCGCGCCGCCGGCCGGTGTGGCAGCGTCACCGACGGCCCCGGGACTGTGCTGGTCGCTGGGAGGCGGCCACTCGCTCACCGCCTCCCTCCGGTTACCAGGCGCAACTCCATCTCCGTCAGAGCCCAGAGCCGCCGGAGGCGCGCCAGCCCGGCCCGCCTGCCAGTCCCCCCCGGGGGTCCGCCCAGCACCGTCGGAGCCCAGGGGCGTGCGCTCCGCAAACCCTTTGCCCTTGCCTTTGCCCTCGGCCTCGCCCATGCCCTCGCCCATGCCCATGCCCTTCCCCTGCGCGGGGTCCGCAGTCCACTGCTGCCCCCAGGGGTTGTGCTCGCCCCAGTGCCCCTCCCCCATGCCGTTCGGCTGGCCCGGCCACCCCCAGGCCCACCCCTGCTCCCCGTCCAGTAGGCCCCCCTTGCCCTGCCCCATGCCCGTGCCCGCATCCCACCACTGCTCGCTACCTCCGTATCCTTCCCATTCATTTTCCCAGCCGCCCTGGCCCTTCCCCTGGCACCATGGGTCCCAACTGTCCCCCCCTTTCCCCTGCGCCCCACTGTGCACGTCGTCCTGCGGCGGCTGCGGGGGAGGCTCCAACTTGTCCACTTCAGCCTTCCCCACACTCGACAATGATCTGAAACCCGAGTTTTTGCTCTGACTGTCGGGGTTCTTCGACTTGGCTGAAGACCCCTTGTAAACGACAGGGTTGAGCCTCGGCTTCTTCGGTGCGTTCGCTTTGGGCGGGGTAGACTCCCTCTTTGCAGGGGATGACTCCTGCAGTTTGGGGTCCTTCACTATGCTCGGAGCGGGCGGAGGCAGAGGAGGGTATTCCATCGCTGGTGCCGGAGCGCGCGCAACGGCCGGAGGGGGTAAAGGAGGAATGGTGCCCAGAGAAGGGGCGGGAGGTGGCAACGGTGGCGGTGGCAGCTCTGCCCAGGGTGGCTGGTTCACACCAGCCGTGCGCGGGTCAGCCTGGCAAACAAAAGGAAAAACAGGCACGTCTGGTGCAGAGGACGGGAACGCAACAGGAAGACCCAGTGCGATCTCTGGTGTGTGTCCGGGATGCAGGAGAGCATCATTCACTGCGTTCGCCTCTGCATGGGCGGGTCAATCTCATGAGTGTGTGGGTCGGAGGTCGCCATGTGCGAAACAGACTTGTGCCATGGGTCCGTACGTCTGGGGGCATCGTGTTGGGTTGTCCTTGACAGGGCAGATAGCCCCCCACCCACGAGAAGGAGGTTGCAGGCTGAAGGTGCGATTCGAGCCCATTTTGCGGAGCCCTCCTCCCCGCTTCGGAGCTCAACCGTCCGGTGGCTCCCGAACCCCTCCCCCCCCAGAGGAAACACTTTTACCCCAACATCGAAACCTCAACAGGATCGCCACATCGCAGATCATTTTCAGGAATATTCATCGGTGGAAAATGTTGTCCTTGGGTGGGGGTGAGAGGCCACCGTTCACAGAATGTTTCTCCCGGCGCCTTCGGCCCCAATGGGCGTCATGTGGACAGTTGGGGCACTTGCGCCCCTTTTCCAGACCTCCCAACAGACAACCTTAGCCCCTGCAAACCATTTTTCAACCACCCCATCAAAGATCCGTGGGGCAGCGGATCCATGCCTCGAACTCTCTCGGAGGTCCGATGCTCCGTGTTTGGCAGCCCCCTGTCGAATCCCTAGATCTTGCCTACTAAAATATATCGTGGAAGACCAACCGATCCGACCAACGAGTTTGAGAACCTCACTGACAAATGTAGCGGAAACATGGGGAATCTGCGAGCCCAGTCCAACGTCGTACACGCTGTGCAACACGTGCCTGTGTTTACTCGAGGGAGTTCATGTGCCCCCGCTCCTAGACATGAAACACCTGTTGGTGCATTTCCTTGGCATGCAACTCTTTTGCCAACGCAATCAAGTACATGGTCGGATCTTTGGGCACCTACGCAGAGGATGTAGGGGCTGAAAAATATCAATCAATGGCGTGCTATTCTTGGACCCTCATCCCCCCCTCGGCGGCGGCGTGCCATGGAAAATGCACAACTTCGTGCACACATGCACGGGTGCATGGGCACACAGCATCAACTCCCCACCCACGGGCAACCCTATGCAACCTCAAGAACAAAGCAAGCACCACACGGCACATGCATGATTTGATTGTTCTGCGTACCTGAAAAAACCCTGCCACCGGGATGGGGAAAAGGCAGCCGCCAAACCTGAGGCCAAGGCAGCGCCCCAGCCTAAGGCAGCGCCCCAGCCTGCCCTCAAGAGACAATAGAGGGCACTTTTTTTTTTCGCTTGAACGACCCTGTGGTCGTCAGCATACCGCTCTTTCGACACACTTTTTCGACCCCTTCCACCGAATATCCCGCACCAGACTTCTATCTTTAAGAATGTGAGCCCTGTACCCAGCTGCTCGAAGTCCAGTTCAGCACTGGACAGGTTGGTGAGGAAAGTTTTCTCGGCGTGTCTAAGGAGACATAAAAACATGATATTACCCTTGAACCTTGCAGGTTTCAGGGATTAGTGGACCCGTGGTACCCCCCGGTACCTCGCAGTCAACTGCTCGGGGCCACAGCACCCTCCCCACTAGATGGCACGACTCCGAAGCAGTGAAGCAGCAGCCACCACCTATCCGCGAGCGAATCAAGGTTTCATTCAAATCTCCCTCGAATTAATGGTTGAGGTGGTGCACACTCAAGTGGTGGAACCAGCCAGAGAATACTGGACAGATGGGGAGGACGCGCCATGGTCACAACCACAGGTCGCACGGTGGGTTCACAGCAAGTGAGCAAAGGTGTCGGGAAATGTTGTGAGGAAATCAGAATCCAGTGACGCTTCGCCGCCACGAAAGGGCACCGCAACGAACTCACACCTCGTTATTCATACTCCTCATTTCAAGGTCCTGGATCGCAGACATGATGCAATGTTTCGGTATCTAGGAGAAGAATTCCGTCCGGTTGGATGGCAGTGATACCGTGACACACGGCGACGCGACAGCGCCTCGGCTGAAAAACCCAAACGCACTACTCCTTGCAGCGATGTTTCATGCAAAGCAGTACTTTTGCCTCTCGTGTCGCCATTGCCGAGAATAGTCATACACATTGCCGTTGCATTTTCGCCCATCCACCCGCTGTACCGTGCAGCTCAGAAAGCCCCGGGCCCAGGATCATTATTCGACGCACAATCATTGGGGGTGTTCCTGTCCTACTCCAGTCTTGTATCTTCTGTAGACCCCAGACGCCTTCAGTGCGCACACATGCAACAACAATGGCAGCAGCCCATGGATGATTGGACCCCACACCACGCCTCCCCCAACCCCGCCGTAGCGGTTGCCTAGATATGGCCAGCTTGTTGGGCTGGCAACCACCGGGACCCGCCGGTTGGTCGGCGACTGGGCCAAAGCAAGCCACGGCCAGCCCAGCTGAGTGGCGGACCCAGCTGGAGCCCTCAACCCCCTCCCCCGCGTGCCCCGAACACTCTCATTGTTGAGCAAGGGGTCCATGGCCGTTCCTCCATGACAATAGAACGGACCTGAGACAATGTTGGCAACAAGTTGCATTCGATAATTTGACTCCGCTCAATGGCTCCAATATCCACCAAGCAGTTGATCCTTTCGAACACCTCATCGTCCAATTGAGGCGTTGATCTTTTGAGGAGAGAGCGAAAATGAGCAATTGCAAGACTGAACGACGACATGAGGGAAGGAGATGAACCAGTGCGCCGGTGGAGGGGCGATCCACACAAACATGCTTGCGGGTTGAGGCGGTCCGGGTCCCACACCTTTTGGGAGAGGGAGGTGGCTCTCCGGCAGCCGTTTCCCACGGCCTCGCCAAGACATGGTTCAGGTAGGTTCCATGCGGAGGAATCCACCCAGACATGGCCTCAATGCACTAGAACATGTCTAGACAGTAAGTATGGAATAGGAGGAGGACGTCGTTTGACAAGGGGGAGCAACGCCATCCGATCCACGGCGGATGGGTGCAGCCTCTCCCAAAGATCGGCGCAGATCGCGGATCGGAGGTGTGGGAACGCCGCCTCCCCAAGGTTTGGTGCCTAGTCAAAATGAATCCACACAAAACCTTTCACACGGTACTTGTTTGTGCTTCCTACACTATCATGGACCGCCATCGTTGCACCGGTGTGCCACCTCCCGTGACACCCTTGAGGATTGTCCTCAGGACCCGTTGCGAAGCTGTGAGCGCTCTATCTATAACAAGGCCAAGTCCGGCCACTTTGGGCTCTGTGGGCCGGTGCGAAGCGCGCAGCACAAGGCGGCCCGAGGGCCCTTCCCTCCCCGACGACGGGATGAGCTGGTCAAATTGTGCTGCAACCACGCATGTATGGAAAGGGGCACCACCATTGCTTGCAGTAGCCTTTGTCCGCACAACCCCTGACAATGGAGGCCAGATTCATTTGCTTGTGTAAAACTCAATTCCAAGCAGTGTGTCTTGAAACGGGGACATCCGTGCCTTATCAATTATGGTAGGCAGCATTGACTGCGAAACGCTGATACGCAATGGCGTTCATCAACATAGCCGGAGTGGGGTTGGTGACAACTTGGCACTCACACCAATCAACGATAGGGCCATTGAGGTCATGGTATATAATGTATTGCCCGGCAGGCGGCCTCCCAAAGGCTTCGTTTCACGAAGCATGACTCTCTGGTGATTCAATAGTGCAAAATGCGTGTTCAAGAGGGGCCTGCTTCGTTTTGGTGCCGCATTCACAATGAAGCCGAAGCTCCCTTGAGGGTGGGAGTCCCACAACTGAAGCATCAAGATGTCACACTCAATACCATGCAGAGTCACGGACCCTAACTTCTTGTTGGTTTGATCAAACCAACCACGCACACCGTATGACTCAAAGAACTGCACATTTTTGGGAATCAAGGCTGGGTTCTGAACGAAAAAAACTTGGTCTTGTGGTGTAGGAGAGCGGAAGGAGGTCCTTCTTGCGGCAACCACCTTTACTTTTTTCACATGTGCTAACATACCATCACGGCTCATCAAGGGTATCTTGACAAGATTTGCACACAATACAATAATTGGGCAGAAAGAAACCCCCCCAATTTTGAAATCCCCTTGGCTCCTTGCCTCATGAGCACTCGATCAACAGAGAAAAAAGTGTTGTGCATGCAAACAACATATTCGTATGCTGGCTCGAAACACATTGTGTGAAAAGACGCCCCGCGATCTCGGTGGCGATCGCCCCCCCGTGCTATACGTATACGTGCTATACGTACTAAACCACGGTTCACTTCTTGTGGAGTCTTGCCCCACAGTGAGTTTGTTTACAAACAACAACGCATCAAAAAAAAAAGGCTTTTTTCATCGATCTTCAAGTACCAATTCCACAAATCTCTTTCATGTACCATTGTGGGATGGGTAGTAACATCAAACGTCAAGAGGGCTAGGTACATATCACGGACTCCCATGAAAGAACGGAGGGGCATATTTGGGTACAATCGGATGGCTTCACGCATCATCAGGGGAAGGCACTGGCCCATCGCTTGGGCTAAAGGCTTCGCCAGGTGGTGCGCAAAAGCAATTGCATTTTCCCAAAGGCAAAAAGTTTCTATCTCTTGTGGTTTCCACTTGGGGTATTGGAAAATGGAAGGCGGCGCTTGTTTGCGCTTGGGGACTTGAAGGATAATTAGAATGGGGAAAGGGAGCACGACCCACAAGGACCGTGGGACAAAGTGTGTCACCACGAAGATCGACCTATGTTGGGGATTTGGAAAGCTGTACACAACAACCACAACTCTAGAATGTGATGCCTATCTAATGACTGTAGAGATAATAGCATAGCTTGGCATTGCCAATCGCAATCACACACCCGAATTACATCATACTCCTTGGCAATTTTATTCCATCCCATGTATGCTCAAGCAGTATACCACAACCCCCCCCCAAGTTTATGTAACTTCTTGTAACAAGGTGTAGCGACAATGCCCCACAGACGTTCACTGATATTCTCCAAGGAAGTTGTGCTGTAGACATCCTATCCTTGTCGGGTAGACATCCTAACAGCTTGGGCTCTGTCTGTGTTTTGTGCAACTGCGGATCTGTGCGGTGTGTGCCGCCAAGATTGTCTTGTCTCTTCTGCCATCACGCACACAATTGTAATGAGGGCACGTTCTTTCATGAAGTCCCACGAAGAGAAGTACCACTTCTGTTGATACATGTACATTTGGTTTTCACCGACCTGCAGGGGACATGAACATTGTCTTGCAACGGTAGGCACAAGACGTGCACACCACCAAAATTTACCCTCGGTTGTCAAGAGGTCAAAGAGGGCGCAAGCAAACACAACACTGCTCACAAAGAACGCGTGTTGTGCACCTTAGTACTTCACACAGGACTCCACACGAGTTCGACTACCAAACTCCCTTTAGTTTTGCGGTCTCAATGACCTATGGACATGCAACATACAGAAACGCGTAGTGAAGCGGGCACAAAGCGTCTTCCGTGGTTCAGTGACCAAAACAAACATTGTATGAAGAAAGAGTTAACAAGGGTCGCTTTCTACTTTGTCCCTTCAACACTTGACCTTGAATCACAAACAAACATTAAGCGGTCTCACATGTTCCCCCCATGTGGCTCCTACCTTTATCCTGCATTTGTCATATCTACCATCTTTTGTGGGGAGTGCCCGTGGCGTTCAGGGCAATGTTATCATGGGTGCATGGTCGCCACGCCATGCTACCCACAAACCCCACAGTGAGGGGTTATCGCATCGGTTGAGCCCGACGGGCCCCCGCCGATCGCAATTCCCTGGGATATGCCCTCAAAAAAGCCGTGTACGGCCATTTCTTGGGGTGGCCCTTGACCAACAACTCATTCACCTTTAATGCCGTCGGGGTATTATGGTACAATCGGTGTCATACTTTGGAAATTACGCCCTGCATTTAGGCTGAAATAACCAACAAATCGTATTACACGTGCCCAAAGCCAATAATAGCTTTGGCTTCAAAAACATCTCCAAAATTGTTTGCCCCGTGGCACTATGTACTAAAGCCAACAATGTCATGCGGGTGTCAATTCCTTCACCCTCCCCTTCCACTTGTAAATCTAGCTCATACATAGTCTGATAAACACGCCATGCTGTGGACATATGCGTACACAAACCACAGAGGAAAAGGCTGTTAGAGGAAAAGGCTGCTGCGAAGTGCGCGGCACGACCCACCCTGGCTTTTCCTAGCCGACAAAATCTCCTCCTCCCACATAGACACGCGGCCTTCCTGAGGGGTATTACACATTGAGGATGATTTTTGGCGATTTTTTTCAGAGCTGAAGGGGGCTTGTTTCGGGGGGAGAATGAGCGACAATCTGAGAACTTTGGGGGGGGGGCTCCGGCGATTCCCATTCTCAAGTCCGTCATCGGGGCTGCCGGAAACCCAAATACGACCCTCTGTAACCTTGTTCTTTTCTGCTACGTGTTTGCTTGCTTGTAAGACAACGAATCAATAGATCAACATAATTGTGATTTAATCGGCCCGTCGACAGTGTTGTATTGCCTTGTGTTTCCAACCCTTTTGGCTAGTTTTGGAAAAAGTCGTTTTTTCGTACTTTCTTTGCGTAGCGCCAATATGGCGCCAATTTTCACACTATGAAGACCAAGTTGGACACTGTAGCCACTGCTGCAATCTGTAAATCTAGTTGGATGACTTGTTGTAAGGTTCCAAAGTGTGACGTCATTGTGTTACAGGAAATGTATGACACAGCTCGTAAAATTGAGAACAACTTGGTAATGTATTGGTGTTTGAGTAGGAATGACAAGAAGGTTACAGACTTTCGAAAGGAGATGCAGTGTGTTCAGGATGTTGGTCTTTCTCTAGTGCTTGTGTCTTTTGCTACGGGGGTATACGGGGGTAGCAGGGAGTGTGGGGCCACCGACCTGTGTTGGAGGGAGGGAGGGAGGCAGGGAGGGGGGGGGGGAGGGGGGGTGTCCGGCCATTCCTATTCTCAACCGAAAATTCTCACATTGTCGCATATTCTCTCCCCTTCGATCTGCGCAACATCATGTACCCGCCAAAACCGCTGTACGGTGTAACTGCTTTGTAACGTTTTTGGAAAACAACAATTTGCAAGTAGTAACAATGAGATGGGTAACCATGTCATCCCGGCGCGCTAGGGTGATTTGCCGAACTCCGAGCGTTTTCCGCCCGTGGGTCACAGTCGCGTCGATTTCTCAAGATTTTTTTGGGATCTGCAGGATTTTTCTAGATAGATCTACAGATTGAGAGCCAGGCTCTCGATTGATGTAAAAAAATCCAGATTTGGTGGTAAATGGCGCCGCAGGTCACAGTGACGGCTCGTTTGAGCGCTACATAGCACCAAATCTTGTAAATCCTGGTTCTACGGGTAGCTACGGACCCAGGCTAGGTAGGAGGGACGGATCCTGTGGGTTTTTTCTGGTTGGGCTCTTTTTCTGCCTTGGGCACTGGTGGTACCTCGTGCTTTTCACTACGGTTTTCTTCTTTTTCCTAAGGGTGTCCATGGAAAACAGCCACCTTGGTCTTGATGAAGGACAGTTTTCTTTGTCCTTCAAGTGGACAGATTCCACGAGTCTCTGGTTAGCTCAAAAAGATCCTTTTGTGGCTACTTCGGAAGCGACTCCTCCCCGCGCGAGGCCCGGGACGTCGTATTACGATTCTGCTCGTGGCAACAACTGATGAAGGTCAATACTGGGTACCGGAGCCGCCAGAGGCGCGTACAGCGGTGTAAGGAGGGATAGCCGGATTCTGTTGTTCCACGGAATTTGTGGAGGGTTCTGGCCACCTGGGAAGAGGGATGACCACGCTCTTCCTTCTTTACACTTCTTAAAGGCCCTTAGGTGGAAATCGCAGAAATCCACAAATCCACGGGGACATTATGTGGTTGGCCAAGTGGATAAGAATGCCCCCACGTGCCCCACACCCAAACCTGTGGTTACATGATGAATCGTAGCCCGTTTCATAGATTCATCTTCATCTTCATGCGGCCCTAAGAAAAAAAGGCACCAAGACCAGTGAAATGCACAAGGTGAGCAAACAACATGAACTTAGTACATCGATGGGCAATAGACATGTGAACACAGGCACCCAACACAAAGGTGGAAAATGCCCCCCCCCCCCACTTCTACGTTGTGTGAATTGAACCGCACCACACCACAACATAACACAACTTGACACAACATAAAACCAAACATAAGATAACACAACACGCTGGCTTGACTTCCTCCATCTCTAGTGCAGAAAGGCACAACCCAACGAAAGGTCATTGACGTCCCTCCCCTCCCGAGTTCCGTGAATACAATAAAATGATGGGCACACCTTCATTGTCCGTCCTCGAAGTAGAAGAAATGAACAACTGTAACAACTGTAACAACAACGCACAAGAGACCGATAAGAGCAATCCGACGCCAATAAATAAGAAGTTCGAGATCCCCATGCCTAGGAAACAAAAGATTCATGACTTCCGTTTTCGTGCCGCCCCGCACGCAACCGACCGCATCAGGCACATACCTTAGCAACTTCTCATTGGTGAGGCGTGCCACCACTCGTCAACATTGTGTACCCAAGATAAACTACAGGTGGGACAACGTGACACATGAAACGTGACTCTTCCAATTCGCAGGAAGCACTAGTGGTTATGGAGAAATGGTATGGCTCCTTCAGTACCATGAACTCCTTTGATAGATGGGATGGCACGGTCCGGTGAAACCCACAAAGACAATGACAACTGCCCGCTAAAGAGATGCCTGCTTGCAGGGACAGGCCATCAGAAAACAGAAAACACAGGGAGAGGACTTGGGTCGTGCGTGCTCCAGAGGACCAGGGTCTTCACCTGCTGGTATATGGGAAAGTGTGCCCAAAGAAAACTGTCATGTCGTCTGACACGAAAATGAAAATGAAAATGATGGACACACACCTCCTGCTTGATGTGATCCTAGGGCCCAAATTTAAGGTGTGGGGTTGGGGCTCATCAGTGAAGAGGGCCAAGGTGCTGGCTGTCAAAGAGATTGTTGGCCGTGCACGCCAAGAATGGGTCCTGGCACAGGCATGTTCGCTAAACCTGGGACACCCAGACCTACTCCTGGAGAGCTCAGCAGAGCAGTTTTTTGCGACCCTTCTTGACCCTGACGGTGTCACTGTACACCTGACCCCACCCCTGTGTGCCCCCACGCTCTTTTCCATGCTGAAATGGAAGTCAATTGAGACAGGTGTGCACCCCCTTATTAAACGGCGCGAAGTTATTGCCTTCTGCAACGTGCCATTGAAGAGGTATGCCCGGGTCATAGGGAGATGCCTCCAGCTTCTAGTGAAGGCCCTGTACCTTGAGTGTACGACGCTGGGGTTCCCACTTATGCTTGGGACCTGCGACTTTTCTCAGGCCTGCATCAGGTTATCCTCCCACACGTCCGCGGTCCATGTATGTGAGCAGGATATGCAGGATATGTATTGGGAGATCCCCAAAGTACAGGTGTTGGAGTCCTTCAATTGGGCTGTCAAACACCTGGGTGAACAGCGTAAACGACCTGTGTCTTTTTTTGCCATACATCGTGGTGGAGACAAAATCCTGGACAGGCTGGGTAAGGGTTCTGAGGATATGTTCTGGAACGTCCCTGTCTCCTTTGTACTGCAATATGTCAGCTGGGAGTTGTACATGAACACCATTTTCACACTAGGGCCACTAATCTTAGAACAAGGAAGCTCAGGAGTACCCATTGGTGGCTGCCTGTCAGCACCAAAATCTGAGCTCTGGGCAATGTGGCGTGAACACATGTCTCTCTCAGAACAGACAGAAACTTTTCAGCAGGAGTGGCAAGAGGCGCTTGACGCGACAGCAGTAGGTGCAGTGTGCGTTGTACCGGGGCCGGGGCAGTTTACCCCACTGAGTGGGCAGGGAGACTTTGTTCGTTTCAGTGGGATCTGGGCGCACAGAGACAGGCAGCAGGCGCCAGACAGGTCCCCTCTGCATGGCCACACCTGCCCAGCTTCAGGTTTCTGGGCCCCCAGCGAGCAACTCGTGGCTTGGGTGCACATTGATGGGTGGGAAATTCCGTTTATATACTCCACACCGTGGGATGGGGCTGCGCTGGGACGCACTGAGTCGATCCTGAGGTTCTCCCCAAGGAGGGATAAGCGGCTCCTGACGAATTTCTTCAGTCAGTTCACGCTGGCTGATTTTGTCATTCACGAAATCTATTGCCCCAACCATCACACGCCTACACCCATTCCTTGTGTGTTGCTTGCGAGGTTCAAGGATAACGTGCCCATGGCAGCGATTCATGTGCCAGAGGCAATAAAGCCGAGGCTTTTCAAAGCCCTTGAATGCTTCCTAAAGGCTATGTACCAAATAGGCCTAAAATGGGAAAACCACGGTGACATTGCACAGCTGTGCGAGTGCGAGTTTGTGCCAGGTGAGGACGTATTCCTGAGACGAAAAGGTATTGTTCCTAACCTACAAGAGCCACTGAGACACGACTTTGAGTGGCAGAGGTGGCTGCCTGTGTCCTCCCCCAACGCCAAGCAAGTCCTGACGTCCACTTTCCCCTCATTGTTGCACAAGAGCCTCCTCTATTGTTGTAATCTGGAAGGATTCAGGATGAATGTGAGATCACTGGTGTGGGGGGCAGGATGGCACAGATATCCCCCAGACTGGTGGAAGAATTCAGTGAAAGGGTTCCTCCAGGAACTGAAACTGGTGGACTGCATCCCTTTCACTGACATAGACGAAGGTAAGGAGTTCCGTGGAGCCATGCCGACATGAAGTGTATGTATGCACAGGACGACCCAGCGTGTGTGGGTGCAGCGCGTGGGTAGGAGTAACTGTGTGTATGCGTGCGCCTGGTGTCCTAGGAATGGACTGAGCACGGTGCAAACACCTGTACTTGTGCACTGGCCCAGTCAGAAATGACCCCTGCTGCTGTATGGGAGGGCAGTTAGGGGGCCAGGGGGAGGGATAGGGTGCTGAGCTGTGTGCATGCCCCTGTGGGATCATTTTTTAAGCTCCCGAACTCATAACAGGTGCTTGTGCCGTGCATAGTCTGCTCCTATCAGAAAATGGTACTAACAGTTTTTGGCAACACCACGAAAGGGATGGGGAGAAATAGGTGAAGCATCATACACAGAAAATTTCCACATGTGTGTGTATACTAAAGCATGTGTGTAGACATTAATGCAATGAATGCAGTGCATGCACCCTATTTCACACCCTACCATGTTCAATTGATTTTGGCTAAGGAGTTGGTGCTTGTTTGCCTGTTGGAGTAGTTGTACAGCGTAGGCCTACGATTCAGGTACTCTAGCCCACCAAGGGTCCTGGGTTACCAGACAACGTCTCCAACGATGTGCACAATGAGGACAAGCGACAAGTGACATGCACAACCAAGACGCGTTTCCTTTTCAGAGTTGGCAAAACTCAAGCCCCTAAATGACATCTTGCCGGGAAAGGAAGAAAGTAAACCCATGAGAAATTGTCAAGAGGTGAAGGCGTGTTGACAAAGGGAACACCAATCACACGGCAATCAGCTACTAAAACAATGCAAGCAAAGGATGTTCCGTGGCGCTCTGGATTCCAAAGATCTTGGCCTAGAAGGGTAGGGAACTCTTAGTGCCCCGTCCCCTCCCCTTCCCTTCCTCCCTCGTCTCGTTTGCTAGAGGCAGTACCACTAACCCCTCCCTCCCCACTCCATCTTTGTGTGTGGTCGCGAGCGCCATCATTGGTCCGCGAGGTCGATCCATTTAGCGTGAAATTCAGGGAGTGTGCCGTTTCATTCCCTTTCCTTACATATAAAATCTTCCATTGCCGTGAAGTAGCACTTCGCAACTGACGGCCACGAAAGTGCTAGAAATTTAGCATCGATCGATCCGCATCAATATTCTCTACATAAACATATGCTTAGATCGTGCATAAACCCGAATCTACTTTATATCTAGGTGATGAATTTGGTGAGTGCGCAGCAAAGCAAAGAAAACCAATGCGGCACACGCCCAATATGTGTCGATACGGCCCCGAGAGCTCGTTTGCACTTCGTTGTTGTGGTTTGGAAAAATTCACCAGCATTCGTTTTGTTGTTTGAGGTCGTCGACGGCGACGGTGGAGCGCACATCGGGGGGCAATTCCATCCATGACGACCATCCACACACCCCCACCGTCACAAGAAGGGAGCGTCCGGGATCGTGACCTCAATTATCACGTCAATGGTACAACGGCACAAGAGGGGATTATCCGGTACCATGACGTACAATATCACATCAATGGCAGCATTACTATTAATAGTAGTACAGACCATGCCGTGCTTATACCGGCGTATTATTGCTGGGCAACACCGTTTTGTGCAAAAATGGTGGGGAGGAGGCAATGTCACAAAGACTTTGGCCTTAATTCCACGGAACGCCCATTTGCCAAGTATGTATGCATGCATCCAGTGAATCGTAGGGCATCTCCAACCGTCCGGTGGATTTGTTTTCCGTAGTATGGTCTCGGGAAGGAGCCATGCGCGCTTTGTTACCATTGAGGCCGCAACAAGGCGAATAGGTGTTGTTGACATTACATTTGGCGTGGGGTAGGGTGGAAGGGGGCCATCGCAAGATGCGCCTAACTGGTGGGAAACGAAACGTTGTGGAATGTGCAAGTGGTGGTTGTTTGGGGGATGGGTCGTCATTTGTTCCCGCAGAACGCCGTTTTTTTTTTGGTTGTGCGTTGCTCGCTGGTTCCATGCCGGAGCACATCATCCATTTGGTCATCCAATCATCCGATTTGTCCAAAGGTGACCGCGCCTCGCGTGGTTGGGGTTTCACGGGAGGGCACATGCACACGCGCACGCGTGTGCGCACGCACAAGAGTAAGTGGTGGAGGAGGGTTACGGTTGGTGAGGTGGGATGTAACGAGGGAGCTTTTACAACTACCACGAGGGGGAAGGGGGAGGGGTTGCCGGCTCCATCGCTTCGACCAGTTGACTGCACTAGGTTGCTAGACATTTTGACTAGACAGCTTGGCTAGTTCAGACTCGGGGGGAACGGCCGTTGTGCCGCTTGTGCCGCCGCTAAATGGAAGGGGGGGTTCAAGGGGCGTGCCGCCGCGCCGCGCGTGCCACGGACGGGGTAACCACGATACCAATGGCGAAACCCACATACTCATCCCACCCAGGCTTCTTTTCAGAGTAATCTCGATATGTTTCATGGGCAACAAGTTCGTCAAAGGAAAAAGCCCCCACAAAGAAATGTAATTGACCGACCATCAAACTATGCTCGGCAAGATTGGTTGCGACGCAATGCCAACGTGAAAGTGTGCCGGGATAACATCGCCGTCGATCCCTTTGGGGGTCGAGCATCCCAAAAGCAGGGAAGCCCTCAAAATGGCGGCGTAACAGCTGCCGTGCCCGGGTCCCAAGAATGTCGACTCCAATGAGGGGATAGTAAGGGGTTGTATGCCTGCACCACCCTCGTGTGCAGGTATGCAACTGGATTCTCATTTGCAATTATTGGCGGTCGGTGTATAGCGTCTAGGTATCTGAATGTCTTCCTCGCCTAGCGGGGATGATCCAACGAATCAGGTTGCCTTCCAACTCCGCATGTCGTTGCACCACGCCTTCGCACCTTCCTATCCAAAGGCGAGATCATCGGCCGAAGGAGGGGACCCCTCTGCAAGGGGGGTGCTTATTGTGCGGCGCCTGCGGCGCGACCTGCGGCGGCAGTTTGGGTACCCTCCCCCCCTTTGTAATAGCCACTCCCTTGTCCAAGCTACAGGAGGCGTAGGGACCGTATTAATTTGGTACCTAATTTTAATTCGGTACAAATGCAATGCAACCACATAAGACATGGGTTTGGTGATGAATTTGCTAGTTACATAGGGTCATGGACACATTCGTTGTGAGTGTTTGAACCCACTTGAACCCACCTAGCTCTGATTTTGGGAATATTTCTTCACTATATCCCCCTTTCTTGCACCAAGTCCTCATGCAATCTACCCCATTCTGGCCCCCCCTATACGGCAGGGGTTTTGTAGCCACTTTGATTGTGACCTTCCCTTATTACTTGTAGCAACATGGGTGTGCACCCGAAATTCCATGTTTCAAACACTTTCTTGTGTTTACATGGCTTTGGGAACGTGGGCGAAGGCTAGGGTGCACTCACTCTCGTGCGCGTCAGGAGTTGCATGCGTCAAGCCACTTATGCTCACTCCGGCGAGAGATGCCGCCCTGCGACGGACTGCTGGCTTTCTGGTGGCAACGCCGGAAAGACCGACATGGCAGCACAGTGTCCAAACGGCTGGGAGTCGGTCGACGGTAATGAGACCGAACATGCGCGCCGTCGCGCGCTCGATCTGAGCTGTCTAAGTAGCGGCGCCCAACAGTGCCGTCCGGCCGCGCCACGGCGGCTGCAAGCTCGGCCAGAGGGACGGACACGCCATTCTGCCGACTTGAACGCGATGAGCCTCGATAATTTATCTCAGGTAATTCCAATATGATCAGATTTAGATTCCTATGGAATCTGCATCTTTAATACCAAAACCAAATGGAATCATCAACCTAACGATACCCATAATGACAAGGCCACGTGAGGGATCAGACTTTAAGTGTGTCTCTATTCATTTTTTTGGAACTTACATTGAAATATAACCGCCCATCCCTCTACCTACGCCCTTACTTCAACATACGTTTTCAGAATAAAGAGCCTACGGTATTCTGCAGCAGCTCGGATGTCCGACGAGCAGCCGCCGGCGCCAGCGCCCGCAGCGGCCCCGTTCTCGTTGTCGGCGCTGCCGGTGGCCACAACGCAGCCGCAGCTCACGGTGGGACCCGCTTCGGAGGCTTTCATCAAGGCACTGGTCACGCACTGCCTCGAGTCGCTGTACAAGCAGCGCCACCTGAATGACGTGGTGGGAGGGACGGCAGCATGGACACTTAACCTGGACGATCCCGAGCCGCGCCTGCGCTTCAACGACCTCGCGCTCGAAATTCAGTACCTCGGACAGGAGACGTCCACAGGAGCATGGGTGCAGCCGTGGGCACACGTGCAGATGCGCAACGACGCTGCGCTGCTGCGAGGCTCCATAGTTCTCCGGGACAGCGTCGACATGACTGAGTTCACAGCGCCTCGGCTCAACTGCCGCACTGAGCCGCTGTGGCAGGGGCACGCCCTCGCCATGGCCGCGATCGGCCTCCAAGGCGCGCCGGCGTACTGGCGAGAGCCCACCGGCCAAGGAGCCATGTACTACACGATCTGCGAAGGGGCGCTCCCGCAGCGGCGCGCGGAGCCGGAGGAGGAGCGGGAGCGCCTCCTTGAGATCATCAACCATGGCCATGCCGCGCTGACCGAATTCGGCCTGTCGGACGAGTTTATCCCTGCCTTGTCCTCGTTCGTCGAGGGGCGCGGCGGCGAGATGGTGTCGGAAAACCGAGGCACGCAGATTGAGTACACGGTGCGTTATGGAGGCGAGAGGGTGATGGGCTTCCGAGTTGAGACCGAGGAGGAGGAGGAGGAGGGAGAGGAGGAGGAGGGAGAGGAGGAGGAGGGAGAGGAGGAGGAGGGAGAGGAGGGAGAGGAGGAGGAGTCGGAAGGTGATGGCCTTGACAGCAGCGGCGACGAGAACCCGAATCCATGTACATCTAAGAAGCAGCGAAAGAGCTAACTATTACGTTTGGGCCGCGGTACACAATTTTTGCGGATGCACCGCGGTTTGTGCTGTCGCCATCACCATCCACATGCGTAGTCCCAGCTACAGGTATCACAATCTGTGGCGCTGCAAAATTTGAGGGCATTGCAGTACCGTGCACCTGAGTTCTTGATTTCGTAGTGCTCACGTCTATTTAGGTGGCGAGACAGCCGGCTGGTGCAATCCATCGCCCCATGCAACAATGGTGCCACCCTCCGGAGATGAGTATCCGGTCACGCATCTCACATCCCATATTGGTGAAAGTGTGGTGACGGAACTAGGAGGTGTACACAGTGTGGGAGGGTCCGCACACCTAGTACAGCGGAGTACTTGCTTCGCTGCTGCTTGCTTCTCCACCGGCCCCAGCACCGGAGGCCAAGAATGGTGGTCCCAAATAACAACCAGATCGCCGCCGCAAGCTTGCAGCAAGAGTGCTAGGTGATATAGGGTAGCTGCTCATACTTGAGTAGCGCCCGAAGAAACTTCTGCAGCTCGATAACCCCACCCGGTACCACCGCTGTTTTGCTTGTTTTGCCCCGATCCACTGCCCCGCTCGCCGTCCCCGGCCTCCCCACCCTCTGTCACCCCTGCGGCCCTCCCTCACAGTCCACGCACACACTCACAATGCAGCAAAGCAGCATAATACAAAACAAGCAATAGGGTAGTCCATCTAGCTGAGGTGGGCTTGATTTTGCACCATTTTGATGGCTTTGAATCGAAAGGCCGCGAGTGGCAACCCTGCGACAAGCATGGCAACGGGCCTCGCTGCGGCAACAACGAGATTGCAGGTCGTATGTCGTGCTCCATTTCGTGGGCCGGGCTGCACCAGAGGGCTGATCGAGTCGCCATCACACTCATGAACAACAACGGTGGCATCATCGTTCGCCCAAGCGAGGTATCCTTGGACTGCCTGTACGCCGTCGACGGCAATACGGCATCGTTCAACGGAGCTATCAGTCCTGGCTGTTCTAGCGCTTTCAGTTGGTGCGATCCCAAGAACCCGCTGGATCAAAATGGTTTACCATCGTGCGGCTTCCGGCAGCAGGGCCGTGCGTTTCGGCCCGAAAATCTAAAGGAGGCGCGCCTCTGTCTGCCGCGGAGCGATTTAGACGCCCAAAGCGCTGATGAGTCACGCGTGTCCTGCGGACAGGCGCTCCAGCTGTACGCGCAGTACGGTGCACCCTATCAGACACCAAGCTTCAATTCGGGCTACAATGAGGTCACAGATTGATCCAATCGCTGCGATCACGGAGTCCCGCACAAGGCACATATAGCACGAGCAATTGGTGCACGGCAGGGCGATTTCACCACAAGAGCGAGACAGCTTTTGGCCCCTGGGTGAGGCCTTGCCACTCACCCCTTGCACAACTTTTGATGGACCCCATGCCGCATGCACCAGTAGAAGCCTCAGCCCTAGAGTAACTGGAAAGCTTTGAATCAATGGTCAATGAGGTGGGTGAAGGGGACAAGGGTGCATTCTGAAACTACTCCCACCGGCATGCAAGCATGCGGCAGTCAAGGGATCAGCTTGTGTGAGGCTGTCGTCTAGTTCTTACAATTTCATATGGTGGCACAAGTGACAGTAAGAGAGGGCGCGGGCCCCTCCGGTGGTGCCACCACGCCGAAGCCTTCTGGGGTGCGCTACCACTCTTTCAATCCGTGCCTGTGCTTCCCGCTGCTGGTGTCGCCAGAGGCCAAGGATGGATCCAGTACAGAATCTGTATCAGCTTGGGCACCCGGGACAGGATCCTGTTCAGCAGCAGCAATTCATCAAGGAGATTCCGGACTGTGATATGCCAATTATTTATAAATACCTGCAGCCGTCCTTCAGGGAATTTCGGCTCGCCGTGAATACGGTGTTTGCCCGTGATCAAGCCGCTTCTGTTTGCATTATCTATCCACATAGCCATCAAGTGAATCATCACAGTGAATAGCGGCCTATGCTCTACGGCTTTGTTACCATCAAGACATACCACAAATGGTTTCAATAATTAGGTGCAGTTGTAGCAGTATTTGATGAAGTGCCCGCCGCACCTTTTGGCAATATGATCCATGAAACTTTGAACCATGATGAGTAAAGCAAGGGTACCGAGTTTTTGAAAGCAAACTGTGCCAATGGTGATTTGCCGAAGGAAGTGCCCCGCCACCTGATCCCGAAGCATTGTCGCACAATTTGGCAATCTTGTTAGCGAGGATACAAGATGGGTGATGGTAGATCATTAGATCGGGGATCCAGTAGCTCACGAAAACAGCGCACGGGCATTGTTCACAAAGGAAAATTCCCCGATTTCTCCCTGCGACATGCGCGCTGTGCACGCTGTGCGCGCGCTGTGCACAAACGCCCCCTTCGGGGCACAGGGTGGCACGTTGGGTGATTGTGAGTGGGTGATTGGGTGAGTGTTGGATGGTGCATGGGGACAGATACCATTGGTAGGTCCACGCCTGGTGGGCTACAATGGGACGGCCTCCAACTTAGTCTGGGAAGCTGGGAAGCTTATGGGCGTGGCAGTCTCCCACTGCATATCCTGGTTTCAGACTCAGCTAATCCTCACTACGTGTCAGATCCGTTACCACAGTCATTTGTGGGATCATCGTAGCACCGGACAGCTCTGAACCTTGATTCCGAGACGCTGTCTCGAGTACCATATGATGAGCAGGGTACGCCAGCTCATCTTGGTCTGGACCAAAAACAAAATGGGACGGCCTCCAACTTAGTCTCCTTTTTGTTGTTGCTGGTTCCTCTATGGCACCCTCTTCCATGCAGCCCTTGAGCTTGGGGCCCAGGGCGACCTGCTTCCTAAGTCTGCAGCTAAATCCTTACATACCAGTGATCCTGACCTGAGTGGGCTAGTGGCCTCTTTAAATGATACCCCACCACGCTTAAGTCCGCTTGCAAGATTTGGAATGATAAATTAAGTTGCTTGATAATTCATCCAGCGCTGCCGCCGCACACCTGCTTTTAGCTGGCAGAATGGATACCCTTGTCGACGGGGGACTTGAGGACGTGCTCCAGTCGATTCTAGAGGCGCCGCCTCCGCGCGATCTCATCGCCTTTGGACTTTGCAGCAAGGTTCTGCTACGGCCTGCTAAGGTCGGGGCACTCAAGGCGCTGGAACGTTTGTTCCCGGGTTCGGCGGCGGCAGACAGCTGCTCAGTGATGTTCGAGCTGCTGTGGCGCTGGGAGTTCAAGTACTCGTGCACGGCTGCTGCGCTGGACCAGGCCGACAAACAGGCTGTGCGGGCGCTCGTTGCATCACTGGACCTGGCCGACCAGTTTGCATCGTCGGAAGCCTACGGCGCAGGCGACGAGGAAAAGTTCTTTGCGCATTGGGTTCCCAGCCTGCGGATGGAATGGGGAGAAACCGACGACTACTCTCGTCTGGGTGCGTCGCGTGTTCAGGGGATCCCGGACTTGCCACGGATTTGGGAGTGGCCTACCACGGATACGGATACGGATACGGATAATGTCAAGCCATGGGGGGCAGAGGTCGACCAAGCACAGGGGGTGAGCTGCGTTGAGGGATTGAAGGAGCGTGCGAAAGTTGCTCAGATCGCAGAGGGCAGGACTCCGATGATGTTTCTAGCTCAAGTGAAATTAGCAGAAGCGAAGGTAGCCTGGGTGGAGGGGGATAGCAGCCGGCCATGGCCGCTTCCGTCCAGAGGACTATTGTACTACTTCGCGGGTGTGTGGGGACAGCAAAAGGTGCTCTTCTATGATGGCAACGTCGATGGCGATCAGCTCGTTCCCACACATCCCTCTGTGTTTGGAGGTGAGATGGCATCACGTGCCCTTTCCCGGCACTTGGGTGCCAAACGTTACATCTTCTCTCGGGCGTACACACTTTTGGCCGACCCGGATGACGAGGACTACATACACGAAGACCGTGGCCCAGCAATATCACCGAGCCATCCTAAAGGCGCAAAGAGTGGGGATGGTGACAGTGGGCTCTGCATGATGGGACCCAATGCCGATGATGATCAACCCATGGCGACAGTAGTCCTCTTGAGGGACAATTGTGGATTCCAGTTTGGGGACTGTCAAAGCCTGTTCGTGACCATACCGATACAAGACTTGCTCAGAAGGAACTTTGATGTTGTTGAAGAAAGGCCGTGCTATCCGAAGGATCTTCAAACAGCGTATTTCAATCCGGGAGCGGTTGAATGATTGCAACCTTCATGCAATGATTTCTGTCAATTGTGATATCCGTTCAGGATTTAGACATTTTTGAGACATGTTTGGCCTCCATGAAGATTGCCAAGTTTGCAGTAGCTTCCAAGTCCGATGCAATTGGAATGCCTTGTAGCTGATTCATCAGAGCTCCTCCGTGTCTGATTTTACTACCATAACAAATCCAATTGCAAATTACATGCTATTACCTTGTAGCTGATTCACCAGAGCTCCTCCGTGTCTGATTTTATTACCATAATGAATCCAATTGCAAATTATCGGGCGTGGCAGCTCCCACTGCACTATATGGTCTCAGCGTATATATCCGCGCCCTCACTACGTGCTGTGTCTGCTACCACTAGCACACAGGCTGCCCTGATTCCAGATTCCGAGAACTCTCTCGAGCACCATACGGTAAGAACTTTGCTGGCTATGCCAGATTACCTTGGTCTGTACCAAAAAAAAAGACTTCAATTGCAAATTCTATTGCCTTCGGCAAGTCCACCTCGCAGAGAATCTACCCCAAGCCACACACACCCTAAATAGGGTATAAACTACATAAATACGGGCTAGAACATGCTTTCCATATCTTGGATGGTCATTTCAGGTAATCACGATATCAAAAAAACAAGTTTCAAAAACTTCGATTTTTGAGCTGTCCAGAGTGAAAAACTGCATGAGCAGGTTGTTCACCAACCCCTTGGTACAACCCCCCCCCCCCCCCGGACCTATTACCCAAACAGGGTGAAAAACATGTAAATACGGCCTAAAATATGCTTTACATACCTTGGATGGTCATTTTAGGTGGTCACAACATCAAGAAAACAAGTTTCAAAAACTTCGAATTTTGAGCTGCCTAGGGTGAAAAACTGCATAAGCAGGTTGTGTACCAATCCCTTGGGAGACCCCCCCCCCCGGCCCAATACCCAAATAGGGTGAGAAACACGTAAATACGGCCTAAAACATGCTTTACATACCTTAGATGGTCATTTTAGATGGTCATAATATCAAAAAAGCAAGTTTCAAAAATTCTATTGCCTTCGGCAAGTCCACCTCGCAGAGAATCTACCGCGAGCAACACACACCCAAAATAGGCTGGAAACTACATAAATACCGGCTAAAACATGCTTTACATACCTTGGATGATCATTTTAGGTGATCACGGTATCAAAAAAACAAGTTTCGAAAACTTCGATTTTTGAGCTGCCCAGGGTGAAAAACTGCACTAGCAAGTTGTGTACCAATCCCTTGGGAGACCCCCCCCCCACCCCCGGGACCTAATACCCAAATAGGGTGAAAAAGATGTACATACGGCCTAAAATATGCTTTACATACCTTGGATGATCATTTTAGGTGGTCACAATATCAGAAAAACAAGTTTCAAAAACTTCGATTTTTCAGCTGCCCAGGTTGAAAAACTGCATGAGCAGGTTGTGTACCAATCCCTTGGGAGCCCCCCCCCCCCCTGGACCTAATACCCAAATGGGGTGAAAAACACGTAAATACGGCCTAAAACATGCTTTACATACCTTGGATGGTCATTTTAGGTGATCACAATATCACAAAAACAAGTTTCAAAAACTTCCATTTTTGAGCTGTCCGGGGTGAAAAACTGCATAAGCAGTGCAGTGCATAAGCATTGTGTACCAATCCCCTAGGAGCCCCCCCCCCCCCCCCCGGACCTGATTCCCAAATAGGGTGAAAAACACGTAAATGCGGCCTAAAACATGCTTTACATACCTTGGGTGGTCATTTTGGGTGGTCACAATATCAAAAAAACAAGTTTCAAAAACTTCGATTTTTGAGCTGTCCGGGGTGAAAAACTGCATAAGCAGGTTGTGCACCAGTCCCTTGGGAGCCCCCCCCCCCCCCCGACCTGATACCCAAATAGGGTGAAAAACACGTAAATACGGCCTAAAACATGCTTTGCATAGCTTGGATGGTCATTTTGGGTGGTCACAATATCAAAAAAACAAGTTTCGAAAACTTCGATTTTTGAGCTGTCCGGGTGGAAAAGCTGCATAAGCAGGTTGTGCACCCGTCCCTTGGGAGCCCCCCCCCCCGACCCCCCGACCTGATACCCAAATAGGGTGAAAAACACGTAAATACGGCCTAGAACATGCTTTACATACCTTGGGTGGTCATTTTGGGTGGTCACAATATCAAAAAAACAAGTTTCGAAAACTTCGATTTTTGAGCTGTCCGGGGTGAAAATCTGCATAAGCAGGTTGTGCACCCGTCCCTTGGGAGACCCCCCCCCCCCCGGCCTGATACCCAAATGGGGTGAAAAACACGTAAATACGGCCTAAAACATGCTTTGCATAGCTTGGATGGTCATTTTGGGTGGTCACAATATCAAAAAAACAAGTTTCGAAAACTTCGATTTTTGAGCTGCCTGGGGTGAAAAACTGCATAAGCAGGTTGTGTACCGGCCCATTCACTAGGCCATTATTGGTGGAAACAGTCATTTCGCGTCTTTGGCACGGGTTGTGAACGGCCATAAGCAAAGCTACAGACTGCAAAAAACGTCCTTTCGTATCCTAGTAGGCATATACTGTCACAACATCCCCACTCGCACCCCTCAGGGTGGGTACCACGGGTTCACCGAGGTTGCCAAAACCGCCAACATAGCATAAATGGCCAAAAAGTGCATAAACTGCATAAGCGCTCGTCCCACTAGATTCGGGTTTATGCACGATCTGAGCATATGTTTATGTAGAGAATATTGATGCGGATCGATCGATGCTAAATTTCTAGCACTTTCGTGGCCGTCAGTTGCGAAGTGGTGCTTCACGGCAATGGAAGATTTTATATGTAAGGAAAGGGAATGGAACGGCACACTCCCTGAATTTCACGCTAAATGGATCGACCTCGCGGACCAATGATGGCGCTCGCGACCACACACAAAGATGGAGTGGGGAGGGGGGGGTTAGTCGTACTCCCTCTAGCAAACGAGACGAGGGAGGAAGGGAAGAGGAGGGGACGGGGCACCAAGAGGTCCCTACCCTTCTAGGCCAGGATCTTTGGAATCCAGAGCGCCACGGAACATCCTTTGCTTGCATTGTTTTAGTAGCTGATTGCCGTGTGATCGGTGTTCCCTTTGTCAACACGCCTTCACCTCTTGACAATTTCTCATGGGTTTACTTTCTTCCTTTCCCGGCAAGGTGTCATTTAGGGGCTTGAGTTTTGCCAACTCTGAAAAGGAAACGCGTCTTGGTTGTGCATGTCACTTGTCGCTTGTCCTCATTGTGCACATCGTTGGAGACGTTGTCTGGTAACCCAGGACCCTTGGTGGGCTAGAGTACCTGAATCGTAGGCCTACGCTGTACGTGTCAGACGACATGACAGTTTTCTTTGGGCACACTTTCCCATATACCAGCAGGTGAAGACCCTGGTCCTCTGGAGCACGCACGACCCAAGTCCTCTCCCTGTGTTTTCTGTTTTCTGGTGGCCTGTCCCTGCAAACAGGCATCTCTTTAGCGGGCAGTTGTCATTGTCTTTGTGGGTTTCACCGGACCGTGCCATCCCATCTATCAAAGGAGTTCATGGTACTGAAGGAGCTTCATACCATTTCTCCATAACCATTAGTGCCTCCTGCAAATTGGAAGAGTCACGTTTCATGTGTCACGTTGTCTCACCTGTAGTTTATCTTGGGTACACAATGTTGACGAGTGGTGGCACGCCTCACCAATGAGAAGTTGCTAAGGTATGTGCCTGATGCGGTCGGTTGCGTGCGGGGCGGCACGAAAACGGAAGTCATGAATCTTTTGTATCCTAGGCATGGGGATCTCGAACTTCTTATTTATTGGCGTCGGATTGCTCTTATCGGTCTCTTGTGCGTTGTTGTTGTTCATTTCTTCTACTTCGAGGACGGACAATGAAGGTGTGCCCATCATTTTATTGTATTCACGGAACTCGGGAGGGGAGGGACGTCAATGACCTTTCGTTGGGTTGTGCCTTTCTGCACTAGAGATGGAGGAAGTCAAGCCAGCGTGTTGTGTTATCTTATGTTTGGTTTTATGTTGTGTCAAGTTGTGTTATGTTGTGGTGTGGTGCGGTTCAATTCACACAACGTAGAAGTGGGGGGGGGGGGGGCATTTTCCACCTTTGTGTTGGGTGCCTGTGTTCACATGTCTATTGCCCATCGATGTACTAAGTTCATGTTGTTTGCTCACCTTATGCATTTCACTGGTCTTGGTGCCTTTTTTTCTTAGGGCCGCATGAAGATGAAGATGAATCTATGAAACGGGCTACGATTCATCATGTAACCACAGGTTTGGGTGTGGGGCACGTGGGGGCATTCTTATCCACTTGGCCAACCACATAATGTCCCCGTGGATTTGCGGATTTCTGCGATTTCCCCCTTGCGCCCTTTTTGTGTTCATTTTCATTTGTGTATTAATGTATTCTCGTGAAGCCACTTGGAAGGACTCGTCAATGGCGCATTAAGCGTGCAAGTATCAAACGTAGCATGCGAAGAAAACCAATGCGGCACACGCCCAATATGTGTCGATACGGCCCTGAGAGCTCGTTTGCACTTCGTTGTTGTGGTTTGGAAAAATTCACCAGCATTCGTTTTGTTGTTTGAGGTCGTCGACGGCGACGGTGGAGCGCACATCGGGGGGCAATTCCATCCATGACGACCATCCACACACCCCCACCGTCACAAGAAGGGAGCGTCCGGGATCGTGACCTCAATTATCACGTCAATGGTACAACGGCACAAGAGGGGATTATCCGGTACCATGACGTACAATATCACATCAATGGCAGCATTACTATTAATAGTAGTACAGACCATGCCGTGCTTATACCGGCGTATTATTGCTCGGCAACACCGTTTTGTGCAAAAATGGTGGGGAGGAGGCAATGTCACAAAGACTTTGGCCTTAATTCCACGGAACGCCCATTTGCCAAGTATGTATGCATGCATCCAGTGAATCGTAGGGCGTCTCCAACCGTCCGGTGGATTTGTTTTCCGTAGTATGGTCTCGGGAAGGAGCCATGCGCGCTTTGTTACCATTGAGGCCGCAACAAGGCGAATAGGTGTTGTTGACATTACATTTGGCGTGGGGTAGGGTGGAAGGGGGCCATCGCAAGATGCGCCTAACTGGTGGGAAACGAAACGTTGTGGAATGTGCAAGTGGTGGCTGTGCTTTTGCATGCTTGCACTGTCTTGCACCACCCTCATGTGCAGGTATGCAACTGGAATTCTCATTTGCAATTATTGGCGGTTGGTGTATAGTGTCTGGGTATCTGAATGTCTTCCTCGCCTAGCGGGGATGATCCAACGAATCAGGTTGCCTTCCAACTCCGCACGTCGTTGCTTCTCGAAGGCACAGATTGATCCAATCGCTGCGATCACGGAGTCCCGCACAAGGCACATATAGCACGAGCAATTGGTGCACGGCAG
This sequence comes from Eutreptiella sp. 'Long Island Sound 2002', assembly GCA_964036045.1. NCBI lineage: Eukaryota > Euglenozoa > Euglenophyceae > Eutreptiales > Eutreptiaceae > Eutreptiella > Eutreptiella sp. 'Long Island Sound 2002'. The sequence continues at coordinate 162,756,567 of OZ038378.1, forward strand.
GGCGATTTCACCACAAGAGCGAGACAGCTTTTGGCCCCTGGGTGAGGCCTTGCCACTCACCCCTTGCACAACTTTTGATGGACCCCATGCCGCATGCACCAGTAGAAGCCTCAGCCCTAGAGTAACTGGAAAGCTTTGAATCAATGGTCAATGAGGTGGGTGAAGGGGACAAGGGTGCATTCTGAAACTACTCCCACCGGCATGCAAGCATGCGGCAGTCAAGGGATCAGCTTGTGTGAGGCTGTCGTCTAGTTCTTACAATTTCATATGGTGGCACAAGTGACAGTAAGAGAGGGCGCGGGCCCCTCCGGTGGTGCCACCACGCCGAAGCCTTCTGGGGTGCGCTACCACTCTTTCAATCCGTGCCTGTGCTTCCCGCTGCTGGTGTCGCCAGAGGCCAAGGATGGATCCAGTACAGAATCTGTATCAGCTTGGGCACCCGGGACAGGATCCTGTTCAGCAGCAGCAATTCATCAAGGAGATTCTGGACTGTGATATGCCAATTATTTATAAATACCTGCAGCCGTCCTTCAGGGAATTTCGGCTCGCCGTGAATACGGTGTTTGCCCGTGATCAAGCCGCTTCTGTTTGCATTATCTATCCACATATTCGTGTGTAACCCCTGGTAGCTCACCCCGCCGTTCCGCGTGTCACGATATCTGCGCGAAGATGACGTGTGGCTACTTATCTCCCGTTTTGGAAATCAACAGTCCTTCGACAGCCCTCCCTGTCCCCAACATGCGCGCTGTGCCGCAATACTTGACTTCTCCAAGCACCACAGCCGGGTTCCAACATTCTGCAATACAAGGGGAGCAGTTGCCAACCTTTCCTTTCGTGTGCTTTTTTTTTTTTAGCCCCCTTTGAGGTTTTGGACAGCATGGCTGTTGTGTCATCGGTGCGCTTGCGGGCGAAGCACCGTTCCCCGTTTCGTACTTGGTCTTTTAGGGCATTGGTGGAACAATACAATGCGTACATCATTGTGCCTGGGTTATATTATGCGTATCAGGTACTTTCGTTTGCGGTGGGGTGTGTCCCCAAGGGTGTCCCTCTTTCTGTGTCTCCGTCGCCGAGCACTGCGCCTGTGCATGTCCCCGTTTTGGGCGATTCCCGTCCGGGCGTGTGTGCACGCATTGTGTGTGTCCCCAATGGCGCGCGTGTGCTTCTTCGGTTGCAGCTGCGTACAGCCTTCTGTGGCACTGGTAAGGAGCCACGGGTTAAGGGTTGCAGTCTTTCTCAGTCTGGCACCTGTGCTGTGTTGAATGTTGCTGTCGAACTGCGCTTTTCATGAATCGATCCGCTCGGGAGCATCACACTCATTGGATCTCCTCCTGCTTTCCTCCTCTGGAGATTCTGTCTGGCCAAACGACCGTTGGGTGTGTCATTTGCAATCTTTTGTGTGCAGTATTTGGTGGAGGTCTTTGATATGCCGGAGCGGCAGTTGCTGGTGATGCCCCTGCTCGCGGGGCTGGAGACATACAGCCCCACTCGAGCCAAGGTATCGGTCGCCACTGGCAGCTAAGTGCTGTGTGCGTCCCTGTTTTATGGGAGGTGTCGTTGAATGCAACAAGAAAGCAATGATGTGCGACAGCCGTAATCCCAGCTTTATCCGAGGACTTGTGCTTGGACTACTCCGTCGACATGCCAAAACCGCTTGGTGCCTAGGAATCTGGGACTCTCTGGTTTTGGGGCGTTCTTTGCAGTTCCACCGTGCGTGTTGGGGTCCTCGTCTCGAGGTCATACTGGGCATCTATCGCCTTTGATAATCAAGGGATGCTCCCGGCATGGCTGCGGGTAGAGGGGGCGGGCGGCGCGTTGGTTGATCAGGTTTGCCAGCAAGGCGTTGGTGAAATTGGCGTAAGTGATCAGGTTTGCCACTACAATGCCACGGGGATCCACACACCCAATTTTCAAAGTGGAAGACGCGTCCGCGCAGTGTCCAACCCGAGAGGTGCCTGCATGCATTTTTGGGGTGTGTTGCATCATTTCACGCGTGGGCCAGGCTGCAATGCATGCGTGGGATCGTCGTGGCGTGTTCGATGGGTTGGAGCGGAGAAATCAGGACAATCGGTCACCAATGAACACGGTCTGCATCCACCAAAGCCTGCAACGAAGACGAGGGCGCACATGGGTTGGGAGGTGCAGCGGTTGGGGTTCTGTTGATCATGGCGTGTCTCTCAACCTTAGAAGCCATGGCCGCATCTACTTGAAGCCCCGCGCCCGCGCCATTATACCCATCCCCCCTTTCCCCCAGACGCCGACCCTTGCCACAGAGTGACCCCTCGTCAGCTAAAACTAAATTGCCTCGTTTCGTTATCTCTTTCGACGTTCTCCCCGATTTTCCTGCACAAGCTGTTACCATTTTGGTGACCAGGGTCCTTCCATTGTTGCGGTGCTTCGACAAGGGGCCCAAGAGGCACCACTCCATCTTTCAGGCAGCCCATTATTTGTGGCACGGTGGTTATTTCATTCCAGTGAAGGCTGTCAGCATCCATTTCCAGACGCTCTTCCAGCTGGACCACGTTCCGTGTGACGCTGCAGCAGTCGGGGCCCGGCTGCGGCTGCTGCAGAATATTCTTCCAGGTGCAACGCTCAACACAACAATAAGCATCACCACGAGGGCATGTAACCAGATGTGAATCACCTCGCAGAGTTTGTGAGATCCAAACCACGCGGGCCGCCATCTTTGGGAAAACGCCACATGCCCCTTTTGGGGGCCCAAAAATTGCAAATCTTTTGGGTGGTTTCGATTGTGAGCCAAAGAAAATGTTTTTCTGTCCCAATGGGGCTTGGTGAGGTGCGGGTGCAGTTTTTGTTATGACAGTGCGTTGGGGGGTCGTAGTGAACCTGTGGTGCCACCCTGCAGAGGGGTCGGATTGGGGATGTTGTGACAGTACACCCATGCGGACGTGTTTCGCAGCCTCTTGCCCCACCGAGGGCCGGTCATGACCTGATTGAAAGGTGCGAAATCATTATTTCCACTGAAAATAGCCTGCATGCATTTTTTCTGGCGACCCCTGGCGACCCCCTGTGGCTCTTTGCTCCATGCCTGGATCATCATTTGGTGACAACGGGAGTACATATGCACCCAAGGGGAGCCATGTAGCACCAATAAGACTCTCATAATCCTGATTTTTGGCCCCTAAAAGTGCTGTTCTGGGCTCTTTTCCAATCTGCGGGGCAAAATTCGTTTGCAGGCCAAACAGTGATTTCCGGCTTTCAAGCAGGCCATCACCGCCCCCAGGCGAGGCTGGAGGCTGCAAAACACGTCATTTTGCATCCGAACAGACAACATCCCCAATCACAGGGTCACTAGAGCTCCCAAAGTGATAACAAAAATGACTGAAAGCTGCATAAACTGCAGGAGCGCTCACCGAATTCCGCCTCGCCAAGCCCCATGAGGTTGGGACCCGAAACAATTTTTTGGCTCATAATCGAGAAAAATTAAAAGATTTGCGATTTTCATCCTTTTTTGGGGGGGGTCAAAAAGGGGGGCTTTTTTTAACATTTCTTTACCTCCTCCCCCCCTTAAAAGTGCGTTTTGGTGGTGGTGGGGCTATGGTCTCAGGGGTCCCAACCAAAAAATTGGTGTTTTTTTTTGCAAGGGTTGACCACGAAATGGCGGTTTTTTCAGGAACGTCTGATAAATGCCGGGTTGCAGTGAGCCAGGGTTGGGTCATCATTTGGTGACAATGGGTGCACATGTGACCCATGAGAACCGTGTAGCACCAATTGGGCCCCCTCCGTGGTGCCTATTGCTAGATAAAAGGGTCCCTTTGGGCTATCTTGCACCATGGTGGGCATTTGGTTGGCCTATTGTGGCCATTTCAATCTGGACGCTGCTCCCATTCCACTTTTCTCTTGTATATGGACCCCCTCGCCAATGGTGGGGCCCCGGGTTCCCTCTCTGAGTTCCCTTGATCGCCCCCGCCCCCTTTGGCCCCCACTGGTGTGGATTTTGCCGTTTTCAGGCCAGCATGGGTCGGTGCCCTCCGATACCTGCTGGGTGGACTTGGGCTCGGCTTGGGTCACCATTTGGTGACAATGGGTGCACATAAAAACCTGTGGGGGGGCATGTAGCACGAAGTAGGCCCTCCTAGTGGTGCTTATTGGCCCCTAAAAGTGCCGTTTTGGGCGTTTTGGCACCATGGTGGGCCAATTTGGTTGGCCTACTGTAGCCACTATCTGTTCATCCTGACTGAGGTTCCATTCAACTTTTTTTCTTGTCTGTGTAGCCCCTAGCCAAGAGAGAGGTCCCAAGGTCTATCTCTGGATACCACAGCCCTCCTCTTGGGCCCCTTTCTTTGGGGGGGGGTTTGACCATTTTCAGGCTGGCATTGGTTGGCTGAGTATCGCAATTTTTGTGTGACCTCTGATGAACGCTGGGTTGCGTAGGATCAGGCTTTGGTTATCATTTGACGACAATGTGAGCAAACTAATCCCTCCGATGACCACTAGGTTGGCCTCAGCTAAGCTTTGGCCATCGTTTGGTGACGATACGAGTACCCCCCTACCCTGGGCCAACTGGTGCACTTTGGGGCGGGGTTAGGGACCCCCCCCCTATTTGGGGTCGGGAAACACCAAAAAAAAAGTGTTAGAATGCATTTCAAAGGTCTACATTGGGTAATTGCCCCCATAAAGATGTGAGAAGGGCCACAATAGGCTAAAAATAGGGTATGACATCACAGCTGCCAAAATCTGAACAAATGGACTAAAAATAGCCCCATTTCCCCTAGCCATAGTCTTTATAGGCCGTAATAATGCACATTGAACCATTTTAGTGAGGGAAAATGTACAACACAATCCCACTTTATGTATTTTGAGTGGATAAAAGGGTTGGAATGGATATTTCTCATTATAAAGAGCGATTTTTAGTATTTTTGTTGGGATCCTGATTGTAGTGATGCCATACCCTATTTTTAGAAACTATGAGCCCTTCACTTGGGCAAATACCCTCTAAAAACAATCCAATTCACTTCTAAAACATGATTTTTCGTGTTTCCCGACCCCAAAATAGGGAGGAGGGCCCCTAACCCCGCCCCAAAGTGCACTGGTTGGCCCAGGGTAAGGGGGCGGGGGGGTCGCCGTATACACCATGTAGATTACCACACACCCTCTCCGCTTAAATCTAGCCACCAAGCAAGAAAGCAAGCAACAAGCAAGCATGCAAGCACTTCTCCATTCTGTTTTGGCTATTGCTCCGTTCCAACGCTTTGGGCTTTACTCTACTCTAGCCATCCTAGAGCCTAGGTGGTGCCCTTGCCGAATCCAAGTTTTGAGCCAAAAACTCACCGGTGGCGCCCCGGGGTGGGGGCGCCACATTGGGAGGTGCCCTCCCAAAAGTGCGCATTTTGTGCCACAAAACAGCCTTTTTTTGGCCCAAAGCGGCCCCAAAACCCGGTCAAACCGGACAAACGAAGGGAAACAGTGGCTACACTTCACATACCCCTTGATTACCCCGTGACAAAGTGCCCTTTGTAGCTCTCTAACTCCGCAAAATGTCCGAGGAACGGCCCAAAAACGGTTAATAATGGCCCAAGATGTGCGCACTTTGTGTCAAATAGAGCCAAAACCAAGAACGGGCTGTATCTTGGGCCACGTGGCTCAAATCAGAAATCCGAGGGCACATAGTCCACCCGCAACCCCCCATCTTTTTGTGGTTTCCAAGCCTTAGAATCGCCCGGAAACACTTGGACCCCCGTACCGCTGGTCGCTTGGTGGAGCCATAGGGCAGCCCGGGCCGTGCATGGTGGGGGCCAACGGTGGGTCCACCAGGGTCCCCGGGGCGAAAAACATGATTTTTTCCAGGGTCGTTCCTTGACCACCTAGGGTGCTCAAACAAGTGTTTTTAGCCCGTTTTGAGCTCGTGGTGATGTGTTTTAGCCCATTAAAAATCCCAAAATGCCTTGAAAATGGGCCGTTTTGGGACCAAAAATGGGTCAAAAATGGGTCAAAAGTGTGCCCCAAAGTTATCTTGGACCATTTGGGATGCTCAAACAAGTGTTTTTAGCCCGTTTTGAGCCCCTGGTGACGCGTTTTGGGCCATGGAAAATCCCAAAATGCCTGAAAAACGGACCGTTTTGGGACCAAAAATGGGTCAAAAAACGGGTCAAAAACACATTTTTCCAACAGTGATCTGGGACCGTTTGGGGTCCAGAAACAAGTGAATTGAGCCCATTTTGAGCCCGTTTTGACCCAGTTTAGCCCCTTCCGCCACATATATACACCAAGTTGTACACTTCGCACCTATCTTAGAGTCGTATTGTGGACCCACCTAGAGTTGGGGAGAGGGGTGTAGATTAGAGGATATGTATATATCCTCTAATCTTCACCCCTCTCCCCAACTCTAGGTGGCTCCACAATATGGCTCTAAGATAGGTGCGAAGTGTACAACTTGGTGCATACATGTGGCGGAAGGGGCTAAACCGGGTCAAAATGGGCTCAAAATGGGCTCATTTCACTTGTTTGTGCTTCCCAAACAGTCTAAGATAACTTTCGGAAAAACGGTTTTTGACCCATTTTTGGACCCATTTTTAAGGCATTTTGGGATTTTCCATGGCCCAAAACGCGTCACCAGGGGCTTAGAACGGGCTAAAAACACTTGTTTGAGCATCCCAAATGGTCCAAGATAGCTTTGGGGAAAACACGTTGTTGACCCCTTTTTGGTCTCAAACGGCCCGTTTTCAAGGCAATTTGGGATTTTTAATGGGCTAAAACACGTCACCACGAGCTCAAAACGGGCTAAAAACACTTGTTTGAGCATCTGAGGTGGTCAAGGAACGACCCTGGAAAAAATCATGTTTTTCGCCCCGGGGACCCTGGTGGACCCACCGTGTGGCCCCCACCATGCACGGCCCGGGCTGCCCTATGGCTCCACCAAGCGACCAGCGGTACGGGGGTCCAAGTGTTTCCGGGCGATTCTAAGGCTTGGAAACCACAAAAAGATGGGGGGTTGCGGGTGGACTATGTGCCCTCGGATTTCTGATTTGAGCCACGTGGCCCAAGATACAGCCCGTTCTTGGTTTTGGCTCTATTTGACACAAAGTGCGCACATCTTGGGCCATTATTAACCGTTTTTGGGCCGTTCCTCGGACATTTTGCGGAGTTAGAGAGCTACAAAGGGCACTTTGTCACGGGGTAATCAAGGGGTATGTGAAGTGTAGCCACTGTTTCCCTTCGTTTGTCCGGTTTGACCGGGTTTTGGGGCCGCTTTGGGCCAAAAAAAGGCTGTTTTGTGGCACAAAATGCGCACTTTTGGGAGGGCACCTCCCAATGTGGCGCCCCCACCCCGGGGCGCCACCGGTGAGTTTTTGGCTCAAAACTTGGATTCGGCAAGGGCACCACCTAGGCTCTAGGATGGCTAGAGTAGAGTAAAGCCCAAAGCGTTGGAACGGAGCAATAGCCAAGACGGGATGGAGAAGTGCTTGCATGCTTGCTTGTTGCTTGTCAGCTAGATTTAAGGGGGAAGGGGAGTAGCAATATATTGGGGGTGCTTGTGGGGGGGTCAGGGTACCCCCCCCCCCAATTTTGAGGGTGGCGCTTTCAACCAAAAAATAGCATTTGGAAAGATTTAGATGTGTCTGGGTTTTGGGGCCTACAAAGGGGTTGGAAGGGTTAAAAATCGGGCATGACATCCCCAATGATACGATCCCACCCAAACTGCTAAAACTAGGCACTTTACCCCCCAAAATAGCCCATCCCTACCTTTAACCCCCCCTAAGCCACAAAAGTTCCAAACCTTTTCCTTCCGTTTGCCCATTTTCATCCCTGATGGTCACGTTTAGGGAACAATAATGTCTCATGTCACCAAGTTTGTCCCTCAGTTGCCTCTTTTTAGGAGTCTAGATAGGAGTCTATCATCAGTGATGTCATGCCCTATTTTTAGCCCTTCCAATCCCTTTGTAGGCCCCAAAATCCACCCCCACCCGTCTAAATACCTTCCAAAACATGTTTTTTTTGAGTTCCCCGCCCTCAAAATAGGGGGGTGGGTGTCCTTATTTCCCATTGAGGAACCACCCAATAGTAGGGGGTGGGGGGGGCAGAGAGTACACTATCACCTATGTTTATATACAGGCAGCCATGTAGTACCAATCTGGCCCAGCTATTGGGGTCCATGTGCCCGTGAAAGCTGTTTTCAAGCTAGATCAGCCTTTTTGGATAAATGGAGCTGCAAAACTCTACGGCCACGTTATGGGGCATTGTTAGAGGCAATTCTCTGTGAGGGAGGGTTGCTGAATGCAAAGGGGGGTGTTGAAAAAAGTCAAAATGCCCCTCCCCCCCCTATCCATCTGGGCCCAAAATTGCATTTTCCTTTCAACTTTGAGCTGCAAAGGCATTCTTGGGTCCCAGCTGCATCGGGTTTGGTGAGGGTGGGTGTGATGAGCACTGCTGTAGTTCATGCTCAGGGTCACCTCAGGGTCCCCTCACCACGCACATACTGTTCCGCTGGTGTGGGCCGTCAGGCACCATGGGATGTCTAGCGGCGGCGTTGCTTGGCCGCATCTCCTCCTACTCCTCCTCTTCCTCCCATGCATGTGTGTGTGTGTGTGTGTGTGTGTGTGTGTGTGTCCACCGGGTGACCGGTAGGCAATATATGGTACCGGAGACTGCTTTTGTCGGGGCTGAAAAACATAGGAGGTAGGAGCACAGTAGGAGCCCAAACGCGATCACCGAGGGCGGTGTGAACTGACTTGATCACACGTGCACGTGGCATAGTGCATACACGACCTGCCCTGATGTTGCACACTGACTGTGAAGTTCTGAACCCCAATCAGATGAGGCTGGCTGGCCTTCGTGGCAGTGCTTCTCAGGCTAGTACCGGTCCACGACTACTGCTGCGCGCCTGCTTCCTGCAGAAAGGCGCCTATTGGCGTTGAACATGCTTTGTCTTGTTTGACTGTCCAACTGACGAGAATTGAGCACTCAGCGCTTTTGTAAGTACCTGTTTGTCGCGTCTTATGTGTGTGTGTGTGTGTGTGTGTCTGTATCTGTTCTTGCTGGTGCTGGGCTTAGGTCGCTTTGCGTCATCCGCGCGCGCGCGCGCGTGTGTGCCTCGAACAATGTTTCTGTCTTTGTTTTGATTGGCCTGACGAGGTGTTTGGAGGCATTTGCTCCGTGACCCTGCCCTGCTGTGCTCCATATCATCCACACTGGGCCTTCGGTCGTTGGTTCATTTGTTTCCCTGAAGTCTGTGTGTGTGTGTGTGTGTGTGTGTGTGTATGCACGGACTGTGCAGCACGGATGACCAGGGAGACCACACAGTGGGTGTTGTGCTCCCAGAACAGTGCCACACACCCAGAACACCCAGTGCATTCCTCAGCTAGTGGTGCTCTTCTCCCTGTGCCATTTGTGCAGATCGTCCACAGCAGTCGAAACGTTTCAGAGTGACGTATGCAGAGACAATTGACCTCCTGATGCCCATTAATCACAGTATCGGCCTCAAGCAATTGCATGTCGCAGTGCCCCACATGGAAATTGTGTCCGTAAGATTGGATCATTTGCCAGTGAAGCAGCAAATTGAGCTTCTGGCAGACACAGGTTTGTGCCAGCACCCCCCCCCCCACCCACCACCATGTGTTTGTGAAGAATCAGGGGCCACATTTCCGCATGGTGTAGTTCCAAGTGCCTCCACACTCCGGACCACATTTGTGGATTGGGCTGTGGCTCGGTTGGAGCCCCACACCCCGACATGCAAACCCCCTTCAGTATTGCAACCTTTGTGATCGCACACATATCATGCCCTGAGTGTTGTCCCTTTGTGACGAAGCAGGGGCCACGTGTCCCCAATCTGTCACATAGCAGGGACCAAACTTCCACACAATGTGTGAGGAGCAGGGACCAAACTTCCACACAATGTGTGAGGAGCAGGGGCCACACTCCACACAATGTGTGAGGAGCAGGGGCCACACTCCACACAATGTGTGAGGAGCAGGGGCCACACTCCACACAATGCGTGAGGTGGCAGGGGCCACACTCCACACAATGTGTGAGGAGCAGGGGCCACACTCCACACAATGTGTGAGGTGGCAGGAATCACATTTCCGCACCATGTGCGAGGTGGCAGGGAACACGTTTCCACGCAATGTGTATGGGGACAATGCCAAACAGTGTGTGAGGGAGGGAGGAGGAACAATGCCACACAATGTGTGAGGGAGCAGCGACCACACTTCCATGCAATGTCTGAGGGAGTCTGAGGGAGCAGGGACAATGCGTTGGTGCATTTTCCTGCTTACCCCACCCCCTACCCCAGGGCTTCTTTAGAATAATTAAAAACCAAGGGGGGGGGAGCCCTCCCCCAAAACCCCCTCCTCCCCTCCCCCCCCCCTGCTCAAAAGAAGCCCTGCCCTATCCCCAACCTCATCCTACTTTTTGCGTTTTCTGGTTCTTTAGTAGACAAAGGCCTAAGTTGTATCTTGCTTCTATCCACTCCCTGAGCAGTACTTATTTCCTTTCTCCACCTCTCAGTTCCAAGTCCCCTCGTGTTTTTAGGCAGAATGGTTTCTAACACTGAATTTGAATCGGATGGCACCAATTCATTTAGCCCTGACAAGAAGCCGCAGTGTGTGTTTGGGCAAAGGTGGGGCTGGTGCCAAGCATCGCACCATGTTGGTGAACTCGACTGTGGCACATTTTCCAAACAAACCCCTCTAGGAACACGAGAACTGGCAAAACAACCCATTTGTGTCGTGTTCCTCAGGTAGGGAGCCTGTGGTACACCAAACAAAGAGTTTTGTGGACACACATCTCGGTAGAAGGTGCCATTATTGAAGGCAAGGGTCCTTTGACTCGTGGGGGCTGTGGTCTGCCGACCCAAGCCCAGTGCCTAGAGCCTTCGGTGACACGGCCTGTGATGCTCTTGTTCTCTGCACCGCAATCAATGTTGCCGCAGATGTCCTCGTGGCCCCCAAAGGGGACCCTCTGTACAGTCTGGTGCATTTGCGCGAGGGGGCAACGGTGATCGAGGCCATTAGCCGCCCGTACCCGTACTACAACGAGACGTTAGTGTTCCTGGATCCCGCCGCGCTGTGCCGTGCTCTGGGTCTAAAGTACAGGCAATACTTTCTGACGCACGTTGGGCAGGCCTGGGAGCAGCCAGCACCGAATGCCACCCATCTCGCGCTTCTCCTGGAGGAGGCGTATACCTCACACAAGGTCTCCCTTTTCCTCCAGTCTGCTGTTTCCAAGGGGCTCCAACCGCCCGATCCGTCCGCCTCACGACATCACTGAGCAACCCCAGGGGCAATGCAGGGGTCTCATAAACCATCCCCATCCAACCTCTTGACCCCCCCACCTCTTCATGCAGCAGACGCTTGCGGGGCTGCAGGGGGACTGAGCTGCAGGGAGAATGGAAATGTGTGCTTCCAGGGCCAGATTTCTTTGCATGTCTGCTTCACCCAGAGTTTTCGCCGGTGTCCGAGAATGTCTGCAGTGCCCGTGAGTTTCTGCCTCAAGTTTCTCCCCTTCGGGTACTGACCAAGATTCAGCACCACCAGCGGAGGAGACATGCCCCCCCCCCCCCCGCTAGAATGTTGGGGTTTACCAGGGTGCCGGACAAAGCTGACCTGAGGGAGGGTCGCAGGGAGGCTAGAGCATGATATGCCGTGCATTGCACGGTATCATGTGGCGTTGTGCTCAGCAGGGCGGACATGCACCGATGCTTTGCCACATTTCTGTTAGACTTCGCCATTTGTGCAATGGCTCGAATGGCTTATGGCCTCCCACCTTCAAGTAGTCAGGAAACCATTGCCCATCACCTTCGGCTCAATCCCAAATTAAAGCGCAAACCAAATCAAATCAGTTCAAAGAAATTGTGATCTGCGGTCGGGCTCATCCAGCTTTCATCCACCCGCACCCTCTCCCCATGCCCCGTGTGCCACCAACCGATGATCAGAGACGTCAGATGCGGGAAAGGACCGCATGTCATTTCAAGTACTGGTGCGCATGCAACATCGCAACGCAAGCCCATCGCAAACGGCAGGGGATGGCAGGAGGACTCAACAGCAAGGCACAGCACACCCAACACCCTGGGCTTCTGTTGTGTGAACCTTTTTTTTGATGGAGGTTTGGTTCAGTGTTCGCGGCAATGCACTATCAGAACAAAAACTCTTGCAAGCCAATGGACTTAGCAGCTGTGGGCTGAAGGCAGATTAGGAGCTGTGGGCAGGCTGTTGTAGTACATCTGTGAGTCCAATGCCCTGGTACATGCTATTCTTGAAAATGATGAATTTAATGAGGAGAATGCTGATCAGGATATCATGCGTTTGTATGGGGACGTTAGGAACAACAATGCCATGCCCCCCCACAGAAAGTTGAGCTGATTGAGTCTGTATCAGATTCTGATGTAGAGTTGCAAGATGTGGAATCTGAGTTACTGGAACACGTGGAATCAGAAGCACTATCCAAACTAGCGTGTAGCAACAAAAGCAGGTCACACAACAGACATGGCACTGGACACCTCGATGGGTACCGCCCGGCACTGAGCAGCCTTGCGCTTGGAATTCCGCTTCCCTCCTCCCTTCCTGAGTTGCAGAGTGTGGTACACTCAGGCGGGGGAGACAGTCTCGGTAGGCAGGCTTTCCCCTGAGTTGGGCCTTGGTTTGGATTTGGGCTGCAATGGAGCCCTTCAGAGGTAGATTGCGTTTTAGACCCTGAGTGGCTAGCGCAGCTAAGGATCACCAATGCCATTTGAAGTCTCTGAAGAACTTGCCTGCAAAAAAATCTGAGCACAACGGAATGTCGCGCAAAGTGGGTGCACAACTAAGGTCACGTATGGAACTTGAAGTCTTCAAAGAAGTTGCAGGCAAAATCAGATCACAACTACTCACCATCTGGAATGTCATGCCAGGTGGGTGCACAACGTAGTTGATGACATCCATGGAATGTAGAGTGTGGCCTTGTTTGTGAAATTATGAAAGATGGCCAGAAACGACTGGGGACCGATGTGCCTGTGGACATAACTACTGCAAGAAATAGCACAGTGACTAAATTTGGCCTCCGAAAGAAGAGCCTAATTCCAATAGGGGTGGTTGGACACTGGCGCTCTAACCCCCCACCCCCCCTTTTCGGAGAAGTTTTCCTCCGGCCTCGGAAGAGCCATGTCCCACCAGGCCTTGGGAACAATTCTTGGTTCCTAATGCTATTTGAAAAACAAGCTGTACTGCTGCACCCTTGTCTTTTGGTACATGCAGAGGGTTGTCGAGCACCGTGGTGCGTTGTGCGGTGTCCTTGCGAGCCACGCAAACAGGGCATGTGTTGCACAAGGAAGCAAGCACATGGCTACCAAAACCACTGCTCAAAACAAACTTCTGCCGGAGACCGCATCCCTTCGGTGCACAAGATGGGGAACAGCAAATGGTCCGCTGTCCATGGTAACATGTGTGCCTGTCACGTGTAAGCGCGGCATTGTCTAAGCAGAGGATCCCTGTCTGCCCCTAGTTTCCGCTGACCAGGGCTGTGCAAGGGGGCATCGGACTCATTGACCATGGCCATCTCTCTGCCAGAGACTCACAGATAGACCCAAACGACTTGCTTTTTCCAGGGGCATCGGCAAGACAACTCCCAAGCAGCGCCTGTGCGATTTTTGTCGCCGCAGACTCTTGGGTGTGAAGGCGTCAAGCTGTGGTCCACGCCCATCAAATTCGGAGGTTGGGGGGATGGCCATTCCAAAAATGGCTGGTGGAAACGCGTCTGGATCGTGAGCCCAGGCGTGGCCAAGGTCCCGTTCAGGTGTGCATGTGCTTTCATGACCCCTCAAGTGGGTCGCGTGCGCATTGTTTTCGAACGGCCGAGGCTGCTCGACCCCATTTCGGGAGGGGTTTGGGCGTGTCCTCCAGCACTGGCAAGAAAGTCCGTCCGAGACCAACCCCCCTCCACGGGGGGGGGGGGGCGGCCGGGCTCGGTCCTTGTATGCGACCCCCCCCCCCCCCCCGAGTTTTGAAAGATAGCGGTGCAGGGGCCATGGCGCCAACGGCGCCAACTTTTTTGTTGCATGCTTAATTGAAGGGGGTACTATGCCTTTAGTCCTTAAGACCCTTAAGACTTTCTTCCTGGCAAAGACGAGAAATCGCTCTCATCGCATACATGACCCCCCCCCCCCCCCACAAGTTTTGACAGATAGCTGGGCGGTGGGTCGCATCAGGACCGTGCCCCCCTTCCCCCCTCCCCCGTGCATGCCTGGACATGCAGCGCACCGCTGATGGGCAACACCTGGTGATCTGGAACCCCCTGGCCCTGTAGGCACTGTGCGCGTCCATAGTAGTGGAGAGCAGCCTTCGGATTTCGCGGTGATGAGAACGATTGCATGTGACGCCTGCCGGTGGATCCCCTTTCCTGAGTTGCGGAGTGTGGCGGACTCAGGCGGGGCTGACGGTCTCGGTAGGCAGGCTTTCCCCAGAGTTGGGCCCTCGTTTGGATTTTGGCCGCAGTCGAGCTTCTCGGGCCCGAAGCGAAACTTTCTCTTCAGTTGCTTATGCTGTAGTGCTGCCTGGTGCCAGTCATACAGCACCAATTCTGATTCGGAAGAGTCTGCTGGAGGGCTGCATAGACCAAATCCTCGGAACAAATTTGCCATAGCAATGGAATCGCCGTGCGCCACTGTGTGGGCAAACGCCGAGCTGCCACCCACTGGTAGCACTCGTCCTCGGAGCGGCTGCCCGGGCGAGTGATAGTGCTCCAGTACGATACTAATGCCCAAGCAATGCCCTCCTGGACCAATGTTTTTTTGTTTTAAATTGTCCGCAGGGCCAAGTTTTAACTGGCAGCTCATGGCCCCCCGGTCGGTTGCGTGTTGAGTTATTGTATCAAGCTTTGGTGGCCAAAAATCTGCGGTTGGGGTGCGGTAGGGTAAGCCCCCAAAAGGAAGGAATGCCAAGGAAGGCGACTGCAGCGCCTTACAAAACGGGCGGTCCCATGACCCGGAGTGGCAAGGTATGGTCCATGGTACTGCCCCAAAGTGTCCCGCGTGTTGGTGATGCCAGGGGTACCCCGGGCCATTCGCACACACCCCCTCCCAGGCGTTCGCGAGCCCTGTCACGCCCACCCTGAGGCCCATTGCGACGAGCCAACCCCCCATCCAACCCAGGCACGGCTCGGTTGTGCCAGTGTTCCCGTTGCAAGCGATGCGTACCGCTTTCGATTCCCCATCCGCACGAACACTGACGCACGATCTGGTGCCATGGTGTCCGTCCCGACCATGACTCGATCGGAAGCATCGGCCGGACCAATGTTATTGCTACGCCGCCGGATGCAATGAGTGCCCCAGTCTGCAAGCGCAACGGCCTGTAGGTGTCCATTCTGGTTCGTGTTTCCAATGGAGATAGGCTGAGAGCCACGCCTCCTCCTCCTCCTCCTCCTCCTCCTCCTCCTCCTCTTCCTCCTCCTTTGCAAGCCTGTTTTGGTGCAGACGTGGCAAGGCCACCATACCCGCCCTGCCCTGCATTGTATTGCACGACCAGAAGGCATTACAGCCCCCATCCGTTGCGGATGTCCGTCCTCGTGCATGCGCAACCCCCAAAGGCCCGTGCTGCCGCCTGCTCGGCTCCATTCGTATTAGGATTGGGTGGTCACCATAAAAGTGGTTGCCACTCAACATGCCGGGAGTGAGCCTTGGGAGGGGTGGTATCAAAAGGGTCAAATAAGATGGGCGCAACGTAGACTGCACACGCATACCCTACACACACCCAACAATCCTTCCACATGCCATCCTCCCGTGTAAACCCCGCGACCCGCAGCCCTGCCCGACACCCGCTCCCCTGTCCAGGGCCAGCAGCAGCTATTGGGTTCGCATGTGGCGTGAAATCGAGGCAATCCGCAACTTTACAAACCCTTTCACCGCGAAACTGCTCGGGTTGTGCAGTGACAGTGTACGGAACAAGTACCTGTTCATGCAGGAGTCGCTGCCGGGGGATATGGATGTATGTTTCTGCTACGCGCAGTGCTGGTCTTCCAGTTTTCCGGTCAGCATGTTGTTGCTGATGCAGACGTCCCTGCTGCAGCTGCTCGTTTGATGGTTGTTGCCTGACGCTTGGCATAGCCCTCGCACATGCCAATGCCCAAGCTAAGCTGGCAGCTTGACCCAGCAAGGCCCACAGGTGTTGGGTTTAGGCGAAGCGGAGGAGGGCGTCGCAACACACTTCGGGACGTCTGATAGAGCAGGCATCTCCCGCTGACTGTACCCTCCGTTCACACACCCCAAGGCCCCGTCCTCCCCCTAATTTTCAGGGAGCCAGGAGGCTCTGCAGACTGCACACGAGCCACAAAGCAGCTTGCATGAGGTGTTCTCACAGCTTTTCGAACCTGAGCATTCATGCCTTGAATGATTTGGAGCGTGTTGGCGATCAGTTGTGCATTGTGGGTTGCCCTCCCCTGAAGGCCCCATGAGACCAGACCACCCTACCCAGCAGGGTGCCAAGGGAGACGGGTATGGAAGCCGAAACCTGGATTCACCCAAGGTCAAATGGTGTGATAGAAGCCTTGCCGCACCACCCAACGCAGCTGGCAGTGCCAAACTCAGGGGGTGCAACCGGTGCGGACTTCTGGGGCGAGCATGAGAACAGGTCAATCATGCGTACATGCGGGGGAAACAGTAAATGATGGGCACCTGCTCGACAGAGTGATCTGCCTATGACTCGAAATGGAGACGTGCAGACTACAATTTTTGATACTGTTTAGGGCTTACGGAATGCAATGTGCGGTACTGGGCAAGAACTTGGAGAGACGTTGGTGCATATGCAAGATGTTGTGCCACCGGAAGAAGGGGTTCTTCACAGGACCAGCTGGCCAATGGGCCTATTGGCACGCACAGCTGTCACCATGGCACCAGCTTCTGTGTTTTATGCCAATGTTACTCTGCACGTTTGAGTTGTGCAAGTGGTCTAGCACAACGCCGGAGAGCATTTTTGGTCTGGGTAACCCACAGCTTTGTCCAACGACCACCCGCTGGTCGCTATAAAATGTCTAACGACCGAGGGGAAGTGGCGTAATGCGGCGAAACATCGTTGGCCGTTGCGCGAGAGAGGGGGCGGGGGGGGGGATGCATCTCGCCCGTCTGCAACCCCAACCCCCGAACCCGATACGGCTATCGTTTGGCCATAGGTACCTATCGTTCGGCCATGGGTACCTATCGTTCGGCCATGGGTACCTATCATTTGGGCATAGTTACCTAGCCTTTGGGCATAGGTACCTATCCTTTGGGCATAGGTACCTGTCCTTTGGGCATAGGTACCTATCGTTGGGCCAGAGGTACGTATTGTTTCGGCATCGATAACTATCGTTTGGGCACAGGTACCTATCGTGTGGCCATAGGTACCTATCATTTGGGCATAGTTACCTATCGTTTGTGCATAGGTACCTATCGTTTGGGCATAGGTACCTATCGTTTGGGCATAGGTACCTATTGTTTGGGCATAGGGTAGGGTTTATGTATCCTCGCCGCCTTGGGGACCCTCAAACGGCAGGGGTGATGCGGCCATGTATCTTGAAACAATGCCAAAACATGCACAACACCCAAGCACAAGACAGACATGTGACAGGGTCGTTCCAGTGTCCTCCACAGCTATGCCAAATCCAAGGCACCAAGTGCGCGAGCAACAGCCAAGACAATGTTTGGGCTCCAGTTTTGGGCTCCAGTTTTGGGCTCCAGACCCCCCCCCCCTTGAGGAGATCTGTGGGCGCAGGTTTTGGTTGACCTTTTCCCCATAGGCTCTTCCCGCGCCTCACTGCTGCATTCCGCTCCTCTCCCTTCCTGGCCGCGCTCTTCAGGCCCTTACAAACAACACCTTTGTAAATGCACTGTCTGGCTATCTGCATCTTTGGCCAACTCAAAAGCAGGTACCTATCTCTCATGTATTGAAGTGAAGTGACCAAGCACCTCGGAGGACACCTTGGATCCGCCCCCCCCCAGCCAGGGATGCATTGGAAGGGGGGGGGTACCCCCCCCCCCCCCTCGAGGGCGCCCAGTCTATGCCCAGCTGGTGTCTCCCTGACGCCGAGTGCCGGCTTCAATGGCATTTGTAGCCGACAGTATCCGCCCCCAACCGCTTTGGCAGCCTTCTCCAATCGCCTGTGTGACCGCGTCTATGGCCGCCTCTGAGGCCCCTTCCCTTCTAATGCATCCCTGCCCCCAGCCCCCGTCGCCTTGCCCACATGCGGTATTGTTCAGCATCAGCCGTCCACAATACAGAAGGTTCCATGCACAAAACTTGAACAACTATGGCATCCTGGAACCATCAGCCATTCCATTTTTCCTGGCCTAAATCCTTCATCCCCCCGCCTTTCTTCCGCGTACTTGGATGGGCACAGAGAAGAGGATCTGCAGGAGAGAGTGTGCCTCCGCCACCAAGGGCCCCCAGCCTTTGGGGCAGGTGCTATCCGTATGGGGCAGCGGCACCACTGCCATGCCCAGCGCCAGGGCGGTCCTGAAGGAACCCACCCCCAGGGACCACCAAGCGCCAAACACCAACCGCCACCAACCGCCAATCGCCAATCGCCACCAACCGCCAAACACCAACCGCCACCAACCGCCAATCGCCAATCGCCACCAACCGCCAAACACCAACCGCCACCAACCGCCAATCGCCAATCGCCACCAACCGCCAAACACCAACCGCCACCAACCGCCAATCGCCAATCGCCACCAAGCGCCAACCGTCAACCGCCACCAACCGCCAATCGCCAATCGCCACCAACCGCCAACCGTCAACCGCCACCAACCGCCAATCGCCAATCGCCATCAACCATGGTTGAACATATGCGCTGCACGCGGTCTTTTTGCAAAACTGCCGTTGCGGAACGCCTTTTTTCCCCCTCTCTTGAGGACCGCCCTGCCTAGTGCTGCACATTTAGAGCTGCGATGAGTGTGATGACCTCCGCAAGCCTCACCAGTCTGAACGCCTACAAGCGGATCCCGTCCTGCGGTGTGGCGGCTCCGCCCCGACCTCTTGCATGATGTGTCGGACTGTGCGCCACCGCCCGTGTCCGTTCAACACGTTGGCACACACCCGGACATCCGCAGCTGTTGTGCGAACTTTGATGGCCGTGACTGCGTGTGGGTGAGCGCAGACACTCCACTTTGCCCAGTGTCCCCAGTGCCCCCATTGAGGACCATGAACGGACATGGCGGGGCGCGTGTGCGTACCCAAGGGCTTGGGTGTACTTCACTGCCTCCGGCAAGGGCCGTGGTGGTTCTCAGCCCCGAGTCCAGCGCGGGGCAGCCTGAGACGAGTTGATTGGCCTGTCGAGTGCCCCCGTAC
>OZ038378.1:162780810-162928310 GCA_964036045.1 Eutreptiella sp. 'Long Island Sound 2002'
GTCAGCTCCGACCAGCCCCTGACAACATGTGTATTTGGTTTGGTACAACCTTCGTTCTTGTCGGTTGTGGCCGCCTCGCCCGTCATGTGAACTTACTTGTGGTCCTCAGCGCCCGGTGCACCGACCGTCCACTGTGACTTGAGCATCACACCCCCACCAGAGGGCTCAGGACCCGGTCTGCCCCAAGTAGCCCCTGGAACTCACACAGGCTTGTTTGTATGTGCACTGTCTCACCTGCCGAGCGGGAAGGAACCGTTGTCCTTTTGCTGTTTCCACATCTTCCCCAAGTTCGGGATCCTGCACTCTCAACAGGACTCCTCTGCACGACCGGCCCACTGGCAGGGACTGAGGCACCACTCCACGGAGCACCGAGCACCAATAATTGGGCGACCTGAAAATTGCTCTGCGGGGGGGGGGTGACATGGACGCCCGCCGAAGGAGGGGGGGGGGGTTGGAGAAATGGGGTTCCGTGTCGGGCCCTTTGTTTTGTGTAAGAACGGATGTTGGCGCCGAAGGTGCAGGAACACAAAATTTGGCCCGAAAAAGTTTTTTTCCACCAATAACCCCCCCCCCCCTGCCCTGAACCTCCCCTCCTGTCACGGCGGCCAAGGAGGGGGGGGGGTTGGGAAAATGGGCTTCCGTGTCACCCCCCCCCCCCCGCAGAGCAATTTTTTTCCCGCCTTGTCCCGTTGCCCCGGGCATGCCCTCCCGTTTTGCGTGCACCGCGCAGTGAAGGTAGCGGTGTTCGAAGGGCCTTGTTGAAGAGTACAGTAGCAGCGGCGGCCTCCAATGAGGGTGACGTGCCTGGCAGGGCGCAGTAGCCCCTGCCAGGCCCTTGACGCTGACCCGGGCATCCCACCTGCCGGAGGGAAGGGGGCCACAGAGGCTACAGCTGGTGCAACGTTCTCTTGTGTGTGTGTGCGTGAGGGGCATGCATGCACGTGACCCTCTCCTCCAAGAACACGGCATATGGCGCCATGTGGCAATGGAGGCAGAGGGGGGGGGGGGAATGCGGTCCGCATTTTTCCGCATTTTCCGCATTTTTTTTCGCATTTTCCAGGCAGGTCCCTTAGTGTAATGTTCAAGAGGAAACATTCTAGTGGCATTGTCTTGTAGTCAGTTAGTTGTGAGGAACAATAGGTTTTGTGGGCGCCAGAGGCGCCGGAGAATTTTTTTTTAGGCAGACGGCAGGGGGAAATTTTTTTTGTTTGACCCTATGTGTCTATGCTCAAAATACTCAGAATTTTGTGGAGAATTCAAAAATGGATGAAAAACACAAAAAAGGATATTGACCCCGACCCGACCTCCGGGTCGGACCTTGGCTGATGGGAGCCTGAGTTGATGGGCAAATTTTTTTTGAAAAAAACTTTCCCCAGTTGTGTATATTCAAAATGAACAGCGTGTCACGGGGATCCTTTTGAGGCATGTATGTTGGGGTATCCCCCCCCCCCCCCGGGGAGCCCGGCGGTTGGGGTCAATGGGGGAGCACCTGATGCGGCACGAACATTTAGCAGTCTGGCCTGACCAAGCAGTTGCAGCTTCTGCCCCTAGCGGTTTTGAGCCTAGTCCGTGATATTCTTGAGTTGAACTACTGCACTAAGTTGTTCCATCAAACCGTCCATGCTTTGAGCGCCCAATTGTGCAAGACGAGACGAAACATAGGGGTTTCGAGGGGCAAACACCATTCTAACAAAACCGCATTTTCTGTCGCATTTTTTGCCGCATTTTCCGCATTTTTTCCGCATTTTTCCGCATTTTTTGCCAATCCCGGCGACCGCATTTTCCCCCCCCCTCTGTGGAGGGTGGCGCCAGGCCGCGTGTGTTGCTATCCTCGGTGTATGAGAGGCGGCTGTGTGGATATGATCAGGAGATCTGGGGATGATGGCCTTTGCAACACTTCCTGCAGCAACTGGTCTTATGAAGTGACAAGAAGCTGGCCAACGAGCCCCTGGTGATGCCCTCAGAGTACTTGCGGAGAAAAGGTGGCTCACACACTAATGACACTGCTTGTCTTGCTACCGTTGGTTCACGCCGCGTGCACTAGTAGAAGGTATGCGCATCCCAGGGACAGTGTGGATGTATCCATGGACTCGGTGTGTTCGCATGGGCTGTGTTAGCGAGCCGAGACCGGGCGCACTGTGCGCGCACCATGCAGGCTGCTCTTCTTGTTTGTGGCCGTAGCCTAGTGTTTTGCTTCTTTCAGTCCTCAGGCACGGTGCTCTCCTCACGGCACACGGGACATAAGTTTGGATGCGCTTTCTCTGCACGTACATGCTTGCCCTTGCTTCTCGTTGGTTTCTCCACATTCATCTCCCAATCCTGGTGCCCATCACCAAAGTCTTCTTTAGCTTGCCAGTGGTGCGAGCAGCTTGAGGTCGTGGTGAGGCCAAAAATCATCATCACCCTGTCTAATTGCTGTTCTCGTGCAGGGAAGTTCCAAGTTTCAGAGTTGTGGACCAGGTACCTCCGAGACGTAGGGCATGCTGTTCAGGCAGTGCGCATGCAGTGCAAAGTTTTGTATATTGGTCAACTCTACTTCCACTTGACTCTATTTTGCATTTGCAGGCAGACCAGGTACCAACCCTATGGTCCATAGCCTCATGTGCCCGAGTCTCTTTGGGCACAGGAGGAAGCCTCTAAGGAGGATGAGGACAACGATGGTGGTGTTTGCTGCCAATTGTGTGGCCACCATTCATTCAACTACATTCAAGTACAAGGATGAAGGATGCACTCAGCTGACTATTTTCCATGTGGCTATTGCTGCTTTGCCCTGTTGTCCAGGTGACTGGTGTTGGATGGGCTTCCCTCCCGGTCGAATTCACTGCATGTGCGCAGTGTGCACGCAGTGCATCGACTTTCTCTGGGGGGCAAGGGTTTGCTACAATTTGTTGAGAAACTTGCATTTTTGCGCAGACCCTTCATTTTCCCTGACCAGGGCTGTGGGTTGCGCAAGCAGTCACAAATACGGAGGAATGTGGAAAAAGCATAACCGACTCCTTCCATTCGGAGGAATTGATGGGCACATGAATTTGTTTGCCAAGAGCCTGTCTGTGTGCTACTGCAGTAGTCAATGCTTGCTCGGATTGATGACGCGTGAGAGTGCTGATGGCAGATCAGTGGTTTCACTGTTGATACATTTCTGTAGTGCAGCAGAAGAGGATTGGTGAGGAATCTGTCAAAATCCCGGTGCCGGGCCAGAATTCAGCATATAAGCCCTTATCCCAAGAATTTGTAATTCTGCGGATGATACTTGTGCTGTCTGCGACCGAGCGTGTATGCCCGTGGTTGAGTGTTGAAGTAATGAGGCTTCCAATCATTTGTGGAGGACATTTCTGATATTTTCATCGATTTTCTATAAGGCTGCAGAGCAATCGAAAACACCGAGCACAAACATCACCATATAAATCATTATAAATCATAAATCATGATAAATCATTCATTCAGGCCAAACGATTTCTGCTCGAATTCCCCGTCAACTTCAATAGGACAGTGTCGGAGGCCTCTGTGGTCAATGTTTTCTCACCTCTGGCATGCCGTTCGCAATGATGGGTGCTAGGTTGCAAACAATGATGACGACTTTTTCATGCGATGCTCTACAGCTCTCCTCAAATTGTCGGTCTGATGCAGAAGAGTATTTTCACAGAACAATGGTGTGTGGGGAAGTGTTGGACGCTCGAGGTTGCAAGGAGGGGCAAAATGAAGCGTGGAAACAGTTCTTCACAAATCCATCAACTAGTTTTTGCCGGGGACTGGACCCATTTATCGTACGAACCCCCAAACCTACAAAAACCCAACCGCCTCCCACCGCACCGCAAAGTCTCACCAGTGATTTTACGTGATTTTGGGACCTCAAGCCATATGATTTGTGCTTTTTCACTGTTGTGCAAGCTGAATGGTTCCTGTCCATCTATGGCATGGACCATGCTCCAATTGGACTTGCCTTTGCCTCTGTGGCTTGTCAATCGAACACTGGGATTTGAGAACCGATCCCCAAATGGTGATGGTGAGTGAAAATCCCTCTCAGTTTACATCGCAAATTATTTGGAGGGAGGTGGAGTGCAAACAAGGAGCCAATGATGGAATTTCATGGGATCTCTCAAACAAGTGGGACATGCCATCATCATACAATTCCGCCCCGGTGTTGTGCATGAGGCTACAACCCGGGGACCTGCCCCCCCCTTCCCGTTCTGATGGTGGAATGGTGCCTTTTTGATGTCACAGGCACTTTTGTTGTGCCCCGGCTCATGATGGGGCACATTGCTCTGCTCCCTCATCTGCTCGTAAGCGCCCTCTTTGTCGTATCCCTGGGGTTCACATCGGCCACGCCCACTGAAAAGCCCACGCCGGACCAGTTGTGGGCCAACTTCACACGGAACCACAACGACTGGCTCCAGGGCCAACAGTACTGCCTCAAATGGTGCAAGAGGGCGCAGCTGAATGCAACGGCCAATGTTTTCAGCGATTTTGAGGTTGGGTCCGGGAGCTGGAGCCGTGCCATGGCACTCCCGCCCTACGAGGGCGAAAACCAGCAGAACACCGCGCGCGTATTCAACCGGACCTGCTGCCACGTGTGCACTCAGGAATGCTTCACCACAGTTCGCGACAGCCGCGCGGAGGAGCACACGGCAGACGTGACGCTTGCGACGGTGGTCACAATGGAACGGCTTGATGCGGTGGTGCAGATGCGGAAGGTCTGGTCAGGACCCATGGTGCTGATGTTCTACTTTCTGGTGCTTCCCACTGGGCCCACCAACAACACTGCCGAGGTTGCAACTGCGCGGCAGCAGATCCGCACCCTCGTGGCCAAATGGCCCCAGACGCTGGTGCTGGAGTACGTGCACCGCTCTCACCTGGAGCTGCCGCTCCTGCCCATTAACGCGCTGCGCAACGCAGCCCTGGATTGCGCGCGCACGCGCTACCTTTTCCCGGTGGATGCCGACTTCCTTCCGTCGGTGGGGATGCACGATGCACTGCAGAATGCTGCACGCGAGCTCCTGAATAAGGGCGCGCGCGCGCTCGTCGTGCCGCATTTCGAAGTTACGGAGTGTCGCGTCGTAGTGATGCGGCTGAAGACAGCGGATGAGTATCCAAGAAACTTCACAGCGCTGCACCAGATGCTCGGTCAAGGCGTTATGCGGCCGTTCCATGCCGAGACATTAGAGATTCTCACAGGCCTCCGAGGGCTCCCGAAGAATTACGGGTGCCCGAGGAAACCGCCGCAGCTCGTGCACAACATTGAGGGCATCCGTGTCACGCGATATGACCTGTGGTACGACGCGAGTCGCGTGCTCGAGGGACGGAACGCGACGGAGCTGCCCAGGGGACGTCCATGGCCGGCGGGTAGCATGGGCAATGCGACGGAGTGGTTCCAGCTCGATGCGTCTGAAACCGATAACCTCTGCGACAGAAAGAACCCAACCTACATCGACCGGTGGGAGCCGTACGTGTGCTTCGGCCGTGTGTCCGCTAAGGGGCTGGTGATGCGCTACAACGAACTGCTCGTGGGGCGCTTCTACAACAAAGTGCAGCTCGTTTCGGCGCTGAGGGCCAAGCGCTTCCGCTTCTACACGCTGCTGCGGCACTTCCTGGCGCACAAGTCCCACAGGCCGTCCCGCTGGCAGCGGAAGCTGGGGGGCTGGTTCGCGGTGCGCATGCGGCTGCTGGTGGACAGCAGCTTGAGGGACGTCAAGCGCAGTTTCGGCGGCTGCGATGCGAACAACCTCAAGCTGGTGGCGAAAGGGAAAAGGCCCTTGGTCAAAGACAAATTGTTGGTGGAGGTGCGCCCCCTCGCGCGTGTGTCAGGGGAGACCGGGCAACGGTCCTCGGACATCGGTCCAGCTGAACCGCGCCCCGAGCGCCCTCCTTTGTCGTGTGTGCAGCCTTCTGCCTCCCTGCCTCCATGGCCCACCCCCTGAGGAGGTGGTATGTTCGGCCGCAGGGGAGGGGGCAAGTGGTCCGGGGGGGGGGGGGGGGCAGGTCGCTTGTTTTTCCTTGATTGGCGACGAGATCGGGGATCCCAAGTATTTCGTGCCAATCACCCCCTGGTTCTCCTCGTTCCTGTATCCTGAAGGGGCAGAGGGCCAAGAGGGGAGGGTTTGAGTGGGGGGCGGATTGGACGGAGCCCCTGATGTTTGACCCTGGGATGATGATTTTCTGAACTCGGATGATCCCCTACCCTGCCTAGGTTAGGTCCCGCTCCCACGCGAGGATAGGGAATGGCAGCTGCAGTTGATGCCATGCAGGCTTGGTCAACACCGCAATGCTGTTGGTGTTCTTTACAGCCTCAGGCCATTCCGCCTGTTGTGGTGTGGATGTTGAATGCGTTGGTGCCATGACCTGCCACTGCGGTGGGCCAACGCAGCTGCGAGGTGGGGGTGAACAGGGCCTTTGAAACCGGAGGGGTGGGCCCTTGACCCGGGCCCACACGAAGTGGCGCCAGAAACGCTGCAGCGATGGTGTTTTCAGGGGCAGTGGCCCAATTTATGGAGTGAATGGGTGAATCGGTGAAAGGAGTGACTGGCACCACAATCTCTCCCTCCCTCCCTCCGTCCCTCCCTCCCACCGATTTTACTCTCCTCCCTTTGTTGGCCTTGTGGGCAGGCTTGTGGTGGATTGTCTGCAAAACATGTAGCCCCCTGGGAACATATGTCACCGAAAACCCATACCTCACCCTAAGCATAATTGTACAGGGCACTAGAACACAATGTGCAGCATTTTTCAGCAAGTTCTGGAGGTCCTCACTGCCCAGGAGGACTCAAGCCAATCATGACACAGCCCCTGTTTCCCTCTACAATCGGCACACAATCACGTTCCGCTAAGCTTGTGAAAAACCATGTGAAAACCTTGTGAAAAACTGTGGTCAGAAAACGATGGTCACACCGGGTCCCGGTGCTTAGAGAAGGCGGTGCTTGTGCAGGAGGTTGGTACCGCCCTCCGGCGGCAGCAAGCGGTTGGGAGACGTACCAAAGGCGAAGCTTGTGCACCGTGCGGAACAGCAGCACATCGAACAAGGCTGGAAGCACCGCCTCGTCCAAGCACCAGGACCCGGTGTGACCGTCGTTTTCCAGACTGTCCTGGTGCTTGCGCAAGGGGGGAGGGGTACATTCAACTACATGCCTTCCGCAGCCCAGCAGCGCTTTGGCGTATGGTGATTGGAGGAAGGGTCCCTGGTAAACCCACCAATCGCATTTTGGGTAGGGCTTTGGCTCTGTGTCTTAACAATTGCCAGCCCCTAGACCCCACAGTGACGGTCGGACCATCTCCTGCACATTTCTGTCCCACTCTTTTTGGTCTTAGGCAGGGGGGGGGGGGGAATTGAGGTCCGCAATTTTCCGCAATTTTCCGCAATTTCGCAATTTTCCGCAAATTTATCGCAATTTTCTGCAATTTTCCCTCAATTTTTCTGCTTTGCCCTTCTTACGTGCCTGCAGGTGACCCTTGCTGTCAATGCTGAACCATACTGGTGTACACAATTTTGTAGAACAATGAGACTCCTTTTTGCCCACGCTTGAAGATGACAACATCCGCCGCCTTCGGTTCATGCTTCAATTCCATGGTGATATTGAGGGGCGCCTCCTGTAATTGTGCTGCCCATGGACCTTTTGTATGACTGAAAAAAATCTGAGCCACCTGTCCAGAATTGTTGCACTTTGAGGGTTACGGAGGGTTGCTTACAATGTCGCAAAATTTCCCGCAATTTTCCGCAATTTTCCCGCAATTTTCCACAAGTTTCCCGCAATTTCCCTGCAATTTTTCGCAATTGGTTTTGACCCCCCCCCCCCCACCGCAATTCCCCCCCCCCTGTCATAGGAGCCCAACCCCTTTGGTCATGGGAGTCCAACCCAACTCCCCTTTGGAACCTGCACTCCACAGCAAACCCTCTCCTCTTGACCTCCTCCGTGCGCAGTGTCACGGAGGGGGAGCTTGTTGAGCATGATCAACAATAATTTGTAGCAGCCGTCCAACTTGCATTCTGCAACTTTCAAGAGCCATGCGTTCTGGCTCCAATCCTTGCCTACATAAAGCCACAACCCAAAGAGGCACATTCGAAAGTGCCGAATAGCGCGTATGCCATCTGCCTTGCTGAGACCTACCTCAGCGGCTTGCAACTCCTGCTTAAACGTGAAACCGTTTTTGTGTCCAGCAAATCCACCAGCAGATGTCTTGACAGGAGGCAAGCCTGCCGAACCCTGACCCCAATTGCGTGAAGGCATGTATTTTTGCAAATCCGTTTGTCTGTTTGTCTCTTCTAGGGCTCTACGAATTGGGAGGCGCTATGAAACGGAAGCAGCCAAGTCCGCATGTCGGGGCGTATGCAGGTGCGGTGGAGCGTTCGCTTGTTCTGGGTACGAGCGCCTTGGTCCGCCCTAGAGCGCCTTGCGGCACCAGAGTGCACAATGCGGTGCCGACCCGAGACCTCACCCTGGAGCGCCTCGCTACTACGGCTGCTGCTGGTGATGATAATGATGCCGAGGTTTGGGATGCTCATGCAGGTGAACTTGGAGCCACAAGGGGACGCGGTCCGATCCCACCGAGAGGACCCAGGCGGCTCCTGGCGGCACAACGTGGGTGCAGTCGAGCACCTGGAGCAATGCGTGCGAAGGGCCATCATAGGGCCTCTCCCGGTTGCAACTCCCGAAGGCAAGCGTGCAGCGCAGCATTCGGTGCGCCCTCGACCATCGGCGTGGTTTCGGTGTGTTTGTTTAGACTCAACAACGGGTCCACAGGGGCAGGGGGTGCCACACCTTTCAAATCGGGTGTTCTGGGAGTCAGAAAATTGCCCTTTCAGAATGATGCCACATTTGTCTCAGTTTAATGTGAGGCCAGAGACCACCTTGAACTATTCCCTGGCATCCAGCAACTTTCGGACTTTCCGATGCAATTCGTGTCTCGTGGGTATTACACATAATTCATCGACATATAAATATAAGTAAGGATCCGTTCCCCGGAGGGAACTCAAACGATACAGCAGGATTGCCACACAAAACGAGAACAACAAGGGCGAGAAGGGGTCCCCCTGCCCTGTACCCGCTCTGGGAACAAACAGGACCTCCGGGACCACGCCCTGCCCCGCCAGTGCCCCCAGCCAGTGCTATGCTAGCGGCTATCTAGGTCTTTCCTGCCCTGGGGTCTGATACGGTCGGGGTCTTGCAGCCATGCGAGTCCTCCCCACTTTGGGGCACCCGGTGCAGCAAGGCATATGTAGCCATTTGAGTTCTCCCACTTTGGGGAATATGAGTTGCATCAATCACCGAGGCTCGTCCCTTTCTACCCTTATGGAGCTACACAATATGATTTTCGGAATGCGCTTGATTTTGGAATGAGGTTGATGTTTGTGCTTTGTGTCGTCAAGAGTACACCACCACAGTGTGTGGCAGTGTGTGGTGAATGTGGGGAGCACTTTGGCGACCGTACACCATGTGCACATTGCGCACAACGATTTCGCAGATTGGGCCGCCATGGCGCGCTGCTAATTGCAAGTGCGGCGGACATTGCTAGAGAGCTAAATCCAGCAGGCCAAGGACCTGGTTCGGATTCAGCAGAAGGGGAGGGTTACAAACACAAACCGGACTCGTTTTTGGGTCAGCGCAAATGGTGCTACTGCCTCATGGGTGTAAACCTCCACTTCTGCTGAATCCGAACCATTGCTAACCACAGGCATATGCATGTGCTATCTACTGGCCTTGCCATGCCTGCTCCTATAAAAGACGCGGTATTCGATGCCCATGCCGTCCTCCTCGCTGTAATCTGCTGAGGTTTGGTGCTGGGGAGCTAAGGGGAACACCTGATGCGGCACGCGGGTGGAGATTTAGGCTTGGTGCCCAACCAAGCACCCATAGTCTTGCGGGTAGCCAAGCCGTACACGCTGTAGTTAGACCCACTACCCGCCCCCCCCCCCCCTTGCATAGTAATCGCCCTTGCATACCCCCTCCCCCCTTGCGCATGCACGGCCTTGTCTAAGCACGGGGTGGGCATTGAACCGCCGTTTTGAGGAAATTTTGAGACCACTGTTTTTTTGGTCCAGGTTGGAGGATTGGGTGTTTGTGGAGCACTTGTACAGGGAAAGAGGGGCTCAGTCATGTCTGTGATGGTGTATTCTGTTCATAACAACATTCTACCACACATTGCCACCCCATGCTGTTTGCTCTGATGTGAATTTCGGCCATGGCTAATAATGTTATTCCTGGCAGGGCTGTCATGTACGTTCGGAGCAGTGGGGAACATGCGTCTGCCACTAATGTTGGTCCCTCTCGTCATGGGGACAACTACATCGATTTGAATCCGATCCACCCGATGCCACTGACAGTGAATAATGACAAGCAGAACATTTGGAGAGTTGCTTGTATTGTACCATGCCTTGTGCAAGTTTCCAGACCCGTGTGTGCTTTGCTGTCATGTGTGTGGCACACATGCACAGCCTTGTCTAAGCACGGGGTGGGCGTTGAACCGCTGTTTTGACCTGACTTTTGGGACTGCGACCGTGCTTGCGCAAGGCAGCGGGGTGGGCGGGGTGGGGGGGTAGTAAGCCGTGGGGCGAGGGAACTGTCACTTTCTGTTTTGCAAATTTACTCAGAACGTGGGATACTGTGGGATACTGAGCTTCTTGTGTTCGTTTGCTGGCCGGACAAGGTGGTATTATTGGTGCAGTGCTGTGTAATTCAGATTTCTTGCATCCAAGGCCTTCCACTGGACCCTGTATCATGTAGAACACTTCAGTGTTTCGCAATTTTAGCCATGGGTGTTGGGGGGCATATTTCGTCCTGTGCGCGCGTTGTGCACAAAGTTTGTACAGGACCATACCCAAATTGCATAGTGCTGAGTATCAATAACAATGAGCCTTGTTGTGCAATTATATGACTTGCTTGCATGCCTAGCCCTCAATTCTAGTGCATTTGTGTGTGTTGTTGTGCATGTCACTCAAAAAGGGTACCCAATTCGGTGCTATGGTGATACATTCGGGTACCCTGTTTGGGGCCTCCACTACTCTGCCGTCTCTCAGACCTTCATGTCCACATCGATGGAAAGGGGGTACCGGGTGTGGTCACCTCCACCGCCACCCTCTCCAAGTCAGCCTGGCCTAGCCGCATCGCCAGAGACTAAGCGGCGCGATCGCCAGAGGCTAATCGGCGCGATCGCCCGCCATCGCCGCGGTCAAATACACCGTCTACGTTGGTGTCACAACCACGCGCGACAAGCTGGCCGGCATGGTCCCCCTCGGCTTTGACCGCCGGTAGTCCATCTCTACCGGCGTAGCGGACATCACGTTTGCAATTGGCATTAGGGTCGGGGCGTTCATGCTCCCGGGGCAGATCACCTTCATGCAGAACATCACAGCCGGGGCCCCAAAGAGCGCGCACTCCAAAGACTACGGCACGCTCCCGTCAAAACGAGAAGGACCGCAACGCTATCGTTCGACTGATTTGCTTGTCTATGGCATTGGAAGGTCAGTCGAGACATTTGGATGGGTTCCCCCCGTGACGGTGGGTTGGGGTGAAACATCAGGCTGTGCAACATTGTGAGGGTGCCGTATGGTCCATAGAGGCAAGAAAAGGGTCAATGGTTGTCAATGGTTGTTGCAAAAATTTCCAATTCCTCCTGTATTGTGTGCGCTGTGCGTGCTATGCACAAACGCCCCTTTGATCATATTGACACATACCTAGCTGTTGTCAATTTCCAACCTTGTGGGGGCAGTTATGTGCCTGCCAAAATTATGCTTGCCACAGGGGCCGGAGCCCACTGCCAAGATTCTTGTGGGCCTTGTTGACCAGCAGTGGCACACGCTTGTGTGCCCCTTGCACCCCTTGCCAGCTGGCGCCTAGTGCAAGCCGCACAGCGTGTACATGGGCCAGTGACACGACTTGCCCCCCGTCCTTGCCCACATCTCTGTATCCCTGTGACCGGGGGGGGGGGGGGGGGTCATTGATGGCTAGGCCCCGTGGTGGTACTATTGACAGGGCAAGCGTCTTTAAAGTCTTGGACATTCTTGGGCTTCACGGCGTTCGGGGTGTTGCGGGGTTAGGGTTTCCTTTGCCTTGTAGCCGTGTAGCCTCCACGCCTGTAGCCCATGTACTATTAACGAGTTCCATATGCACTCATGAGCGGCAGCCACATTTGCGCAGACCTAAAAGTCCGGTTTGTGTTTGCAACCCTCCCTTTTTGCTGCATCCGAACCATTGTTGACCACTAGCATATACATGTGCTACGTACGGGCCTTGCCATGCCTGCTCCCATAAAGGACGCGGTGTTCAACGCCGTCTTTCTTGCTTTGCAGACCTTGAGGATGGGAGTGCATGCTAGCAACGGTGTGTGTGTGTCTGCGCGTGCCAAGACAATGATCCCACTCATGCTCAACTTCGAAGTTCAATAATCTACTCTCCTACACAAGCTACAAAGCGATGGGTTCGTAGTTTGTCTATGTCTGCGTGCATGTACCCCCCCCTTTGTCCTAGCTACACCCTTGTCGAAGCTACAGTAGGCGCAGGGATTGTATTAATTTGGGACCTAATTTAATTCGGTACGAAATGTAGTGCTGTCACATAAGACATGGGTTTGTTGACAAATTTGCTAGTTACATAGAGTCATGGATATAGTTGTCGTGAGTGTTAGCCCACTTGAACCCACATAGCTCTGATTTTAGGGATATTTTGGCATTATCTTCCCCCTTTTTGGTGATGGCATGTGTGCCGGTAGTTGTATGTGTTGCACGCAAGCTACGCCCTTGTCCAAGGTACATTAGGTGTAGGGACCATATTAATTTGGGACTTTTGCGTAGCTAGGAAAAGGGGGGGGGGGTAGGGCTAAATACAGCTTTGCCACTGGCACCAAGGCGACGACGGGCACTGGATGCAGGCACATTAGGAGCGGTGGGCTCATGCCTTACTCTTACTTAGTGCCCCCCCCAGCCCCCCTCGGGGGGGGGGCAGGTGCACGCTTGCCTTTTCAAAATGTTGGGTGCCTCCTGATGATGGGATCCACAATTGGCCAAGACTGAGTTGGTGGTTTTGAGGGGAAGGGCTATATTCCCTGCTGCAAAGGCGCCGGAAAAAATTTTCCCCTTATATTTTCCCTTGTGTTGGTCAGTCGGTGAGTGGGTGGGTGCCTCTTGAGTTGACCCCCCCCCCCCCCCCATGGAGGGAGGTCAAGTGTTGTGGGTGCCTGCCAAAAGTGGGTGCCTCCCCTTGTCATTCTGCCCGCCCCTCCGTTGCTAAGAAAAGCCTTGGGTGGGCTGCATAAACCACGTGTGACTACACTTGTTGGGCGTTGTGCATCATGGGACTGAACACAACGGTGGCGGGCCTATCACTGCAGACCGGGAGGCATTAGAGGGCTCCACGCGTGCGGCCCCACTCAATAGGACGGGGGGCCTGAAGCAGTCTGTAGGCGAGGCGGACATGCACACGGAGGCTGCCAAAGTTGGGAACGCGGGCCAGCCAGCTGTTGCGCACCCCGAGCTTGCAAGCGGATGTGCATCCGATTGTGTGCGAGCATGCACACTTCTCCAAGGTGGGGTGGACCACCCTCCCCTGCACGAGTTAGTGGCTCAACCCCTAGCCTAGGAGGCGGTAAGGCCACAGTGCCTCATGGGCTCTAGTGTGCTATATTGGGATGGAAGTATGAGGGCCCACCTGGTCCCCATGGACTCCGGTGGAAGTGGTGTAGGTGTAGTTTGAGATGGAAACAACCGAACACACCATAAAAAAGGCAATTGGACCAGATCAGAAAGAATGACTTGATTGTGGTTGAGGCGGTCGAAATACATAAACTACAAAGAGAAGTGCCACAGTGCAATGGCCACGCATTTGTGGTGCAAAAGCAAGGGCCAAAGATGGATGACGATGCTTTTGGACCAGATGAGTGCAGCCATTGAGTCCACAAAAGGGGAGGGAGCATGTAAACAATTGGTGTTGGGATATGTTGTGTAATTTCTCTCAATAACACAACATCCGTCAAATGTTGTATCATGGCAAGGACGTACAGAGCGGATTTCACCAAAATGGATGTTGACCAAAGGACACACTTGGTGTGCGGACCTTTTTGTGCTTTGATGTTTGTTGGACGGGGGAGGGGGGCAGGCATATCGTTAGCGCTTTGGTTCTGAGCATTTGGGCGGTTGATAGGTTTTCTCTTGCAATATTGATGGGGAGTTCTCGTTGTCCATTCGATCCTTTGAGGCCACTTGGTCACTTGATGACACTGGATCCCGGTGAACTTTCGTGTTTCTAATTCCCTGGTCTGCTTACTGCTCGTGTGCGTGTAAACTGTGCGTTACCTGCGGCGTGTCCAAACACCGTTGGGTGTGGTTTTCGCAACTTTTGGTCATTTTGCTGCAGCTTGGACAATGTGTGTGTGGGGGGGGGGCGGGGGGTGCATGCCCGCCCAGCATGACACACAACCTGCTAATTGTGTGGTTGCTTGGCATGCAACATCAGGTAGCTGGCCAACGTGAAAGTAATGCCCTGCGTTGCTTCTCTTTTCTGGTTTTTGCGTGCCTTGGCTTGATGTGTCTTAAGCCTCGTTAGGTGTGGGTGTATTGGTGTTTGTCCTGTTCCTAAACATGAAAACCGGTAGAAGGCTCCCCTTTCTAGATAACTACCCCCCCCCCCCCCATTTGCGCAGGCATCGCCTTGTCTAAGCACCGGAACCAGGCGGGGGCTAATATGATGTTTTGCGCTCTGCCTCTTCTTTGAGCCATCGACCGCGCCCACGGACAATTTGTCTCCAACACCTCAATCGTCTTCCCACTACATGGCTTCCTCCTCAAGCCGCCGCTGTGCTAAGGAGATGCGGGCCACCCACTAGACCTCGGGCAAGCCGGTCTAGACCTCCGTCGACTCTGAACAAATTGTGTCACTCTCACCGCTTAGCCAGCCTGACTTTGTTCCGCAGGATGAGTTTTGGGTGTCATTAGGCAGTTTGGACATCGAAACTATTTCGTCAAAGTTTTAGCTATCCAGGGTGTCTCTACCGTTGAAGTTATGAGGAAAGTATTTTATGGCGACAACCCTTCACTGCTTATGGTGCATTTGTAGGACAAAGTTGAGGCCTTGTTCAAAGCCATTGATTAGCTTGTGACCCTATTGACTACCTTGGGGGACCTGGACATTCTTTTGTATAAGGAGGCGACTGCCGTAGAGCTGACCGAGTTCCTCACTACGGCGGGTTCCTTGAAGGATGCCTTCCCGGTTATGCCATACCAGGTGTGGCAGATGGATAGATTAATCAGCTCTAGCTCAAAGGGCAAAGCATATTCTGTCTGGCTATTGTGCACAAGTTTCAAGTCACGCAGCGAGTGCCGTTGTATCGCATGGTTCGGCTTCGTTTGCCCGGAGAGAGCTAAGAAGGGATCCTTTTTCGTGCGCCAGAAATCAAATACCCCATGATAGTGGTGCGGTACGCAATGGGCTGGGAACCAGAGCCGCTAGACACGCTGGGCCTCAAACGGGAACATGCAGTCATATGTCCTGGCTGTAATGCTGCCCATTCGAAGTTTTGGTGTGTCGAAGTCGATTTTGAGACCACGTCGCGGCTAGTTACGACTTTCGGCCGTTACCCGCATTTTGCTCTCTTGCCTCTGCGCTGGTACACGGGCCAGGAGGTAGACACAGTGGAGGTGCGACTCGAAGTGACGATGAAGCGGTCTTTTTGGGACATGCACATGCAATTCTTTTACGTGTACGTTTTGGGGACCCTGTGGGAACTAGGAGAGGTGTTCACCTCCGGGAGCTTACATATTATGCACTCCAAACACATACGAGTGGGCCTTAAAAAATATTGCCTCTCATTTGTGGAGAAGAATATGGAGCATTGGCTGGTGACGATGGGGCTAGAGATTCGCGATGAATAAACAGGTAAACCCCTCACAGGGGGTGGCTCAGAGGTCACCACACAAGCCTCAAATCTGCCGGAACCGTGGGGTTGTTGCTCGTCTGTGTTCCCCACCAACGTCCCACCCTGTTGGAAAGAGGAATTAGTGCTGACCGTTCTCTTGACACAAGGTACTAGCCAATGTGATTTTGTGGTGGATAAGTGCCGATTTGGTATTGGCGACATTCGATCCAAGACTTGGATGGTAACAAGCTCCAAGGTTAAAGACGTCCGGGGGAACATCTTTCATACAACATCCACAGGCACTTTCATAGTGGCCGTTTGGCAACAAGAATATCGGTCTAAGGGAGCCAGGACCCGTCCAAGGGCAAGGGACGAGGCAAGGGACGTGGGACGGGCACGGGGGGCCGCGGGCCGCCACCAAAGCCGACCCCGATGGAGATCAGCACCGGCACTCAAGTTCATGAAACGGAAACGTCCTGGCTCGTAGCCTTCGGTCTGCTACAAAAATGGCCGTCCAAGAGGATGGCCTTCACAACGATAAACGCCAATGGTTGGTTTGCCCGACCAAAGGCATCATCGCAATCTTGTACCCAGCCGCAAGCATCGAGGGCTTCCTCGACACAGCAGCAATATCACGTCTTCAAATGTTTGAAAAGGCACAAGGCCGATATTGCGGGATCATTAAAGTGCAGGAAACGCACTTTAAACATGAGGCCACCGTGCGCAACCAACGGTGGTGATTACAACGATAGGGGTGCAATATGTTAGCAACAACACAAGCAAGAACGGCCCGCGGATCATCGGCGGTCCTATGGAAAACAGACGAATGGGCAGTAGTAGCCTCCAAAATACTGTCCCTGTGTCTCATTTTAATGCATTTCCAGCATTCTGATGGAGGAGAGGTGGTGGTCTTATTGGGGCACATGGAGTGCGAGCTAGGAGCTCGGAAAAAATAGTGGGGCGTGGTACAGGACGAGCTGGCGTCCAAACAAGGACTACCCCTGGTCACGCTTCTCGATCACAACAACAGTATGGTCCCGGGGGTCGATTCAGCGGACATTCCTAGAGAGCTGCCGGCGACAGTGAAGGCCTGGGAGCGAGAGGCCTTGGCGCTGGCCGAATCCGAGTTGGAAGATGTGTGGGTGCACCTGCATGGGGAACACCGCGATGACTCCGTGAGCGGGTTCACGTTTCCGTCCCTGCAACACAGAATAGATCGGGTGCACTTGTCGGCGGCCCTCCACCCTTTCGTGCGGTCAACATACACAATGTGTATATCATCAGACCACCTAGCAGTGGCTTTGCATGTAGGTCCCCCGGAGGAACCGGGCCTGCCGGTGCGATACAGGTGTCCTATGGATATGCTCGCTTGAGAAGATGGAGTGGCCAGTTTGGAAGGGGTGCTGGACGGATGGCATCAATCTCTTTTGCCAGCAGATGAATGGCGGAGTGGGGTACATAAAGCAGTTCGAGCGGTAGGGGGAGCGTTGGCCACTGAAACGCCCTCAGACAGGGTGCACGCATCTGGATGTCCGAGTGCTTGAAAGCACTATCCATCGGCTGGCAGCGGGTGCAACAGACTTTTTGGAGGAACGAGGTTTGGTTTGTGGTTCGGTCCAGCAATCATGTCAACAGTTGGTGCAGCTCCGTGATTAGGCTCGGGAGGACAAGTTTCGCTCGGCCGAGTTGGTTTGTTTGCGGCGGTAGCTGCTTTCAAGAGATAAGCGAGCGGCTTTGAAGCGGGATTGCCAGCAGCGTATCCACGATCTAGTGCGCCACTTGAAAGAGCGGAAACACATGTCATCTCTATGGGACTCAGCAGGGTTGATGGGTGATGCATGGCGGCCCCAAGAAAGTGGCCGCCCTTCTCGACGAGTATTGGTTAGGGGTCATGTCGGGGGGCGAGGGGGGGGGGGGGGCTACGTAGGGGGACTATGACAAGTACGTCCGCAGTACAGTCCGCAGGACTATTTCACTGATGAAGTGTATCCCTAAATTTTCCGAGGCAGCACACGCTCGGGACATGCGGCCCATAGCTTTGCAAAACACGGTGATGGAATGGCTCTCCACAGTGGTCCTAGTCCAACCCAAGGATGTGTTTGCCCATATAATCCCCACCTCCCAAAAAGGCTTAATGCGAGGACGGAACATGTGGTATCCGCGCCCCAACCAGAGCAAGTAATGGTTGCGCCGGACTTCCAAAAAGCCTACGATTCGTTTTCCTTTCAATTTCTGATGGTGGCGTTGAGCTGCATACACCTGCCGGCACCATATGTCTCACTACTACTCTCTATCATAGAGGGCCCAATCTTGTTTTGCGTAGGGAGGCGCTTTGAGCCAGGGGTAGAGCTTCGGCCTCGCTCAAGAATCCGGCAAGGGGATCCCCTTTCCCCCCTCTTGTTTAATGTGGTCACCATTTTTCTGATTTATGATTTTGGGAGACTGCGCTGTGATTTCTGGGTACCGTTTTACGTAGACGATATTCTAATATGCCTCCCAGGGTGCACGAGGTCACATGAAAAAGAGCTGCAAGCCCTCTTGTGCGTATTAAACATTTTTGGGTTCTACTCAACCTTCAGATTGAAATACAACCAAACTTTTGTGGTGGTGAAAAGGCCAGAGGGACTGCCACAACCAGGGTCTGTGGCTGGCATCACAGTGAAGCCGCGGGTCAAATATCGGGGGGTTTTGCTTGGGAATGTTTCGGGACAACAAGCCTATGGGCCGGTGATAGCGAAAATGATGGGAAGGGCCAAGACTCTGTCCAGCCTACCACTGGGTATGGAAGAGAAGACCAATCTCTTTTGCGACGTAGATTGCACCTGTTTTGTAGTCAACAGTGCGGGCCCACGAGCCCACGGACAAGGTCTTGTCCCAACTGAATTTGATACAGCGCGTGGCCCTCGGGTTGAATTTTTGGCACCTCCCAGCGGGTATCTTGAGCATGCCCAAAAGGGAGGGGAGGGTGGCGCATGCCCCCTTGCCGTCCTACGCCCTGTGGGTACACTCCCACTTGGTCGTCACAGCGGTATGCCACCCACATGTTTATGACGCGTCCCATGTGGAAAAATTTCAACGCTGAGCGGGGCGGGTCGGCATGGTGCTCAATGAAGTGACCTTATATCCAACTCGCGCCGGTTAACATCAAAAACCCTCCTTCCTGCAAGGAGCACTGAGAGCATACTTGTGGGGACGGAGAGGGGGGGGTTAGCCCCCCCCCCGCCGCAACTGCTACCCCAAAAGGGCATCTAGCATTCAATATTTTTTAGGGGAGATACAGGGTTGACGTATGTGTGCTCTCGACTAGTGAGAAAAGGTGTCTTGCGATGGCGGGTTTTAGTAGTGGCGGGCGTGGTACATTTGGAGCATTTGGACGTCATCGCATACACATACAAAATGGCGTATGACATGGGAGTCCACAATGTTTGCTTACAGTACATGTGCCCAGATGATGGGGCACGAGGTCTTGCCTTGCACTGATGGGGGGCGGGCTGGGGGGGGGGGGGGGGGCAGCGCACGCTGCTCTACATGCAACTCAGCAAAGCAGAGTCCACGGCAAACGCCCGGAGTCCGCTTATATTTGCCACAATGGGATGTGGATTTCATCGGACGAGTATTGTGGAAAAAACTACCCATTGGGGGACGGATGGGCCACCGCGTGGGTAATAAGCTATGGCCCTTGTGTCAAAGGCTAGAGGACCACGAGCACATGCTTCGGCATTGCAGGTTTTCGGCGTTTTTTTTTAATACCGTCCACAAGGCATTTGGTGTAGTGCAAAGGGAGGGGGGCGAGGTAGAGCCCGGCAGACTATTGTTTGAGGAGCTAGCACTGTTGCTTCAGAGCACTCAAGGTTTGGTGTTGTGGGCAACGCTCAAGGCGCAGTAGGCTCTGCGTTGTGAAGCAAGATTTCAGGGGGGGGGGCACCCGTCCCTGGATGATTTTGTGGCGCGCTAGATGGGGATCCTGGAAGTATGGCGCGCGGAACTGAATATGTCGCTCTCCCACCCTGACCTAGCACCTTGTGGATCAACTGTTTCTATGGTTTGGTGGGGGCATGTTCCAAAAAAAGTACCGACACCAGGAGTCTTTCCCAAAAAGATGAGCGTGAAGCCTTCGGACTTCAAGGACCAAAAATAAGGCCAATATCGGGACGGGGTGGTCAAATGGTTACAGGTGTTAGAGGCCGAACATTTGACGTTGGTGTATGCCAATGGATCAGCGAAGCAAGTCATGGGATGGTGGCAGGCGGGGTATGGGGCCTGGTTCGGAGAGACACACGAGCAGAATGTGCGGTTGCCCGTCCGGGTCATTGAGAGATAGAGTGTGAGCAGAGGGGAGCTTCGCGAAGTTCTATACGCTCTGCAACGTCGGCGGGCAGCGGAAAAAATGGTAGTAGTGTTGGACTCAGAGTATGTGTACAAGAGGATCACTGAGTGGTCCCCCAAGTGGCACCGCCACTCTTGGAGGGTGAAGTCACGGGAGGTGGGTCACCGAGACCTGTGGGAGGGCATTTTTCAATTGCGGCATGACGCAGGGGCCCTGCTGAAGTTCATCTGGACGCCGTCCCATATGTGGGTAGAGGGGGGAACGATAAAGCCGATGAGTTGGCGGAGACTGGCACAGAGGTGCATCCCAACAACAAAAGACGGAAGGGGGACACTGACCGCGTGCCACGCTTGTGGCACGATGCGGGCTTGTCTCCGATGCGCACGGATATGCCGTCCTCCGAATCATCAGGGGACGGCTCTGGTGTGTTAAGCTCAAGAGCCAGCGTGTGGGGGGAACTGTCTTCGGCCGCTGACATGACGGGGACCCCATCTTCATTTGGGAGCTCGTGCGAAGAGGGGAGCTCTCACAGTGAGGGGTCTAGGTTCAGCACAGATGTGAGTGAGTGACAAAGGGAGCGCAGAAAGCAAATGAGGGCGCATGATAATCAACATTCTTGAACACCTACAGGCGCTGTGACCCTATCCGCTAGGGTAGGAGGGCAAATGCACAGGATGTGCATGCACATATGATGGCGGCTTTGCCGCCTTGCTGGACTCATCGTCGCTGCTCCGCCGTGTTTGCACAATTTGTGAGCGCGGCTACGCTGCGTTTTTGGAACCGATGGACAGCGTTTTCCTGCCGGTGGGATACCGGGGGTGACAGCCATCGTCTGGTTATGGCTGAGCACCGGAACCCGGTCTGACCGTCACTTCTTCGGAATTATCTGACCACAGCTGACCATGGCTAGAAACTAGGCAAAGCGCGATTGTGTGTCGAGTGTACAGGGAAAGACGGCCTGTGTCATGCTTGTGATGAGTCCTCGTGCTCATCACATCATTGTGATTCGTACCGCACCCCACTGCTCGTTGTTTTGGTGTGATTTTCAATTCGGGAAGTGGGTTTCCTAAGTGCGGCATGCAGTTTCTGATGATGAGTTGTGCTCTGCCATGCGAAAGCCATTTTCCCCAATGGCCTAAAGGTAAGCCAATTGGAGGATGTTGATTTCCCGGAGCACCACGCGGCAAATGCAAAGCCGGACGCCGATTCTGATTCTGACCATGACAGTGGCACTGATTTTGACTCAGAGCTCTTCATTTCAGATGATTTATCGTCTTGCTCAAATTCTGGGGAGGATGATGAAGTGGAGATTGTGTGGGCCAAAGCGGGCCATGAGATTTGCACCTTGCCCATGTGTTTGAGGGCAAGTTTTACTTCACCAAAGATATTGTGGATGACAGTTTTGTGCCAAGGAAAAGGAAGCCTCAATGCATTCAAAAGCTTGCTGCCAAGCCTGCCCCAAAGCCTGCCACAAAGGGCAAGCATTTGCAATTGTTCAAGATGAGGAGCAAGGTTGGAAAGAGCTTCTATTCCACAGCCCCTGATGTCCCTGATGGGCAGTGAGGACCTCTAGAACTTGCTGAAATTTGCTTACACCTTGTGTTCTAGTGCCCTGTTGTGACTATTGTGCTTAGGGTGAGGTATGGGCAGGTTTTCGGGGCATGCGTTCTTTTGGTACTGCGCGTCGCACGCTACCACCGCCTTGTTTAATCACCAGGACCTGGTCTGACCATCCCTTTCCTGACTTTCCAGGTGCTTGCCCAGGGGGGGGGGGGGTAACTGGCAGGACTGGGCTACCTAAATTTCTTAAAACTGGTGTCCGAATACTGGGGAAAATTTATGGGCGAGAATTAAAAATTCTCAGCCCATACATTTTTCCAAATTTGGAGAAAATGTATGGGCTGAGAAGTAAACAACCTCAGCCGGTACATTTTTCCAAGCATTTTTGCGTGTCAAAAATGCAGATTTGCTTGCCCCCGGGGGAACAGCAAAGGGCCGCATCCCTTGGGACGGGGCTTCGCCGCTTGCCCAAGGGGGGCCCCGTCCGGTTGCATTGAGCATGTTGTAAAAAGGGGGTAAATGCCACCTGTTTTGAGATATTTAGGTTGCAAAATGAGTGCGCGAATGCTGGGAAAAATGTGCAGGCTGAGAATTAAGCAATCTCAGCCAGTACATTTTTCCGACTTTTTTCATGCGCCAAAAATACAGTTTTGGCAAAGCAGTGCTTCTGAAGCCTGCCTTGGTCATGGGAAGTGGCAGCTGATTCACGAGTGGGTGCCCAGTGCAGGGCCATGCTCATGGCCTCTTTCTGCGTGCTGCGAAGACGACAGGTTTTGAAGCTCTTTGTGTTGCCTGTGTTGTTCACAAGGGCTTGCAGGGCCACTCTTCAGGTATCAGTAGAGAGGGCAGCGCAAGGAGTTGATAGCTGGGAGACCGCCTAGTCCTGGCTGTCCTGAGGACATGGTGCATAGAATGAAGTTTGGTCTCACACAAGCTAGATTTAAGCCGATGCCTCTATTCCTGGCTTTCTGGGTTTATTCCCAATTTCTTCAGTGCCTTGTTGTGCAGGGCGAGCAGTGATGCAGTTTCTGTGTGGTTTTCTTGCTTTGCACAGGGCCTTGAGCCAAGCAGGGGAAATGGAGGGAGACGGGGCACAAGAAATGAAAAAGGGGTGCGCACACAATGGGATGCTTCTCAAGCCTTTTTTTGTGTGGCGCGGATACCCTACCCCGGGTGGGGGGTGCCTGCCTGCCTTTTTTGAAGTTCTGGTTGCCCTCACCGGAAACCCCCTCCCCACTCCCCCCAGAGGGTGTAGGCCCACAGTGGGTTGGGACTGTTTCCCGGACATCATGTGTACGCTTTCAGTGATCTGCCACACACCAGTGACAGATGTGGGCAGTAGCTCAGTCTGGATTGCAGAGCAACCAGCTATGGTTTCCATGCCTGGTGTGCACAATTTTCCCCCTGCCGGTGGTGTTCTGTGGATACCGGGGATGAGACGTTGAGGGGGTGCCTGCCTCCCCAGCTAGACCGCTGTCCTCCCCGTAGGGGTAGGACAAAAGCAGTGTCTGCCCTCAAAAAGTGCCTGCCTCGTCCAAGATTTCACCCCCCACCCCCTCCCCGCACCACAAAAAAGGCTTGATGCTGCTGTGTTCCTCAACCTTCTCAGGGGTCCAGTTTCTTCGCGTTCTCGGATGGATGTCCCCGTTTATGGCTCTTGCTTAGCCATGTCATGAGGCGACATGGCCCTCCTCTTGCACCTCCTCGGGAGCATCGTCCTCCAGACCCTGCTTTTTGCCGGTGCGCCCAGTGTCTTGTCCAGGCCGACCTGGACGTCTGGCTCCAGGCCCCCTGCGGAGTTGGTGTGGGCCAACTTCACTCGGGACTATGGAGACTGGCTCGGCACCCAGCAGTACTGCATGGAGTGGTGCAGTGCGGATGGAGGCGCCGAACCCTCCAACATTTTCCGCGATTTCGACGCTGGCTCCCCGGCGTGGCGGCGCGCCAGCGCCCTGCCCCCGTACCAGGGCCAGTACCAGAACAGCACGGCCCGCCTGTTCAATCGGACCTGCTGCCACGTGTGCACGCAGGACTGCTTTGCCACACTGCGCGACAGCCGCAGAGTCGAGGACACCGCGGACGTGACCCTCGCGACGGTGGTCACGTTGGAGCGGTTCGGGACGGTCTGGCAGATGCGGAAGGTCTGGTCGGGGCCGATGGTGATGCTGGTGTACCACGTGGAGATCGCCAACGGGACCAACGCCAACGCGCTGGAGGTGTGCGGTCCAGTGCTGCCCCCCTCTGTGCCACATTCGGAAGCCGCCGCATCGAGGCTTCGCCAGGCCCCAATCCGCGTGCCTCAGTGAGGCCCCCATGCGGTGGGCGTGCTCCATGCGGCATTCGATTCGTCGTGCGGAGGCCCCATTTCATGTGCTGGCACACGCACGTGTCAGAGGAGCACCCGAGTCCATTGTTTCGGCGGCCGCCCCACACAACCTTCGCGGCCAAGAGGGTTCGGTACCGTTGTGTGCCCCCAAAGCCGTCTCAACGCCTGCAGCACTCCATTGGCCTTTGGCATCAGGCGACTGCCCACGCTCTGACTGTTTTGGTTGGTTCTCTGCCCAGTCGCCCCCGTGAATAGGCTGTGCCCCATCCCCTTTGAAACGCATGTGCACACGTGCGGGTCCACACACAGGCGACCCCCCACCTATCCCCCCCCCCCTGATACCGAGGCCTTGTGCCCCCCCCCCCCCCCTGATACCGAGGCCTTGTGCCCCCCCCCCCCCCCCGCCCCTGCGCTTCCAAACCCTCAGAGGCCAGGTTGCCTCCGACAGTGGCTGCAGAGAGGAGAGGAGGGCATATCTGTAGCCCAGAGTGCGACACTTCCGGGCAACGTCACCAAGTCCATGGCAGACAACAACCCTATGCACCTCAACCTAGACCTCTTTCTTCGATGCTGCTTGTTCTGTGCATAGCACACCGCTGTTATTTACTCAGCCTTCCAGTTTGTTTGGTGCTACAGTAGCACACCGGGATGCCTTCGGGCGTGGCAGTTCCCACTGCATTTCCTGGTATCAGATACAGCAGGTCCTTAACACATGTAACGTCCGCTACCACAC
The DNA here is from genome assembly GCA_964036045.1 of Eutreptiella sp. 'Long Island Sound 2002'. Lineage (NCBI taxonomy): Eukaryota > Euglenozoa > Euglenophyceae > Eutreptiales > Eutreptiaceae > Eutreptiella > Eutreptiella sp. 'Long Island Sound 2002'. Next base: position 162,805,585 of record OZ038378.1, read on the forward strand.
CGCCTTGTGGGACCATCGTAGCACTGGACTGATCCTTGATTCCGATAGATTTCTCAAGTGCCTTGTAACGAGCAAGCTCCGGCAGCTCATCATGGCTTGAACCCCCCAAAAAAAGAGGAGAGGAGGGCATATCTGTAGCCCCACACACGTGTCTCTGCGGAACACCGCCAAGGGTCCGCAGAAGCGAGTTCGTCCATGGTGCCCATGACGATGGTCCGATCCAGCAAGGCGGGGGGGATGGGGCCATTGCAGGCATTTGAAGACCTCCCAATTACTGGCCCCGTATGCGGCTGCCTCCTCATCTGCATTTGGGTCACTATTCCAGAGCCATTTGGCAGATGACGGGGCCCAGCCAGCTCTCGCAGGTATTGCTGAGCGCTGGCACTGAGCGAGTGCCCTATCGCAGGCGGCACATGGCCGCGGCTGCCACTGCAGCTGGGCATGAATGAGAGGCATTGGAATGCTCCCTGAGCTCCGTGGTGCCAAGGCGAGGGGACAGGCGCAGGGTGTGTCACTGGGCTGTACAAAGCAGAACAAGGACCAAACACATGGTACCCCCTTTGAAGGGAGCAGAAGAAGGACCAAACACCTGGCACCCCTTGAACTAAGGTGCAAAAAAAACGGGGCCGTTGGCGCCGTGACCCTTGCAGCACTATCTCTCAAAACTCGGGGGGGGGGGGTCGCATACACGGACCGGGCCCGCATCCCCCCCCCCCCCCGTGAGTGCAGGGGCCAGGGAAGGAGCGAACGACCTGGGCCGAGCAGTAGCACAACTGGAGTATGGGGAAGATCTGCAGTAGCACAGTGCAGCGGAATCTGTAGACTGCAGCCCCCACGATCAATGTGATTGTGTATTGAGGTGGCTGGATGGGGGGGGGATGGGGGCTGAGGTGCATTTTGGTGCCCGAGAGTGGGAGGGCTGTCCCTGGCTGCGGCCTTCTGCCCCTGGCCTCCGCTGCCCTGCGCGCACCTCACGTCCCGCCGTACCCCAGACCGTACCATTAGGGGGGCAGTCATCACCAGAAATGGGGGCGATTGTAACACAGGGCCAGCCGTGGCGGTGCGCTGTGTGGGACCGGCGGTCCTCGTCGCTTCAGTACAATATGCACTGCCCCTTTTGAAGATCGCGAAACACTTTGCAACAAATGTTCACCCGGGCCCTTGAATTGCATTTTCTTTGCCGGGGGTGGGGGGGAACCCCCAGGGCCTTTTCTTGATTGCTTGATTTCTTTGGGAAGAAAGTCAGGTTTGTGCGGAGGTTGGCTCGCAAAACAGCGCCCACATGCTGCGTTTCTGCAAGCCCCTCCCCAAAGGTTTGCCCTGGGCCCCTTCGGCGGTAAGCGTGTGAAGAAAGGAATATCATTGTAGTGCGGAGGCGGCGGGAAAGTGAATCAAATCCGTGGGATGGCCCCGCGCATGGAACGGAGGACTGGCAGGTGTCACACTTTGGGTTCTTGGGCTGAGGGTCTGTGGACCCTGAGGCCCAAGTGCGAAGCCCCGGGGGGGGGGGGGGAGGGGGGTCGTCTGATTCCTCGACTGACCTTTCTCGGTGCTGTTGCCATCGCCATCTCCACCGGCAGGCACCTCTGGGCGTCCTCAGCTTATGTCAGTTTGCAGTGAACATGGGAAACCCCCCAATAAAGCTTCCAAGGAAGGAAGGGATTCACGAAGGAGATATGTGTGTTGAAGGGTGGAAGCAATGGGCCCCACTGCAGATGAAGGCTATCGCAAAACACTGCTACCCGGTCCCTGCTCCTGTGTGCATGACTGTATGGGCGGGGGGGGGGGGGGGGTCCAGCCCCCCCCCCCCCCCATTAGTGGTGCTGAATTTTTAGAGGCGCCAATGGCGCTGAAGAAATTTTTTGGTCAAAACCAATTGCGCCGAAGGCGCCGGAAAAACTTTTTGATCGGCTGAAGGCCCGGAACAGAATTTGGCCCAATATCTTAATATCTTAAAGGGGGGGGGGGGGTTCAGGGGGGGGTCTCCCCCCCACCCCCCCACTCCCAGTGGTGCCGAGTTGTTAAAAGGAGCCCTGGGGAGGGGACACCAACGTGGGTCAGCAGGTGTGCACTACGAGCGCTCCGTGTTCAGGCCAATGGCCATCGGCCTCCGGCAGATCCGCGCAGGCCTCCCCCCCCACCCCCCCCCCCCCCCTCCCAGCCGGGGGTCTTCGTGATGACCGCATCCCGGGCACTGATCAGGCCGTCAGGGGAGGACGCCATGGGCAGAGGTTGCATTCTGGATTCCCCCCCCCAAGGGCAGGGGGATGCCCGCAGCAGTGCGGATGCCTGCAGTAGTACGCATGCCTGCTTGTCATAGCAGAAGGTTCAAGGGCGAGAAGCCACAGGTCAACAGAGCTAACCACCAATGCCTTGTGCCAAACCCCCCCCACCCTTCCGCCAACCCCCCCCCCCCCCCCAACTGCCCCCCCGCCCCCAAGTTTTGACAGATAGCCGGGAAGTGGGTCGCATCAGGACCAGCTGTAGGCCCCCCCCGTGCCTGCACTCCCGGATGCTGCCTGCGTGTAACCCACTACTCTCAGGTCTCCAGAGCGCGGAAGGCGCTGCAGACTGCATTGGCGGAATGGCCCCAGACGCTGGTGCTGGAGTACGTGCACCGTGCGCGCTGGCAGCTGCCGCTCCTGCCCATTAACGCGCTGCGCAACGCGGCCCTGGACCACGCGCGCACGCGCTACCTCTTCCCGGTGGACGCCGACTTCCTCCCATCGGTTGGGCTGCACGCCGCGCTGCGGAGCGCCGCGCACGGCATTCTGAGCAAGGGTGCGCACGCGCTCGTCGTGCCGCATTTCGAGGTCGCAGAGTGCAACCACCCGACAGGGGCGCAGCGGTTGCGGACAGCAGAATATCCGGACACTTTGGCGAGGCTCACCGCGCTTCTGAGGCAGGGGGTGGTGCGGCCGTTCCACGCCGAGACGTCGGAGATCCTGCGGCACATCGCGGGGGTCCCTAAGCATTACGGGTGCCCGAAGGAAGTGAAGCCGCTCGTGAACAACGCGGAGGGCGTCAAGGTCACGCGGTATGACGTGTGGTACAACGCGAGCCGTGTGCTCGAAGGCGTCCCGCCGGAGATACCATCTGAGCTGTTGAACGCGACCAAACTGTTCCACAGCTACGCCAAGCTCGTCGGTGGGCTGGGCAGGGACGCGCAGTGGCTGAAGCTCAAGATCTCTGACACGGAGCGCCTGTGTGACAAGGCCGTCACCATTTATCTCGACCGGTGGGAGCCGTACCTGTGCTTCGGTCGCGTGTCCGCGTGGGGGCTGGTGGTGCGCTACAACGAACTGCTCGTGGGGCGCTTCTACAACAAAGTCCAGCTCGTTTCGGCGCTGAGGGCCAAGCGCTTCCGCTTCTACACGCTGCTGCGGCACTTCCTGGTGCACAAGACGCACAGGCCGTCCCGCTGGCAGCAGAAGCTGGACACAGATTTCGCAATGACCATGCGGCTGCTGGTGGACAGCAGCTTGAGGGACGTTAGCCCCGCCCACCCCGGCTGCGATGTTCCGAACTTGCGACGGGTTGCGCAAGGTCTGCCCCCCAAGCCCCGGTTCACAAAGCCACTTACACGTGCGAACATGATTGCGAGGCAGCTGGCGCAGCAACAGCAACAGCAACAGCAACAGCAACAGCAACAGCAACAACAACAGCAACGTTAATCTCCTGGGTGATTTTCAGGAGGCAGCTGTAGTAGAATGTGGGTGGCTGCTCCTTCCTGCTTTGGTTTGAGCAGTACAACATGCCGCACAGCTACTGATGCCAGTATGCCCCAGCGAGTGAGGTACTTCCAAGCAAAACATGGTGAGCATTCGGGAGGCATTGAGAGGGCACACTGATTATATGCATTTCTATTTATTACTACACCCCTCTCCCCTTCAATCTATCTGACAACAAGCAAGCAAACAAGCAACACCAAGCAAGCAATCATCATTCTGTTCCAGTCATCACTCGTTCTCAACGCTTCATGCCTTACTGCCCTGAAGCCATCCTAAAGCGTAGGTGGGCCTTGCCAAATCCAACTTTTGAGCCAAAAAGTCAACGATGATGCCCCGGGACGCAGGTGCCAAGCTGGGAGGTGTCCTCCCAAATCTGCGCGGTTGTGGGCCAGAGGGAACGTCGCGTGCCGGGGACGCAAGGCAAAGTTTCAACAGTCATTGTCCCTCCTTCAACCATTTTGGGGCACGTATTTTCATGGGATTTTCTGACCTACCCTAGTACAATGGTATTTGCGCTTTTGTTCTATTGCCCAAGAGAGCAAGCAATGATTCCAAGAGAGGCTAATATTGTCATTACACTCCCATGCCACCACTTCTTCCAATCATGCATAAATGACTTATGTTTTCGCATTTGTGAAAAGGGCACTCCAAGCACAGTATGACAGGGGTCAAGCATTAAAGCATTCGGATGGATGGCCGGAACATTGACTTGGATGCGGGCGTGCCCCGGGCAAACGTTCCCTCAAAAACGGCCATCTTTGGCCCAAAGCAGCCCTAGAACCCGTTCAAAATGGCCAAGTGAAAGGAAACGGTTGGTACACCTCACATGCTTTACTTGCTCATAACAACGACCCCTATGGTGCCCGCTAACTCAATGATATGTCCCAATACTGCCCCACGAAGGCGCTAAAAAGCTCTAGAATGTGCGCAAATTGGTCAAAGACAGCCCCAAACCAAGAACAGGCCGCATCTTGGGCTACGTGGCTCCAACCGCGATTCGGAGGGCGCCTAGACCACCTGCAAATCCCCACTTTTGGTGGTTTCCACCCTCTCAAGGTGACCAAACGGACACCCAGACCCCCGTACTAGTGCCCGCTCCGCCGCGGCAAGCTCCAAGCTCAACACCAAACAGGTGGGTGCCAAAATGGGTCAAGGGGAAAATTTTGAAAATGATCACCAAACCATGTGGGATTCCAAAACAAGTGGTTCTAACCCGCTTTGAGCGAGTGGAGACCTCTTTTGCCCCCCCCAAAATGCCAAATTGCCTTGACAATGGGCCGTTTTGGGATCAAAAAGTGGGTAAAAAAGGGCAAAAATCGCGTTCTCCAAAATTGATCCTCGGCCATTTGGGATGCACAAACAAATGAAATGAGCCCATTTTGAGCTCAATTTCCAAATGAGTAGTCGTGGCCACTTCGACTCAGCCCCCCCCCCCCCCAAAAGAAATGAACCCATTATGGGCCTCCTTTTTGCCCATAAAAGTCCTATGAACCCTTCAAAACGGGCCATTTCGGGACCAAAAATGGGCCACAAATGGTCAAAATTGTGTTTTCCCAAAACTGATGGTGCACCATTTGGGGTTGACAAACAGGTGAATTGAGCCCATTTGAGCCCATTTGAGCCCATTTTGACCCATTTTAGCCCATCAACCCATGCCAAGGCGGCAATTTCTACACTTGTGTCGTGCTATCGCGCTGACCCTAGAGCCATGAGACCGGATCCACCTAGAGTAGGGGAGAGGGGTCTAGATCAAAGGATATATGAGTACACCCCTCTCCCCTTCCTAGCACCACCCCACAAAGGCCCCAAAAGCCCCAAACAACCACATTGGCCGCAGGCAACCCCACTCCGAGAATAGGCTGCATCTTGGGCTACGTGGCTCAAAACGTGATTTCGAGGGCGCCTAGATCACCTGCAACCCCCAGCTTTTTGTGCTTTCCACCCCCTCAAAATTGCCCACACGGACACCCAGACTCTCATACTATTGCCCACTAGGCTTCGGCAAGCTGGAAGCTCAAGACCAAACTGGTGGGTGCCAAAATGGATCAATGGGATCCACCAGGGGCAAAAGAAGGAGGTTGCGGGTGGACTAGGTGCCCTCAGAATCGCATTTTGAGCCACGTAGCCCAAGATATGGCTTATTCTTGGTTTGGGGAGGTTTGCGGCCAAGCTGCGCAGATTTTGGGCCTTTGGGGGCATTTCTCAGACACACCATCGAGTTTGGGGCAAAAAACAGCTGTTTTGGCCCCAAAAAGCACAGATTTGGGAGGGCACCTCCTGATTTGGCAAGGGCCCACCTAGGCTCTAGGATGGCTAGAGTACAGTAAGCTCGAGGCGTTGGGACATAGTGATGGCGGAAATCGAAAGGAGAAGTGCTTGCTTGTTGCTTGTTGCTTGCTTGCTTGTTTGCTAGATTTAACATATCGTGGAGTTAGCGGGCACCATAGGGGGTCTTTGACATGGGCAAGTCAAGCCGCACGTGAAATGCACCAATTGTTTCCTTTCATTCAAGGACTCCACCCAGGCTCTAAGATGGCTAGAGTAGAGTAGAGGTCGAACGATTGGGACGAGGTAATGGCCAAACGGAATGTTGACGTGCTTGTCCGTTGCTTGCTTGTTTGCATGTTGCGTGCTTGCTTGTGAGCCAGATTTAAGGGAAGAGGGTGTAGTAAAATAGTCATCTGTAATGTGCATTCTCTCCACAAACAAAAATCCGCTTAATCTGCTCAGAGCTGAGTTTGTGAGTCAGCTCTGCTTTTATGGCCTATCCCTGACCCACCCCTGACGCAATGCTGGAGCATAATCAAGGGAGAGTTCCAAGGTCCAAGCAGATTCTGTCCTTGTGCACAGGCAGTGCACAGGCCCCCATGCATACATACGTGGGTAAGTGCGTCCATACATGCCGTCAAGTGCCAGGGGATGTCATCTAGGCGGGACCAGTTGAGTTAAGCACGATGCAATGCCGATCATGCCATGGTCAGCGTTAGGGCTGACCAACCCTAATAAAACCAGACGATATGGCTATGCAATCGTCTTTAAGGGCAACAGCCCCCGCTGCCTTTCTCTGATATTCTCTGTGATCTTCTGCAGCGCAGTTGTTGGTTTGCACCCCACTCCATCTGCAACTTGTGGAATGAATATGGGAGCATTTGCTTCAGGTATTTTTTACATAGCATGTACAATGCAGTATTTTTTCTGTCCTCTCTTTGTTACCCTGTGGAAGGCTAGTAAAAAGGGATTAAACACCATCCAGATTTTTCAAAGAACGCCCCTGCAAAGCGGAATTTATGAGGGCCTTGGAGACGACGAGGCCCACGTCCACATTTTGCAAGCAACAAGTGTAAGCACAAATAAAGATTCCTTTCACAGAACGAAGAATCGGACATGCCTATTTGGCAGCAAGGGGCAACAGAGCAATGGTCCTGGCATTCTGCATTGGGGCAGGAAAGCACCACAAGTCCAAAGATCCTCAGCCATTTGCACCAGTATGCCAACATCCCCAACGCCAAACTGTATTTTATGCGCTTCCCTAACACTAGACATCATGCAGTCGCCTTTGCTCGCCAAGGCCCATCGTCGTTGTGCACCATGGGCCCTATGTTACATTTTCCGCATCAACGGTGATGAGCACCCTCCAAATTGGATTGTGATGGGAATTGTTGAATGTGAAGCATGCAAGCACTGGCATGGGAGGGGCAAGGGGCTATAGGTGTCACTATGAGCAGGGATAGCTGTCCCACTCCCACCTACCAAGAATGTTTTTCCCTGTGCTTGGAACAAGCACTTTCCTCCAAAAACTCAAAGTGCATTCAGTGCATACACCAAGAAGTACTACCTTGCATAGTTCATTCGCCTATCCCCCCACCCTGCCAGGATATATTGTGGATGTTGCGAGAAATGGCATTTGGTTCGAAGTCATGTGACGTATGTGATGGCACAGCCCACACATTGTGCCCACACATAGTTGTTTTTTTTCTTTCCGGTGCCCTCCATGCTTCCGGTTTGTGTCCATTGGAGGTATGTGCAAAAGTGCACCAATGTGTAGCGCAAATATCCAGAGCAATTGCTGTGGCTGCATTGGCATTGGCAATGAGTGAACTGTCTACAACATTTGCCAAGCCCCTTTCAATAGATGAGTTCTGGCCAAAAGTGTTAATCCGTATTGCAGAATTTCCGTTCCGCGGTGTTGTCCCAAGAATGCTTGTAGAAGATTCAAGTTTGACAAAAAGATGATTCTTGTAGAAGATTCGAGTTTGACAAAAAGATGATTCAACACTACGATAGCATGCTCAAAGGTATTTTTAACAATATGTGTAAAGCCAATTCGAAGGCTGCACAACCCCATCCAAAGATATGAAGGTGGACCTCATCTACAAGCATCTGCTTCGTGATTTTCAATAAAAGAATAGATGTGCCCTATGTATAGGTGCATGTATGATACAAAAGCAGCTTTCGCTTCGCTGAATGCCACCGTTGAGTGGCTAGGAAGCCGCCTTGGGGCAATATGCACGTGAACACAAGTATCACCTACCATCAAAGAATTGAAGTGAAAGTGCAAATCTAGTAAAACTGAGTAGAAGAATTTTGTTTTAATTCAATTGCACCTTATTTTACCCACTTCCCCCAAATTTTACTCACTTTTACCTCATTTTTTGTTTATACTCACCAAACACTTCACCACGCCCTTGTTCATGTAGTGGCGGGGGTACCCCTTTTCCATGGCAATCAAGTTGAGGATGCAAGCAAAGTAGCTCCACCATTGGCGCCCAATCCATTTCTCCGAATCTAACAATCAGTTGTGATTTGGCGGGCATTCACGGTAGACTCATTCCCACTAGGTGTGGTGATGGACTACGGACTCTTTGTCCCATTTTGAGGGTGCTCGACATGGCACAAGAAGGAGCAAGGCATGCCCGTATTCACTAAACAAGGAATATTGATGATGAATTGAAGTAAGCAGCACCAACCATTGTTGAAATTTCACCAAGTGATTTCGGAAAGTGCACCCCTTACCCATGGTATAAGTCTGCCTTAGTGGACAAGAGCTGTGTGATACTAGTGAAGCTAGAGGCTAGGCACCGGTCGGGGGCAATATTTGCATTGTGTACACACTAGAACATCCATGTCCTCAAAAGCCTCAATCTACTAGCCTTCCTAATGCCCCCCAAACTAGCCTCTAGAATGACATAGTTGTGCAGTGTTCCCTACCTTCTTGCATGCAAAACACCATGTTATAGACATCAAAAGACTCATTTTGTAGACCACTTCCCTCCATAGATTCCATACAATGAACCCAGCCCTGTTTGATGCCGGCTACCACGCGACTTGCTCCTTTCCCAGAGCTGGGGGTGATGTCATTGGACTTGGGGCTCACCCATAATCGGTATGTACCAGGGGTTTTCGCAGGTTTGTGGCATGAAAAATCACAAAAAATCATGAAAAATCACAAAAACGAATGATATTTTTGGGATGCTGGATAACCATGAACAATCACAAATCTATTTTTGCTGATTCTTGGTTTGTTTAGGACGTACGATGTGTGATTTTGAATCTGATACACAAAATGCCCCTGTGCACACACCTGCTAATGCAGTTGATGCATCTGATGGTCTTGTTTTGGCAACAATCACCTTGAAGAGAGGTTGTCAGATCAAGCGCGAACGCCATACACCCCCCCCTTTTGGGGGGGTGTATGGCGTTTGCGTAGCATACCCCAAGGCATGATATTGGATGTCTAGTTCCTGGTGAAATCAATATTATGTCCGACAGAACTATCCCCCAATGGATTTTTTGATTTGAGGCCTCTATCCCCCTCAAACCGGATACCATTTTTTCGGGGGGAGGGGTCAAAAGTTTGTGGTTAGAAGGAATCGAACCAGGGTCGAGTTAAAAAAGGCTACCTGGTCGATCGGTGCTCGCCGATGGCGGCCGCCCGGGACTTGAACCGACGACAAGCCAATTGTTGGGTGAGTGTTTTACGACTCAGCCATCAACTAGAGCGGAGGTTTCCCACTGCTTTCTAGTTGTTGTCTGCCACTGAAAAACCTCTAATCGTGTGTTCGTGCCTACCTGTCTGCCTACCTGCTTGCCCGACTGACTGCTTGACTGACTGTGACTATTGACTGATTGAATGACTGTCAGCCTCTCTTCGAGGTGCCTTGCCGAAAGCAATAGAATTTGGTCCCATTTTGAGGGATGCAACTGAGCCTTATCTCTGGTTTCCATTCATTGGGGTGTCCCTTGAACGCTCCTTCAGCCTGGTAGGGACATAGACACCAAAAAGCGGCAAGCTGTGAAGTCTACGTTGTGTGAGGCAGCAGTTGTGTTGCATTGCAATGGTGACATTGAATGCCGTTTCACCAAAAAGTGAAACATATATGTTCATGTTTCCTTTTAATGATAAATGAAAATGTGGGTGGGCCACTGCAAACAATTGCCCACCAAAAAGACTAGCGAGCACGGCCCATTGTCTCGGTGAGGGGCCTTGCATCCACAGGCACTTGGAGCATGTGTGGGGTGCAGTATTCCAAACAACGAGAGGTGTGGACCTGAGCAAACTTGACCCTCATCACTGATAGCGAGGGTGGGTTGTGCGCCCCCGCACCACCGCCACTTAGGTTTGTGCCAAAGGCTGCGCTATGCCCATTTTTTGTAAAACAAAACCACGAAAAACACCACGAATAAAATTGCGAAAATCACGAATAATCAGGAATGAGGTTGGTTGTCCTCCACCACGTGCCCACGAAAATCCCTGAACGTGGCCCGGAAGAGTCCCAGATACCTACCGCTACCTGATGCTGACCTAGTGAGAGGGAGATCTGGAGCAGGGCAGGCAGGAAGGGTGGATGAGGACCCAATACCAGGGCATTGGTGGCACTGTTGTGTGGTCACACCAAGGCATCGAAGTGGACGAAAAGCAGGGATAGGTTAGGGTTAGCAGGTGCGGCCGGAGGCTAATACATATATTGCAACCCTACCATCTGCAGCCCCCCCCACCCCCCCTGCAAGTTGAGGAACGGGGGGGGGGGGGCTGCAGCTTCGCACGAGGATTTGGTTGAAATTGTTGGGTTTTCACTCACAGAAGACAACCATGTGAGCTGTACTTCGTTTAATTTTCCGTCTGTCGTACCGCTGCCCCCTCGCTGTCCCCCTCTTGGGCCCGCTACCCCACTGCGGCCTTTCCAGCCACCAGCCGCCCCACTCAGCCCCATCCCCCCGGGAGGGCCACGCACATGGTGTTCATGGCAACGTGCTGACGCCATCCCAATGGACAGGTCATTTAGTGCGCAGTGCGCAGATCTGCATAGCGCATGGGCTTTGAAGGTTGCTCTTGACAAAATAAGACATTTTGGTAAGTGGTCCAGACCTCCCCTGTCCCGTTGTGGGGAAATCCCTCTAGCAACCTTGTTTCCTTGTCACAATTTCGTGACAATGTCGCCGTCGCCTCCAAGGGCCCAAGTGTACAGTGCTGTTTGAGTGCTGGGATCTCCTTGTTGTTTGTCATTGCTTGAACGCAAAGAAACCCTGCCACGGGGACTGTATGCAACCGTAACTGCGCATCCTGGGACTCACTATACACCTCTAGACCCACGTCCTGTGTTACTGTACACCTTCAGCACTCAGCTCCAACTGGGATTTAAAGTGGGGCCCTAGCCTGCACAGCCCTTGAGCAATGCCACCAACCACCCTGGCTAATATATTCTCAAGTTCCCTCATTAATGCTATGTCGTTCCAGTTTTCTTGGGCGTGCATTTTGGTTAGCATTTCTACCTGGATGAAAGTTGCTGCAGTGTGCCACCATCCAGCCTCAGTGATTTTACGAGCCATGAAGGTGGCCATTCATAAGTGCTGCAGCAGGGCTGCATGGTGTGTGGACGCCTCTATTCAGTGGGCAGTAGTCACCTGCCCATGTCACCGAGTGCCACAGGGTCCCTACTGCAACATTGGCTGCATAAGGACGCAGAACGGAACGGCCCATCATATGCATCTTGGCACGCACCGCAATCAGGATCATGCACACAGCATTGCGCCGTTTGGGACCACCATTTTGCTGCACTGCATCTTCTGAATTCAATTTTTCTACGTCCAGCATACCAAATGACGGGGGGCGGGGGTAGGTATTTAGGGGTAGGATGAGATTTTGTGTATCTACTGATGGTTTGCTGTGCTATTGTGTGCTCTGCTTGGCGGCTGCTGATACCGCTGCAATGCCCACAGGGTTGTATCCCATACGGCCGCTCCCTGTAGCCGCAGTATGAGAGTGAGCACAGCGTCAGATGACACTGTGTTCTTTGTAGGGCTCCAACACTGCAAGCGAGTACAGCCCAGTACCTGGATCAAGGCGTACACCCTGTGGTGCACCTCTTTTTCTAGACCGAAAGGTGCCTCTGGTACCAGTGATGAGGATTTTGTTTTGCTGAGCTTGCGTGCCTGCCTGTCACTGCACGTGACCCACAAGACTCCATACCGGGGCTGGACAGAGGGGGCGGTGGGTGGGAGGAGGAGGATCCAGGTCATTGTTTCAAGCCATTAGGCCCTCATTCTGATTTAGGATGGGTCGGTGGGTGACATTGGTGTGCAAAGGGCCACTGAACCCCAATTTCCGCAGCTGCTCCATCAGCGCCTTTGACCAGACCTTATGGCATTCACTGCAGATCTATCCATCTTGGTCAGCCCTCCCCCCCCCCCCGCGCGCCACAAGCACAGCCTTGTGCAAGGACGGCGCCCCCGCCCCCATGTGTCTTTCTGACTGCAGTTTTTGTCTTCTGGGAGGTAAAGTGACACGGATGTGAGCCACAAGAGGGAAGGGGTCTGCCATTTTGCCATTGCACTGCATTTCTGGTGTGGATTAGGGTCTACACTCCTATGGTCGCGTAAGCACGGCCTCGGAGACGCCTCTGCACGCCGTGGGCACAAAGTGTTTGTGCCACTGGAAGTACCAGGATGCTATTTCAAGCCTCCCTGTGCTCTGGGTATCAACCAGTATCATAGGGGATGGGCGGATGAGGATGCCTCCGAAGGAGATAGTGACAGATGTTTTGGGTTGGGTTTCTTTTTCTTGTGCCTTTGGGAGGTCATGGGTCCCGCGGGTATGCCACATGGGATCCAGCAACACATGCGCACACAGCGCAAAGTGCTTCCCCTTGTCCAAGCAGAGAATACCCGACTGCCTCCTATGATCTGGGCTGTGTTTGCGCAATTGGGCGGGAGGGGGGATGCCTGCCACGTGTTGCGATGCACCCGCTTGACCCTCCCCAGTGTAACAGCTACACCACCTCTGTGGCCTCAGCCCACGTCGCCATTTCCCCCCATTTTCCCCAGTTTCCCCCCCATTTCCCGAGGGAAGCGAGCGGTAGTATGCAGGATGCCGCAGACAACCGAGAACAGCGCATGGGTGACCAGGAGAAAATGCACATCGAGATGAACCGACCTGGGCACAACCATCGTCAGGGGGTGGGCCAGCTAGAGGCCCACAAACGGTGCGTGAGTACATAGGTCAGGACGCACTGCGAGTGAGAACATCAGCGGGGTGGGCAGACCACCGCCTTCTGCAAATGGCGAGACCCAAGCACAAGCACAAGCACAAGCCCCATTCCCCCCCATTTCCCCCCATTTTCCCCATTTTCCCCATTTTTCTGGACCTCAAATACTTGGTTCGGTGAGTTGGTGAGCTCGGTGGCCATGAGCGCGGATGCATGGGCAGGCGGGTCCATCCTGTTGATAGAGGGTGGTAATTGCATGTGTTGGACAATTTCTGAAGGCGCGTGTTTATTCTTTTTCGCCAAGCGAGTCCCTTCTTTCTTAACTCTTCAGGGTGTTGTCTTGGTTACCAGTGGTAGCAATGCCCTTGAAAAAGGCCATGATGAATATGCTACACAAGCTGCACCTTGATGGGGAGGATTTGCACAAGAAGGGCTATCTGCAAGGCGAGTCTCTGGAGCAATGGAAACGGGAGATTTCCGAAATTGAAGAAAACGGGTCCCTCTCTCCCAGAAATGGGGATAATCCCTTTGGCACCATGCCGAACATTGAAGTGGACACTGCCACCAAGAGGTGGTATAATTGGGACACAAAAAGTTGGGAGACTGCAAAGATCAGTGTGCGAGTCTCCCCAGAGCCATTTACGACAGGGTCGGAGCGGGCCGTCCACGCCATGTTACTGGTGCCCCCCAACGCGGAGGAACAGCAGTGTGTGGCCAAACGGATGCGGGAGGCAAAGGCTGATGTTCAGGGGAAGTACGAGAATGATGTGATCAGGCAAGCGGAGTGCCAACACATTGCCGAAGCTTTTAACAAATTGGAACCCGCAAAGAAAGTTTACTTTTTGGATACATACATGATGCATCACAAAGGCTCGTGGTGGACGGTGGAAAAATACCTAACAGGAAGGATGATCTCCCACAACGACGCCCACGGTTTTGTGGAGCCCATGCAGCGCAACACACCGCAAGCTTTCAGTCACTACAGCCATCACTACAGCGAGGGCAAATTCATAATTGTTGGCATCAAGGGGGTTGGCGATGTCTACACCAACCCCCAAATCCATACCAAGAACGGTCAGGGCTTTGGCTTTGGAAACTTGGGGCCCGCAGGAATACAACAGTTTTTCCAGACCCACATCTGCAACCAAATCTGTGAGAAGCTGGGGCTGAAGAGCTACATGGCGCTTGGTACAGGGGTCAATAATATCAAGCGGACTGGAACAGAGTGCCCAAAGGGAACGGTTCAGGAGAAGCTTGGGATCATGGAATACATCGGCGATGTGCAGCCTCGAGCAGGTACCCGAGGGGGCGGCTGGGCGGGACCGGTTTCAGGGGTAAGTGCGTCTGCTTTGGGGAACCTGCGGCATGCATCTCCTGATGCTGCACAGAAATGGATACGTTTTACAAGGGCTTTGGCTGCTGAATGCGGTTTACCCTGTGACCCTGCTGCCTTGAAGTACCATCAGCCGTCACGTGGAGCCCCACTTTGAGGCGCCAGTTCTGATGTTCTCAGATTGAATTTCTACGGCACAGCACTCCGATTGAATGCATACATACCTGCCCCTTGTGTGCAAGCTGCAGTGTGCAGGGACAGTGAGGATTTGGGCTCTGCTCCCTTTCAGAAAGATATCCAGATCCCCCCTCTTTTTTTCTCTGTCTAAGCCACGGCAACAACCCCCCATGAGGTCCCCGTGCCCGCTGTGGCTTAGACAAGGTGATGGGGATCTTGTTCAGCCTAATCAACATGGGAGTATGGTTAGAGGGAGGGCAAGGGGAGGTAAAGGGAGCCTGCGATGGACCAATGCTTGGCCTTGGGGGCATGTACCCCCCAATTCGCCCCACCTGGACACCCCCCCCAACCAACTCTCCCGGACGCCCCCCCCCCCCCCGGCAAAAGCCCCCCCCCGCCCCCGAGAACCCCCCCCCCCCCAAGCCCCCCACCAAGGGGGCCTCCGGCCAACGGTTAGTTGGGGGGGGGGGGGGGTAGTTGACGTCCAGAACCGAAGGGTCGGCTCCCCCGTGATCCACACCCTCTGCCTCCTCTGGTCTTGCTGCTTAATGCAATCTCCGCCTCCTGCCCACAAGCATGGCCTGGGTCAGGGAAAACACCTGCCTGACAGGCAGTCTGTGCTTAGACACGGGGTGCCTTGAGTGCAGTGGCCCAACCAAGGACTTGTAGTCTGCACACGAAGGTTCCCTGGCCACCCATACACTATACATGTCAAAGGGCGAGAGGGGCGGGGGGCTGTTGTGTGGTTGGGGTACGTTTGTGGGCTGTAGCAGTAGTGGGGAACAACAAGATGGCGTTGGGTTCCTCAGAGGCTCGTCTGGTTGGGTCGTTTGGAAGTTTGGAAGGGGGTCAATTTGGAGGCTTTCCTGGACATTGTGTTTGAACAGTAGCGCGCAGTGTGCACGCAGTGCAAGGATTCCCCAAGGCCCTGCTCTCTACTGCACCCTACCCACCCCCGTTTCAGAGAGAGTGGGTGGATAAGGGACAAAACTGTACAATGGTCGTGGTCAGAAACCCTGAAGTGCCGCCACAACCGCTGCCGGACCGAGTTAGCGGTGTGGGGTAGCCCCAAATCATTGTTGCCTCACACCTTTTAATACCAAAGTCCACTGGGACCGGGAGTTTCAGGCTGCCGCAGGCACCCTTTAGGGTTGCACTGTGCTGGGCAATGAGAGGCAGTTGGTCGCGCTGTTTTATCTGAGGGGCGACAGCTAAACTGGTCCCGTACATCTGTGAGTTGGTTTGCTGGTGGAACAAACAAAGCAATGTTTGGCTGGCATGCAACGCTGGCATGCAACGAGTTCGTCAGAGATGTATGGCGCCCTCTTCCCCGTTGCATCGCTAGTCCTGTTTGGGCGAAGGACGCAAACCTTTGATGAAGAATGTTGAATCAGGTGGCCATGAGGGGATGAGGTAGGAAGATAGGAAGGGGATGAGATACAGGGTCCAGGGGAGGGGGTCCAGGGGGTAAAGCCCACCGCTGGAATGTAAATTAAGGCAAGGGCCTGGGTCTGGAGACCGAATGAAGACCAGCAACGGAGGAACAGGTCCTCGTCCAGAGGGAAATTTGAGGACCAGCTACTTCTCTCTTGTCCTGTTCCATGGCAAACCAGTCCGTTTGCGCCTGATCTAGCCTCAACTACACCAACTTTGACCCACCACACATCCCCTGACCCCTCCGCTCTAAATCAGCCGAAAACCTGGGTTTTGGAAACTTTAAAACGTTTTTCCTGCCTTCGGCGCATATCAAAAAGTGTTTACTTGCTGTTCCATGTGTACTCTATGTTCATTGTCTTGCAGATTACCATGACCCAGCGCTCATTGTGTGCATTTCTCCTCTCCCCGATCTGACCACCGCCTTGCCTGAAATGTGAAGACACAACGGACAAACTGCTTTAATTTAAGCTCAAAGATAAGCTCCTCGGATCGAGAGACAACAAGCAAACAATGACGCCCAAAAAACCATGTTCCACACTGTTTTTGAGCGTACCAATGGCAACACTGTGCGACTGTCTCTGTGGTGCGGGAATTGGCAGCACGAGATCACGAAGTACGTTGTCTGCCGCATGAATTTCGTGCAATGCAGTCAACTGTTCGTACATGCAAAACAAAGAGCTGGTAATGGCTTGTCATGTCCAATATGTCGCTTGATTGTGTGTGTTGTGTTTTGGTTGGATGAGGGAACCCTGAATTGGTCTACAAGTATGATTTTGCTTTGTTTCACGCTGACAGCATCACATTTCCATGTACTGAATGGGTCATTGCCCATCAGTCTTTCTATTTGCTGGGTATTGGGCGTTCCGGCAGGGAGAGGGGGGGGTCCCCCTCCCCCTTGGACCCCCTCCCCCCCCTCGCCCCCTTGCCCAAGGCCATGCCCCAGGCCCCTGGAAGTTGCCTGTCAAGCAGGATTCCCACGACCAATTTTCAATGGCTTGTGGGCATGATTGGTTTTCACGGTTCGGATATGGCACACGGCTCTGACCCAGACACTGTTCCATCACCCAATCAACACAGGCGGGTCTGCGCCGTTTCCCTCCTGCCTCTGTGTTGCTCCCCTTTTCTCAGATGGGATCCGCAAAGACGACTTGGCATTTCTGGGCATCAACTCCAAGCAGTTTGCCACCCTCGGCAACATTTGGCTGAACGTCGACACCACCAGCTCGGGCTACGTGGACAAGGGGCGGCTGTTCGACCTCTTCAGCAAGGCCAGGACCTTCAGCGCCCCGGAAAAGGCCCAAGGGTTCGTGCAGTTCTGCGCGCGCATTGACCCATTTGTTGATCCCCAAGGCCGAGTCAGCTTCAAGGCCTTCGTGGTCACTTGGACTGGCAATGCTTAACCCCAGCCCCCCCCCACGACTCCCAGTCTGGTCGTGGACGTCTTCAAGCTTAGACATTTGGCAGCGTAACCCCACTTCCGCAAGCATGAACCCCGTCTGACCGTGGTCTTCCTGACCCAGAGTTCAACACCTGAAACTTTCGCTGAGCCCTGCCCCTCCCTGTCAGGCCAATGCATAGCAGTGAATGGGGGGGGGTCAGGGGTTGTGTAACAGGGAAGGGCGGCGGTCCTGTCTGTGCAAGAGGCAGGCCGTTGCTGTAGGACCCCTGGGGGCCGGGGGCCATTCGGGGCCCGGGCCAAACCCCCGACCCTCCCCCCCCCCCCCCCCGTCCAGGGACGCTACACACCGTCCCAAAATGGGTTGGTTTGTGGGCTACGGTTGCGTTTTATTGGGACAATGGGAGGCCAAAGGCCACCCACACCCGTCCACAGCACGGACAAACAATCGTGCAGAACTGCAAGCAGTTATTGTCGTCCTTGAACATGCAATATCGATTTAGTGGTAGTCATGGACTCCCAATATGTTTATGATGGCCTGAAGGGATCCGCTTTTCGGTGGAGAGCATCGGGATGGGTGGGGCAAACAGGCCCAGTGTGCAACGTGGATCTGCGGATGGTATTTCTCAATCTTGTGGATAATATCACCCCAACAGTGCGGTGGCGATGGGTCCCTAGCCACACAGACATTCCAGGGAATGAAAGGGCAGACAGTAGAGCGGAGGAAGGAAGAGTGAGTTCACTGCTTTATCATGTTTTATCTTTGCCTGAAAGATCAGTCTTGAAAATGGATTTGCCTTCAACACCAACACCACGGCGCGCCCCAGTAGTCCCACGCTCCCTTGAGATAGGAGATGTCATCACACCTTTGCATGACACACCAGCCTTCTGCAGCACAGCCCATGGCATCTTGAGCCATCACAACACAGCTGATGTGTTGCCAAACTGTTTGGATTTCCTGAGTCTCCTCGGCAGCCACTTTGCTCACGCACAGTGCACTAAGATTACAATCAGCCCAATTAGACCGCCGAGAAAGCAGCGACTCTGCCTCCTCGGATGATGCGGCCACCACATTGGATTGTAACACCCCCAGAGGTCCGGGAGGACGTGCACACCTGTGCAAACGGGGCAACAGGGGTGGGGCAAGGCGCAGGACTCGTTCCTCCCACCACCCCGCCGCAGCCGTCTGGGTAGGGGTAGGTCATACCTAACCCACACCCAAAGTCGCCCCTGTCACTGACCCATGACCTGCTATGTGTACTCTCGATGGACACTTGGTGGAACTTCGGTCACGAGTAAAAAAAAAAAAGATGATGCGGCCACCACAGTGAGTTTTGTAGGTTTGGTCAATTTCGAGAACCTGGCCCGTGTTTGGGTGTGTTGGGGACTGACGGCGCTTGCCACCCCAATCACAGCCCTCACAGCAGCGCAGACTCAACACCCAGCACTCAAAGGCAAAAGCTTTGACGTCGGTGGGGGGGGGGGGGGGGTGCAAGCAGGTCACAAAACGCTCCACACATGCACGTCCTGGTATGTTCGGCAGTTCTTTCCATCAAATCCATATACAAGAGTGCACTTTTCTCTCTACATTTGGCCTGTTTTGTCAACACAATCGTGTCTTAATTGTACAGTGCAGGTTGGGCGCCCACAAGCACAACTCACCTGCCTGGGCCTTGCTTGCGCTGGCACAACACGGCCAACTGGTTTGGGTGGTGATTTGTCACTGTCTGGGGAAGAGTGGATGAGAATGTGAGAGGGAGGTGGCTGGTATTGCTCTACAAGTATCGAGCGAACTAGTGGGAAAGAAAAAGGAAGGTTCATGCTGACTAATGGTCAGAGTGTGACATCGGTGTGTGGCATCCTGAGGACAATGATAGTCTATCGCTGTCAAAGCGACGTGGTGAACTTATATCAGGAAAAAATTATGGAGGGGGCCTCAAATTGAACGCTGCTGTTCTGGCATCAGCCTCGGTGACTCCGATGTATGGTTCGTGAGGGACGGGGAAGGCCAGGGACGGCACCGGAACGAGGGCACCCAGCACACCCACCGAACCGCACTGTTCCTGGTCAGAAATGGGAGGTGACACGGATGTGGACCCATTCCGGAGGGGCTGTGCCATACACGTGTGCCGTTTGCTGCTCCGAACAACATCGTGCCTCGGGGGGACATCCAAGTCCTACCCGTGCGGATAGTGCGGCAATACCCGGCCCGGGTGTGTAAGAACGGGACCCTTGTCGGAATGGGGCCGTGCTTGCACAAATGGGGGACGGGGGAAGGGGGGAGAATTCATTTGTTGCCCAACGATCGTCACCCTGGGCCCATCCATCGCCCCGGAGAACCCACGTAGGCTGAGCTGGGTTGGTCACGTCTGACTCTTCTGACGCCAGTCGCAGGTCTTCGCGGGATCACTCTCTGTTGCGGCCCTCCACCCGCCCCGGGCCCCTACGGCCCGTCTGGGACAGCAACGGCTTCAGTACAGATGTCAGCGACACTTGTAAGAGGGGGTGCAGTCAGGAGATGGGGCGTAAGCCGTGAGGCCCCCTGCTGACGTACGAACCGGGATGGTTGATCTGGGTGACGGCCAGTGTCGATTTTACGGCCCAGCAAATCCGTGCACGGCGCTGTGCTGCCATGAACAAGATCTATGTGACAGCCTCGCCGCCTTGCTGACAGTCCGGACCATCTGTGTGGCCCCCTCTGGGGCGGTACCGTACTGCAATGTGTGCGACAATGTGTACTGTGATGAATGCTGAACCACTTCCGGAGGGTGACGCCCATGGTCGATCCATGGCTAACCTACGCCGTGTGCAAGCCACATTGCCCGAAGTATGTTTCTGGCAGCGGCATTGGTTTGGTACCGCTTTTAGTGCCACCATCACAGGCTACTTCTGTCCTGGGGTCTTCTCGGCTGAATGTAGGCCGCCAAGGCGAGTGCATTTCTGAATGTTTGCCTTGTTTTGATATCTTAGACCACATTATCAATCACGACCAGGACTAGCAAGAGGTCCCACGCCGTGGCTGCCTGAGGTGCTGTTGCGCCTTCTCTCTACCTGCTTTCAGGGCTGCAATATTCCTCTTGTTCTAAAGCCCTGCAAAGCAATGTCACTGTCTTGACGTTTTTGCTGCCGGTTCTATCACCACCGCATTGCTCAGGAGCAGGTTCGTGCTACTGTACAGAAACGCGAGCGATGCACCCGTTGCGATCGGTTTGGATGCCTCATGCAAAGCGCCCAGGAACGGCCGCTCTGCGAGCCCCTTGTCCACCAGCACCATCCCTGATTGCCTCGCTCTCCCGCCTCAATGTTCTGCCCCCACAGATCTCATGTTCTTGGGACAGCATTTTTCAATGCTTGGCGGAGCGGCAGGACGGCGCCCCCGCTCCCGCACACAGATACTGCAGCGGTCTCATTCGTCAGTACCACCGGAGGGTTTTGTGTGCAGACTGACGGTTCACAGCAAGTGCATGAAGTGGCCCCAGCAGGATGAGGCAGCATATCCTCCTCCTGCCTTGTCCCCCTGGGGGCGGATGGCGGGTCACCCGACATGAGTCACTGGCGGTCAATGCCTTTGTTGAGGTTTCCGTGTGGAACAACCTTTTTTTCCCCACATTTTTCTTTCAAGGCTGCTCTGTTTTTGTACCATAAACTGTCCTGGGCTCACACAGGCTCATCCTCGGCAGCCCCAGCATGCAGGATACCCCCGTGCAGCCGTGGGGGGCTTTTCCCGGGATCACTGCCTGGGATCACACTGCGGTTGGCGTGCGCTGGAGTACCACTGGGTTTGTGAAGGCATGACAGTCGACGAAGCAGTTGCTCCACGGAGGAAATGACGTCTGGCCACCCTCTTCTTTCGCGATTTTTCATTCTTCTTCCTTGTTCTGTCTGCACAGGAGGGATAGGGGGTTATCATTGTTTCGTGTGCTGTCCTCGAGTAATCCCATTGCCGTTCGCTACTGATTGACGTGTGATTTGCTGCGGTTTGACAACAGAGGACTTTGGCGCTGAACTTGGTGACCGCACACCTCTTGTCGCAAGCTGCACACCCCGCCCCCCTTGCTCACCTCCCTTCTGTTTTGACCCCCTGGGGGGGGGGGGGGCGGTTGTCTCCTTGTTGACCACGAAAAAACTGGCAAACCTCCAAGGTAGACGTCTTATGCTGCTTGCGCCTCACCTTTCGTGCATGCCAAGTTTGGTGCGCAGTGACGGTATCCTCCCCCCGGGGGCAGGGGGACTGTCACTTCATCACCAGCGCAAATGACGAATGGCGAATCCGCGTCCCAAGTGGGTGTATGACAGCCTTTGTTGGCATGCCTCAAAACCCCTCAGGGCTGTTTGGGTTGGCAAACAGTCTGCGCTAGCACACCCAACGATGCTTCCAAGATGTCATCACAGATTTGGTGGTTGTTTACACGGAAGGCTCCTGAAACAACAGGTTGGAGGGAAATCGAAACAGTGTGGGGTCATTTTGGGGGGGGGTATATGTGCAAAGAGGACAAACCCACTGACCGGGGGTAGGATGTTCAGGGTAGGTGCCAGCGAGGGATGGGGAGATGAATAATGCAGCAGGGTTGTACGCGGCCATTGAGGCACTGCAAGGTTTCTAGGTCCAGTCTTACAATTACAAATTACCTGCCTTGTAATTGGGACAGGCTCCACGTTTTTGATGTTAGGGGCGGAAGGAGGTGGAGAGAATGCCCTTGGGTGTCAGGAGGACAGCTGAAGGTCACCATTGAACTTTGGGGAAACTCCCTTCGGAGGTGGGCAAGCTAATGTTTAGCAATAAACAATAGTCTAAACACAGCAGAATCAGGCCAGGACATTCTCTTGAGGGGGGACAAGGAACATGCATTGGGGAGGAATGACGGGATGGTGGGAGGTTTGGGAAGAGGGACTTGCGGACCGCCCGCAGCAAGGGGAGGCAGTTCTGGAAGGAGTAGAGTCCGCACAGTGATTGGGCCCTGTCACTTTGTAGCGGCTTTCTCTCTCCTTTCAATACAAATGACCTCCCTTGCGGGGCTTGCGATCTGCAGTGTGCGCACACGGGCAGGAGAAGCAGTTGAGGCTGACGTCAGCATCGCCCCTGCCCGAGGGCAGCTGCTCATCCCGCGGGTCGAGAGCTACGCCCCGGTGCCAGCACCCTTTGTGATGTGCCGCCTGGGCCAGTGTAGCCGCCCGGCTCTTATCAGTACCTCGGGGAACTCCGACCGTAGCTCTAACCCTAACCCAAACCCGGGCGTCTCTGGCATGGCAGGTTAGGGTGTAATGTGTTATGTTTCGTGTTACGGGTGTGGCAGCCTCCCACTGCATTATCTGGTTTCAGACTCAGCTAATCCTCACCACGTGTCAGATCCGCTACCACAGCCAATGTGGGATCATCGTAGCACTGGACAGCTGTGAACCTTGATCCCGAGGGGTCATCTCGAGTACTGTGAAGTGAGCGGGCTACGCCAGCTCATCTTGGTGAGCACCAAAAAAAAAACATTGTACAACTGCAACAGAGAGAGGAAATGAAAATGGAAAGGCGACTCGTGTGTCCCCCTCCCCCTCCCACCCACCGTCAGGGGTGGGTGGTGGAAATGATATGTTTGAGCACAGGCCAATCTGTGCACCAGTTAGCACGCCACTGGGAATGCGGGCCATCGTGTAGATGCACTGCGCCGTGCTACCAGACATCCCGGGATGTCCAGCAATGGACACATGGGGGGAGGTTGGGCATAAGCGATCCACTTTGCTGTATACCCCCCCTGCAATCCCCCTCCCCCCCAAATGGGGGGACCGTCACTTTGCCCATGAACAATCAATAGGACATCAAAGGCGCCGAAGGCACCGGAGAAATTGGTGCTCGGGTTAGACTAGAGTTCAGGTTACCGTCGTGTAGTGCGGTCCCCCCCCGCATGGGGGGGGCGTTACTTGTGACCCCCCCCCCCTGGGGGACCAGCCTGCCATTGGGGGGGGGATTACAAGGGGGGGGGGGGGGTATGTTAATGGCCAAACTTGAGTCCCCACGAAGTGACTCGTATGTTTGGCGAATTTCCCAGCGCTTGTGTCTGGCAACATGGGACCTGAAATTTATGCATCGAACTCTGTGGAAAAAGCTGCCCATAGGGGGGCGGATGGGGCATCGGGTAGGGAATGGGAAGTGCCCCATCTGTGGCACGCTTGAGGACCATGAACGCATACTTAGACATTGTAGGTTTGCCACTTACCTAACGATGGCTGGACCTCCAAATGCTTCACCTCACATCCCAGTGACCACTGGGCCTTCGGCCTTCAGTGCAGCCCACAACACAAGCCCCTATGTACACTGCAGAGAAGCCGCTGGCTCCTCCAACAGCAACCTGCTCGCTCAATGACCCTCCCTCCCCTCGAGTCCAAAAGCTTTTCTGACCGTGTCGACGATTCGGCAAAAGGGAAGAAATGGGGAAGTTACGAGGAAACACTGCTACGGAAACTGGGGGGCATGATAGATCAGGGGTGGACAGCGGCATACACGGATGGCTTGGCAAAACAGGTCGGTGGGGGGGGGGGGGGGGTGGCAAGCGGGGGTATGGGGTTTTCTTCGCAGAGGGTTCGGACCGAAACTATGGGGCCCCGGTGCCCCAGAAGGAGAGGCAGATTGTCAGTTGAGGGGAGCTTCAGGGGGTTTTGCAGGTGATGCGATTGTGGCGGCCAGGAGAGCAACTTGTCATTGTACTTGATTCAGAATATGTATCTAAAGGGATTGTGGGGTGGTCTCCCAAGTGGAGGAGACATCAGCGGAGAACCGCGTCAAGGGAGGTGGGGCATATCTGTGGGAAGCCATTTTGAAGCTGAGAGAATCAATGGGGGCAGAAGTGCGAGTGGAATGGACCCCATCCCACATCAGGGGGGTGGGGAACGAGGGGGTGGACCGGCCGGCAGAGGGAGGCCGGCTGCCACACCCCATTAACAACAAAAGCAGGCGCACAGAACCGCCGCTTTTTTTTTCTTGGAAAAATGCAGAACAGACTGTGGGAGGAGGCTTTGCCGCGTTGAGATGGAACAACACAGGGCTATTGATGAGTGGCGGCTTCGCTGCCTTGTTGGAACATCACATGTTGCACTGAAGTTGCTGAGGGTGAGATTCCCAGGGTGACAGCCAAGCAACGGGGGGGGACGGTAAGTGGGATGTGTGCCGTGTACAACAAGCCATTGGGACCCGGCAGCCTGAGCACCATAAATGTGCAGCCTGTGCTGCTGCCCCAACCGCTACTCACACCCGCTGCCCCGCCGAAGAGGTTGGGGAACGCCCATACGTATGCACACCTCCACTTTGCAGCCGTCAATGTCTGGTGCTGATGTGGTCATTGGCCCTGGGGGTGGCTGCCCAGGACTATCAATAACCCTCCTGCCAAGCGCTGCAGCGACAGGAGACCCCCCCCCCAGTGCCATCCCGATCCCATGTGCCGTCCTCAGCAGTGGCTCTGAGGTCACCTACATCACCCAAGACCTGTGCACTCGCCTTGGCTACACCCCCTCCCCGCTAAAGAAGCGCGACCGCACAATCCTGTGCATCGACGGCAGGCACTGCGAGGGGGTCATGCTGCTGCGGAAGCTCACCTTCGTGTGCAATGCGGCCCCTGTGACTCTAGGCCCCGTCCTTGTGATGCCGACTGCAGCCAGGGACATCCAGCTTGGCCGAGACTTCTGGAGGCAAGCGCAGGCGACCTTGTACTGCGAGTTTGCATCTCTGGGGTGGATGGAGATAACCAGTGCCGGGATGCAATTGTTGCCTCAGTACAAGGGCCCCGCCTGCGCGGTTTTCAGTGCGGACGATGGCGTGCAGCACGTGGTCAATTGCGTGATCGAGGCCCGCCCGAATGACGGCACTGCGATCGTGGGCACCGTCAGCCTGAACCCTGCAGCGCCAAGGCACACGTGCGCCCACTGCGGCGTTGAGTTCAGCAGCCTAAAGCGCTGCAGTCTGTGCAAGAACACGTATTATTGCACAGAGGACTGCCAGCGTGCGGACTGGAAGTGTCACAAGAAAGTGTGTGAGGGGAGACCGCCCAAGAGTGGCAGTGATGCAACCTGCTGAAGGGATGGGTTTTGGCCACCACAACCTAGGACGTTTTTTGGAGGACAAAAACGTCTACCTCCAACCTCTGTCGGTTACTCTCCAAACACCGTTGCTTACCCTCCAACCGCCGGCGGTTACTGTCTAACCGCCGACGGTTACCCTCCAACTGCCGGCGGTTACTATCCAACCGCCATTGGTTGCCCTCCAAGTGCCATCCAACTGCATGCCCTGATAATGAGCCAGTTACCTGATGGCCCGAGTTTTTTTTCGTTGACTAATAAACCGTCCTGCCACAAGTAGGCTCTCCCAATCAGTCCGCAGTAAAGCAGATCTGCACGCAAACTGATTCCGAACAGGAGTTCATATTGGCAGCGAGAGCATCGATCCCGCTGACTCCGACCTGTCAAGTGACAGCCGGTCTGACACAGTCCCGTGCACAATCCCTGACAGGGCGACCCCAAGGCCTGTCAGATTGCAGGCCCCAGGCGACACTGTCCAAGCGGCTGTGGCCCCTTCATGCCCCCCCTCCCCCCCCCAATTGGCTCAAACAGCGGCTTATTCACAGCGCACGGGATGCGGTCTTCGCAGCGTTCGGACCCCTGCTTTGCAGGCGACATGGCCAACGCGGCGGGTCGCACGCCGTTCGTGGCGCCAGGGGCCTGTGCTACGGCGGGTGCAGGCCCCGCTGCCGTGCAGTCACGTCGCGCGCGTTGCCTTCGCCGGTGGCCACGTGCTCCACCCGCTGTGGTGTGTGGAGCTCGCGTCTGCTTGCGGTGGTGCTGCTCGCGGCTGCCACTGCGGGTTGGCGGCCTCTCGTCGCGCCAATTCGTATGGCCGGTGCGCTCCGCAGCGTGTCTGCCGCTTGTCTGGCCCGCTGACCTCTGCTCAACCGCCGCGTGCACATCTGGAGGCGATAGCAGTACCGCTCGTGTGCAATTTCGGGTGCCGCTGTTTGGACAAAGGGGAGGGTAGCAATGCGTCAATACGGTCCTGTTCTGGAGCAGCCCCCTCCGCGACCCAATGAGTGCCCGAATGCCGGTGGCGTGCCCGAGACGGGGGGGGGGGTGGGGGGCGGACCCGAACTTCCCGGCCTCCAGTTGCGCCCTCCAACCTATGCCAGTGGGGAACAGCAGTAGTGCCAATGGGCTTGCATTCTTCAAGCGGTTGGCGGGCGCATTTAGTCTCGATGATTTGCCCCCTCTGAAGCACACGTCCCACTTTTGTATTGATTCGAAATGTTCAGAATGAAACAGGAAATTCACGAATGCAGTTGTGGAGATCTAACAAATTTCAGCTGAGGGAGTTGGGAAATTGAAACGGAAGGAGACTGAAATCCGAAAACACACAAGCTACAGAGCGGACAACAGGTCATAAAGTCGAGACCTAGTGAGTTGTGGGCAAGCGATAATCGAGGATGGTAGAGATAGGAACGATCACACGTAAGATCAATGAGTGCCTGGTCACAGGGGCGTGTCCCAAGGCATACTCCGATGGTTGTACTGACCACGACAGGGATGTTTTGTCAAATGCCCAGGACAGATCAGCATGTAAGACCATTAAGAAGCATGACTTAGTCATGATTCCACTCCCTGACATGGGGCACAAGGACTGGCTGATGACAAAAAGAATTGAAACGGCAAACTCAAGGATGCCCCCCCCCCCCATCCCCGCCCCCTCAAGATAAACCAGAACAATAATTTGATACCCCCCACCCCACCCAAAGTCTCTTGGTGGACGGCGTTAGTCAGTAAGGCAAGGCCTCTGGGGGTTCCGTCCCCACACGACCGTTAATTCATCCAAATAATGCACTTTTTATGTACATTTATAAACCAATTCATTGGTTCTTTGGTGCTGAATAGTGCAGATCGGCTTTGCTTGTTGTTTTGTTGTATGGTATGGTATGTTGTGGTATGATATGGTATGGTGTGGTATGGTGTGGTATGGTATGGTATGGTATGTTGTTGTTGTTGTTGTTGTTGTTGTTGTTGAGGCACCCAGCACGTGCCGGCGGGAGAAGTTGCCAGACACGCTCTCCCTGGGCAGGGCGCAAGGGAGCAGTCGGCCGGCGCTACGCTGGCCAGGCGGGCGCCGACGACGACCGAGGGGGGGGGGGGGGGGGGGGGGGGCATGATGAGGGGGGGGGGGGGGCGTGGGCGCGTGGAGAAGGGAGGGGCTACCTGTGGGAGTTACCATGGAGCCCTCCCCCGTCTCGGGGGGGAGGGTGACCCGACCTGTGCGAAGCGGTTGGGGAGGGGGCGGAGGGCCGGGCGGGGACCTTGGAGTGGGGAAGGCACGCCCGGGTCCATGGTCCGACCGCGCCTTGCCCGAACATCCCGCCGAGGTGGCCGTTCCTCGTGTGGCGCCGCGGTGCGGCCAGGGGCGCTGGCCCGTGTGCCTAGCCGTCGTCGGGGGCGAGGGGAGGCTCGGGAGTAGTTCCGCTTGCTGGCTAGTCACCGCTGCATGTGTCGTGGTGTGGCCGCCTCGTCCCCGGTGGTGTGTGTGCGCGTGCGCGACGTTTAGCGGGGAGGGAGGGCACAAGGGCGGGAGCACAAGAGCGCAGACAAGGGTATACGGCTGCTGGCGTGTTGTGTATGGTCCGTCTACTGTTCCCTGGCGCCTGTCCCTGCGCCTTGTGAGCGGGAGGCCGCGCGGCACGGCCGGCGGGGGGGTTGAGGTCTGGGCCGGGCGCGTGGGTAGCGGTGGGCGGCCGAGACGGCGGCGGCGCCATGCGGGTGCGGGGCCCGTGGCGGTCGCGAGGCGGTGCGGGCGGGCCGGCCGGCGGCCGGCGGTGTCCCCGAGTGCCCCACACTGTGGGGTCGGTGGGCGTGCCGGGGGCAAGGGCGACGCGCGGGTCGGGCCGCGGGGGGCGCACGTGCAGGGCGTCGGCGTGCCCGATGAGGGCCTCGCTGAGGCCTGTGGGACCCGCGGTAAGCAAGTGGCGTTGCCCGGGGGACGGGGTCGGGGCCGGGCGTGTGGGTAGCGGCGGCTGGCCTAGGCGGAGGCGGCGCCAACGGGTTCGGGTGCTCGAGGCGGGCGTGGGGCGGTGTGTGCGGGCCGGCCTGTGGCCGGTGGCCTCACTAAGAGTCCCACACTGAGGGGTCGACGGGCGTGCCGGGGGCGTACGCGACGTGCAGGTCGGGCAGTAGAGGGCGCACGTGCAGGGCGCCGGCGGGCCCGATGAGGACCTCACTGAGGACCGAGGGATTCGCGGCAAGCAGGATGCGTTGCCCGGGGGGGGTGGCGGCGAGGAGTGGGAGGATGTCCGTGGCCCGCGACGAGGGGGAGAACACGACGTGGGCAGGGTGCGGCCCCGGAAGAGGTGCCGGGGGGAGTGTGACCACGGGCTGGCGGTCCACCGTGAGGCGCCACGTGGCACAGTGGCGGAGGAGCCAGACTAGGGCGATGATGTGGCGCAGTGTGAGGGGCTGGGTGCAGGGCGGCGCGGGCACGTGCCGTGGGAGGGGGGGGGCGGGCGGGGCGGCGACGTGGGAGGGGGCCCGACGGAGGAGTGACGTCAGCGACGTGTGTGTCGTGCTGAGGGTGGAAAGGAGCTCGCGGAGGAGTCCCTCTCTGCCGGCGCTATCTAGCAGAGGGGGGGCGCCGTGGGGGGGGGGTGGAGTGCCCCATGCCCAGCATACTGAACCCCAACTGTGTCGGGGGGCGGAGCGAGGGGGGGGGGGGATGAGGACGCCCGAGGTGACGTAGTCGAGGGGGGAGAGGCCAAAGGCGTGTAGGGAGCGGAGCTGGAGGATGGGGCAGGCCTCGCGGTTGCGGCTGGCCTTGCGAGGGCCGCGCGGGATTTGTTGATGACGCGGAGGAGGGGGAGTTTGGGGAGGATGGGGATGCGGACGACCTCCGGGGGGGCGGTGGAGGTGGTGCCGGTGTGCTGTGGGACGTCGGCGGTGACGAGGGTGGGCCGGCCTGGGCGGGAATCGATGAGGGAGAATTCATGCTTGTCGGGGTGGATGATGCGGCCCGCGCGGCGGGAGCACTCGCGGCAGTCGGTGGCCATGGCTGCTACGTCCGTGAGGGAGGGGGTGATGAAGCGGCGGTCGTCGCTGTACGTGAGGTGGGTGGCGGGGAGGGACGCGGAGTGGCCGGGGATGTTGAGGGGGAGGGTGATGTAGGTGTTGGGGCGCATGGCCCTGGTGATCACCAGGGTGGGCGCCTGGTAGTGGATCCGTTGCCCTGGTTGCCCCCCTCCTCCGTGCTGAAGGGGTGGGCGAACCCCTCGCGGGTGGCCACGCGGATGACCAGGCGGCTGTAGAAGCCGTCTGCCCAGGGGCCAAAGTCCCACGAGGCGCGGAGGTAGGAGCAGAGGCGGGAGTTGTCCTGGCGCAGTACCCTGAGGTACGCGCCAGACTCGTCCCAGTCGCAGATGGCGCAGGTGCCGTGGGTGGAGAGGGCGGTGTAGGTGGCGGCGCGGGCCACGAGGGCGAGGCCGAGGGCGGAGTGGCCGGGGCGGTAGGCGAAGGAGGCGGGTGTGTAGGTGGAGGTGAGCTCGAGGTCGGCGGCCAGGCGGGTCGTGGCGATGCCGGAGGCTGCACCTGAGACGCCCGACTCCACGTCGACGGGGCAGAATGTCGGGGGAGGGGCTTGGTGGGCTTCCCCTTGTAGAGACCGTAGCGGACGGTCTCGTTGGAGACGCCAGGGGTGCCGGACTGCAGCTGGAGGAGGAGGTGAAGCAGCCCCACGTGCACGCCCCCGCCGCTGCGGAAGAGTGCGGCGCGCGCCACGTTGTCTGTGGACACGGCGAGGGAGCGTTTGCCCATGCGGCGGTGGGCCAGGGAGGTGGTGGTGATGAGGGGGGGGGGGGGGCTTGCGGGCGAGGGCGTACGCCCTGAGGGAGGCGGGGGACTCAAGGCGGGCGTTGGCGCGGAGGGCGTCGCGGAGGAGGGGGAGCGTGAGGTCGGTGGGCGGGTGTAGAAGGGGGAGCCAGGGGTCCGGGAGGCAGCGGGCGGCGAAGAAGGCGTGGTCCACGGAGACGTGGGGGTTGGTGGTCTGGAATCGGGATTGGGCTGTGACCTCGGCGAGTCGTTCCTCGCGAGTTGCGAGAGTGGCTCCTGGGTGGGGAAGTATGCCGTGGAACGATTCCAGGGGCGGGGAGGGTAGGCGGAGTATGGTGCGGGTGGCGGAGGTGATGGAGGGGGAGGCGAGGACGGCTGCGCGAGAGACGTGGCCGCGGGCGGCGGACGCTTCCTGGAGGGCAGAGGACTGGGCGGCCAGGTCGTGGGAGGAGAGGGGAAAGGTGAGCCGGGCCAGGTAACGTAGTAGAGCGGGGGTGTCGGGAGGGTGCGGGAGTAGTTGGTGCGCGATGAAGTGGTGAGCGGCGATGCAGTGGTCGGGGAGGGAGGGGGAAAGGGAGAGCGAGCCCCACGCCAAGTCAAGAGCGGCGGAGAGGGAGTCCATGTCCTCGGGGGTCGCCAGGCGCCATCGGAACAGGCGCCAGGAGTGGGCGTCGCAGGAGCGATGATGCAGGGTGAAATGTGCCAGCACCATGGCGTGCGAGGTGTGGCAGGGAAGGACGTGGTGTGTGTGGGAGGCGATGGGGCCGGTGGCGAAGATGTGGTCGATGGCGGTGGATCGGGGGGCGCCATGGCGGGTGTTGAAGTTGGTGGGAGTGGCGGGGGGGACTAGGCGGTGCCAGGCCGAGAGCGGGCCGAGGGCTCCGAGTGCGGAGGCGAGGGGGGTGCCTGGGGCGCCTGTGCTGTTGAGGTCGCCTAGGAGGACGCACAGGTCGGGTCGCATGCGTGCGCGGAGGTGGTTCATGAGCTTGACCTCGGACACCCACTCGGAGTACGAGAGGCGCGGGGGGAGGTGGGCATTGAACAGGAGGGCGCGGCCCCCTAGCGAGAGCGGGACCGCGGAGGCCATCTAGTGTGGGCCGTCGTAGACGAGGTCGGCAGGCTAGGAGGGGGCGCGGAGGGACCGGAGCCAGGCCGTGCGGAGGCCTGAGCCCCGGCCTGACGCGGCTCCGTAGTGAGCCTCGTACCGCGGGGGGAGGGCGGGGCGGGCCGCGGCTGAGTCCCAGAGCTCCTGCTCGGCGACCACGTCGGGGGATAGGGCCTCGAGCCAGGTGCGGGCGAGGGAGACTTGGCCGGTGATGCCTCCCCAGTTGTGGGTGAGGAACGTGAGGGCCGTGTCGCGGAGGGGGGTGGATGCCTGGCCGCGGGGGTCTGGGAGGGAGAGTACGAAGGCGGGGGTCGGCTGGAGGAGGGGGTCCGGAGGGGGAGCGCAGGGGGTGGCCCACGGGATGGCCGAGACGGGGACTGCCCCGGGCAGTAGCATGCCCTGGAAGCCCACGACACAGCGGGCGGCGGTGTCCCGTGTGCATATGGGTGGGGCTTTGTGAGGGGAGGTGCAGAAGAAGTGAGGCCAGTGGTCGGCCAGGGACGCGGGGAGGCCAACGAAGGCGGAGTGAGGTCTGGGGCGGCCACAGTCGGGGTAGGCGGAGGTGGCGACGAGCGGTGCGTCGGGGAGGGCCGGGTGGAGCGTCCACGCCGAGGCCGGGCCCGACGAGCGAGCGTACACAGGGAACGGGGGGAGGGGGACCGGCGGCACGTGGGTGGCGTCCCAGTAGGCGGTCCACCTGGCGCCTACGTGCAGAGGCGGGGTGATCCAGAAGGAGGGGTCGTGACGTTGGCGGGGGAAGGAGGCGAGCCAGCTGCACACTGTGGGGAGGGCGGCAGTGAGGAGCGTGGGGGGTAGCGACGAGGCGGTCTGGGCGGCGTGCAGCAGGTCGCGGGGGGGGGCTGGGAGGAGGGGGGTGGCCTGGGGGTGCTGGAGGGGGAGGAGGTCCGCGGAGTGTGTGCACTCGGGGCAGCGCGCGAGGGTCGGGCACCGCAGGTGCCGCAGTGGAGGCATATACGCGGGGCGGAGACGGGTGGCGGGACGGGCGCGCGAGGGGGAGTCTCTGGGGCGAAGGGTCGGGGAGAGGGCTCCACCCTGCGGAGGAGGTCCGCGCCGGCGGGGGTATCGGGCGGTGAGTAAGGCTGCCCAAGCGATGGTTGGGAGGTCGGGAGCACAAAAGGCGGGGAGAGTGTCAAGCAGGGCGAGTCAGTTGTGCCTGCGGGCGCTGGGGAACATGGCGCCGCGGACTGCTCTGCCCGACGCGGGGGCCGAGGGCGTTGTGCGGCCGTGGTGCCTCGGAGAGCGTCGGGGGGAGGAGCGGGGGGGTGATTGCTGGCGGCTGCGCTTGGCAGGGCGGGGGTGAGAGTCGCCTGGGACGGGCGGCTGGTGGGAGGGGGGGGTGTTGAGTGTGGCGGCGGGGGTGTGCCAGGGTTGCCCGTCGTCACGCCTGCCTTGGACTGTGAGGGACCAGCCCTCGGCATGTTTTATGACGCGGGTGGGCAGAGAGGCGAATAGGGAGGCGTGAACGGCGCGGGTGATGGAAGCGAACGCATGCCCGCGGCGGGCATCGGCGTCTGTGCCATACACGACGGTCTGCAGGTTGTGGGTAAGGGTGACCGCCATGGAGGCGTGCGGGCCCAGGCGGAGGCCGGAGACGCGGACTATGCCGGAGGCGGTCGGTGAGGAGCCGACGGGGGCGAAGGTGGGGACTGAGGAGGCGAAGGTGGTGCCGGTGGCGGAGGGCCCGGGGGGGGGGGGGGGGGCTGGCTGAGGAGGGGCGGGGCGGAGAGTGGCGCGGGCGGGGCGGCGGCGCCGGGGGCCGGCAGGGAGGGCGTAGGAGGGGCGGAGAAGCCAAGGCGGAACCAGTCCAGATCCGCCGTGGTGCGGGGGGGGAGGGCAGTTTTGGTGTAGGAGATGAGCTCTTGGAACTGGGCCGGGGTGGAAAGACGGCCGCACAGCCGTGCGATGGCGGCGCGGAGGGTGTCGGCGGAGGTGACGTGTTGGAGGTCCTGGTAGGCCTCAATGGGGAAGGAGGGGGCGCTGGCGATAGTGAAGGCCGCGGTCAGCCAGGGGGTGTTGGCATCGGCTTGTGGGGCGGTGATGAGGGGCTGAATGGCCTGGAGTGCGGGTAGAGAGGCCGCGGAGGAGGCGGCGGCCCCGTACCGTTGGGACACCAGGGTGAGGAGTTTGTTGATGTGGAGGCGGAGGGTGGGCTTGTGGAGGTCGGGGCAGGAGTGCCAGGCTCCCTTGGCGGCGAGTACCAAGCTGGCGGTGGTCGTGGAGACCGAGAGGTGCTGCACGGTCCTGGGGGGTAGGTGGCAGCTCTTGCCCATGGCCACAATGCACATGGCCGTGTGGTGGGCGTCGGCCTCGGGGACTGCGGAGAGGCCATCGAGCAAGGTCAACGTGTCCTGGGAGCTCGGGGCAGGGCCTGCCTGGAAGAGAGTCTCCTAGTCAGACGGAGGCTGCGCGGGTGGCTGCTGCGGCTGGGGACGGGGGGGGGGGGGCAGGGACGAGGGCTGAGGAGCGTTGGGGGGGGCGGGTGCGGGGGCGGGGGCGGGGGCCCCGGGGGCTGCGGGGGGGTCGTCCGCCGGAGGGTGAACGCGGCGGGCGGCTGCGGTGATAGCGGTGGAGATGTTGGGGGTGCGAATTGAACCATCGTCTTTCCGATTGTTCAACTCGGTGTACCACCGTTGGGCTGATAGGGGGCAGGGGGCAGGGACTCTGACGTGGGGGCTGGCGGGGTCGAAGACGTAGCTGAGGGGGGGGCAGGCCAGCCGGGAGCCGGTTTGCTGGGCCGCCCAGGTCGCCAGCCAGTGGAGGAGGGCGACCCGGGCGACCTTGGGCTTGATGGCCTCCTCGAAGGCGAGGAGGTCAAGGAGGCGGCGGAGGGGGATGGAGGGGGGGAGGTCAGGGGAGAAGGGGGAAATGTGGGCGAGGGCGGCAGAGGCGAGGTTGGCCTGGTCGAGGGTGGGGGCCCGGGCGCCCCAGTCGATGAGGGCGCTCATGCAGGAGGCGTAGGGGAGCCACGAGGCGTCGTGGTGTGTGGTGAGGAGGGAGATCTCGTGTTCGGTGAGCTGCTCGGTGAAGGCGAACCACCAGAGGAGGGGGCTGGATTCGACGGGGGAGCCTGCTAGGGGGATGGAGAGGACGTCCACATTCGCTGGCATGTGGCGTGCGGAGGCGAGAAGGTCTGGGGGCTGCTGCGAGTCCAGGGCAATGGAAGCCGCCGGAACTCATTGTTGCCGGCCAACGGGAAGGGTTCGAAAGCACAGGGGACCCTAGGATCCGGGGGTGGTCGACAGAGAGTGTCGGCGCCAGCTGGTGGCACAGGTCCGACTGGACAAGGGACCCCTGGATCTGGGGGTAGTCGACGGAGCTCCCTGTTGCCAGAAAGCTCAAGCTCCACTTGCAGTCCCGGACCGCAACCCAGCGTCCCACCCAATCCAGCACCTATGACGGTGCAGCTGACCAGACAGCAGCAGTTCGACCAAGCACTGATGACAACGTGCCATGGCATTGCCCGGTGTGTCCGCATTGCGATGCAAGGCTTGGGGGAGCAACGGCGGGAGCCCCTGTCAGAGGAGAGCCTGGTGGCTGCCTATACGGTGGGACGCCACTTTGCAGAGTCCATGCGGATTCCCATGCAAGAGAGTAGCGATGTGATACTGAGGTGCACCCCTTTCAGCCCCGAGGTACCCCGCAACCACTTGGGATACCTCCATGCTGGTGTCCGTGTGGTGAACAATGCATGGACAGATGATGCAGGGGAGGAGGCCATGGAGCTTCTATTGGAAGCCATGGCAGAAGCTGGGGTGCAACCCCCCCCCCCCCCCCCAGGTCCCGTTGAGCAGTTCAAGCAGTTGAAGCAGAACTGACCACAATGGCCTGGGCCCGCAATCAGCAGATGTGGCTCCGACTGGACCAACCGCATGACACCAGGATGCACTGTGAGATTGTGGACAACCATGGGGAACCACTGCAAATGAGCAATCAAGAGCTCTACTCGGTGATGGTCCAGATCAACTGGACCCTGAAGACCCAGGCTCTGGCGAACATGCAGGTCCAGTGGCGACCCAAAAGTGCAGGCAAGTGGCACCCGTTCCAGTGGGAGGCGATCCTCCACTGTCCGACGGCAGAAGGACACAGAGCAGTGCCCTCCTCGGTAAGCAGAACTGGCGATTGCATGCATGTGTGGCTGGCAGGCCGAGCGGACCTCTTGCGATTGTTCCAGAGAACGCTCTTCAGGCAGGCGGACCCGGTACCCGGGGACGCTGTGCGGTTCCTCTACACACTGCTGAACACACCCCCATGTGAAAGAAGATACACATGACAGGGGGTGACAAAAAGGAGAAGAAGAGTGGAGCGCATGGTGCCATGGTGCAGATAACCCATCGTCGTGGCCCAGTGGATACACCACACCTCTTCTGTCCCGTGGAGGATGGTTCGAACCCCAGGGGGGATAGAGATGCACCGAACAACCCGAACCCCCCTTTTTTGGGCGCGAGAGAGAGGGCGCGAGAGAGAGGGAGAGAGAAACAGAGAGAGAGAGAGAGAGAGAGAGAGAGAGAGAGAGAGTAGAGCACAGTGGGAAAGGAGCAGAGAGGTGCAACGGGAGAGAAAGAGAAGGGGAGAGCAAGAGAGAATGGAAGGGAGAGAGTAGGAGAGAGACCCACAGAGCGAGAGACCGGGGCTAACCGGCGCAAAGGGAGGTGGTGGGTTCGAGCTGACCAGGGTTCGAGCTGATCAGGGTGGGTTCGAGCTGACCAAGGTAAAAGGGACGCCACGGCGGCACGGAACAACCGAGAAATGTCAAGAAATGAAAAAGCAGGGCGCCGTAGCGCCCCTGAGCCACAGGCTCGACACGTTTTCACGTGTTGAACAGCCGAAGCAAGACTGGGGCGGCGAGAGTGCGGCCCAAGTGAGGATGACGGAAGCAAGTAGGCATGAATGTGTGGGCGGCATGCGCATGCATGGTGGGGAGCTGAAAAGGTATGCGCCACACGCCAAACAGCAATGGTTTGTTGAAATGCCTGACAGACGGAGCACATACTGAAATGCCGAGACGCCTTTGCGCCATCCAAGGCGCCATTGCGCCTCTGAGGATTGAGTATGACACGTCCTCACGAGCCAGAGAGCAAGTGCATGACAGGGTCACGACCTGCAGGGCAAGGGTTAGAGACTAACCGGCACTTTGGGTGGGTGGTGGGTGCGAGCTGACCTAAATGTCCAGAGGACCAGTGCCTATGCACAATCAGCAACCACCTGGTGTGGTACGCAACTGGTCTACGCTGCAGTGCAGCAAGCAAAACACTGAACAATGTGGTTATGACACCCATATGCGCCTGTGACACGGGGGCGTATGCGAGCCCAGTTTCTGTTGCCTCATGGCCCAGGTCCCGTGACGCCTGACCAGGATCCCCCCAGAGGTGATCCAAGCCAGTCCGACGTCCAAGCCTGTGCGCTGCGACTCGGATCCCAAGATGCGTCTGCCGGTGTCCCTGATGACAACGGTACACCCAATGATGCATGTGCTATGCACCTGGAAGGGGGCACAAAGGAGGCCATAGGCACAGCTGGCACCCTTGGTGAAGCATAGCAATCCCCCCCCCCCACCCCCCACCCCCCGCCTTAACTCCTATGACTGCTGACCAGGATCCCCGCAGAGGTGATCCAAGTGCGTCCAACGTCCCAGCCTGTGCGCTGCGATGTGGACCCCCAGGTGCACCCGAAGTTGCACGTGGTGTGCATGCTGACGATGAGAACCAGGGCCGAGACGTAATGGAGAACACAAGTCCAGGTGCTGCAGAAGAATGCCTAACGTCACACCCCGGTTGCGGTGCTGAGTCACTCTCTGATCAGGGATCCCCTGTGCCCCTAGCACAGCGCCCACCACAGGTTTTATTGAGTGGGCAAGATAGTGAAATGTCATCCCCAAATATGGATAGCAGTTTGGGGACGGCATGCACTGTCGTGGCACCTAGTCAGTCCAGCACAGATGGCTCACAGCCGAGTAACAGCCCCCCCTCAGGCAAGAAAGCAATGCCTAGGGATCCCAACCCCATGCCTGCTGCAAAGTGTGTGCGGCTAGGGGTGGACGAGGCCGCAGCAATTGATTGTGACAATCCTGACCAGAAGGTTGAGGTGGATAAAATCAAGGCTCCTGCCGGTAGGGAGCTGCCTACCATCCGGCAACTGAAGTTACGGTTGGCACGTGATGAGTATGTCGCTGGTGCATTTTTTTTTTAATGCAGTTGCCCTCAGCCTCCATGCGCTCCGCAGTCAGACCCCCTTAACTGGAGCGGACCTGCGAGTCCAGGCAACCATAATGTACAGGGAACGGTGTGGCATAGAGGTTAAAGAGAGTGCTCTAAGTGTCTGTAGGGCCCTGGAAGAGAATAATTGGGCCGGGAAGCCCTGGGGGGGAATGCCCGACCATTTTCGACATCTCGCCCACCACATCGATGGGAAGGTTGTTTTGTTGCGTACAAACACAACAAAAATAATGGATTCAAGGTTTGGCCCGGACACTGATGTGACGTCTGCTGCAGTTTGGAGTCCGGGTATGGCAGAAGCCAAACTGTACCATACAATCCAGGAGATGGAGGAAGCTTGTGAACAAGCATGCGTGATCGTCGTTGGTGAGGCCGAACGTGATGGGCACCGGCCGGGAGGACATTACCGGGGCGCCAGCTACGACCGCTCGTTGCAGGTAGCACCTTTGTGTGTCTTGCATGGCATAATGGGGACACTGCTGTACACTAGAGAGACGTTAGTGCAGTTCTCCTTGCGAAGGTTGCAGTTGGGTGTCGGTGGGAGCAAAGGGCATACAGCGAAAGGGGATTGTCGCCGGTCGCGGCTTGTGCAAGGGACACAGGAGCATGGCCCCCTTGTGATGATGGTGAACCACATTGCAAGGGAGTTGGTGCCAGAGTGGTTCACATGGACTACAATACAGCTGTCATGTAATGAGACGACAGCTCCCCATCGACATCGTTTTGATAGTACCCCATGGCAAGCAGCCTTCTCGACGGGGCGGCACGTGGGTGGTGAGATCTGGGTGGAAGAGGGAGGCGTCGGCAGTGGACCGCACGGCAGACCAGGGAGAAGGGAGTGCCCAGATGGCATTAACCGTCCGGGGCATAGGTACCGTGTCGATAGGCAACCTGTAGTGGTCCGCACTGGGGCATGGCATGCTACTTGCCCATGGAAAGGGGATAGGCGATTGGTGGTGCTTTAAGGCCGTGGAGAATGGCAGAGTTTGCCTCCTTCGCACCGCAAGTTCTTGCAGCAACATGCCTTCCGCCTGCCTGCAGGTTAGTGGCGGTCCGCAAGGTGGAGCACGGCAACGGCCATGTGGCATGGCGAACCCCCCAAGTCACAATTGGTGTTGGCTTGGTACAACGTTGCAATGCCTCCTGCTAGCCTCTGGTGGATAGGAGGCCTTCCATGATGAATGCCCAGATGATGTGGCGGTGTGAGCTACACGTTGGGGTGACATTGTGGCAGGTATGACAGGTGCTGTGTACCGTCCACATGCCGTTGCACGCCTGTTGGCGGATGAGGGACAGCCAACTGTTGATGTGTGCCAGTGTAGTGGTCGGTGTCAATGTGTCAGGGGGGCTCCCAAGTTTGAGTGGATGCAGCAGTCCGAGATGGCTGAGTGTTGGAAGCACATGGTACCGAAGCTGGTTCGTGCTGGTGTTCGTTCTCTGTCTGACTGCTTGTCTCATGAGCAATGGTGGCAGCGGTGCCCAGTGTGTGACATGAAAGTCCACCAAGCTGGAGGTGAGTTGGGAATGGCTGCCCAAGTGTTGCATGTTACTAACCAGGGCCAAAGCGTGAGGGTGCGAATGAGGGAGGGCATGAGGGGCCGTTCGTTGGGCCGCCCTTCAAACGCCCCCCCATGTGGCTGTGCGGGGGATCTCCAGGAGGCCATTGTACTATCGTCACTAGTGTTCAGCAAGTGGGCTCCACTCCATGTCCACAATCAACAGCTTCATAGCTTGACGGTGGATCATGAGTTTGTGGATGTCAATGGGCACCATTGGTCCCTGCGGGCCATGGTGCTACATGTTGGACCAACTAGGGAGCAAGGGCACTTTATTGCTCACATTTTAGTTCGTGATGTGTGGTGGTTGTGTGATGATGCGTCAGTGACCAGGGGACGGCCCCAAGCCACTTCACGAAAGGTGACATTCCTATTGTATGAGCGTACTCCCACGGAGATGGTGGGTCTGTCACAAGGCGGTTCACAAAGCAATCGTGGTGTACGTGATGCCCCCTCTCAGTCTACGGCAACAACTGTCGACAGGCATGTCCGAGCGTGCCAAGTAACACCCAGTTGCCAGCCATGGCGCTGCCAACGGGTGACCTCAGTTATACCACACATGTGGGGGATGTGCAGCCCACCACCGAGTTTATTGAACTTGTGGCAAAGCTTGTACAAAAGCAAAGGGTACGGGTGAAACAGCATCTGCAGGTCCGTGTGCAAGCCCACCAGGTTCATCTCCGGGCACGTCATGAGAAGGAGTGGGATGAGAGGCATGCAGGTCAGGGCATGTCGCACCGGTCTGTTGCCGAGTCCGTAGAACACGATAGAGCCCGATCTGCTGCATTGGCAGCAACGGGGAGCAATGCTTTTTCTGTGATGATGGGGGCAGCCCCCAAGCAACAAACAGCAGGGCCAAAGACACTGCAAGCGTTTGTGGATGAGCATTGGCAGTTGCAGTTCACTGTTCAAGGGGGTGTAATGTGCATATGTTGTGCATGGGCTGCTGAAACGGATTGTCCAGGGGTGAAGCGGCCACCGAAGGCTGCTACACCCTTGGTGAATGGAACATATGGCATGGGCATGCGTATGATGATCGCTACACCAAAGGGATGGCGTAAAGATGTCCTGGAGGGTCACCTTGGTGTGTCACGTGGCACGACCAGCAGCCGCAAGAAAATTGATAATCCTGGCCGCCACCACTTGGCCGCCGAGGAGAGTTTCTGGGTGCATTGTGCAGAACGTTTTCGGGCACTGTGCCCCAGTGCATCTGCGTGTGCGGTCAATGTGGCAGAGAGGAGCACTGTGTTCATTAGGGGTGAGGGCATGGACCTCGGTGTACCTATGAGCGATGCGGTGGCAGCCATTTTGTCACTCTTGGTGGAGGTATACATTGGCCTCCGCATGTGCACATCCATCCGTGCAATCAGTGAACGCATTCTTCTGCATTGTGCGATGACCTCCGAACCGGGCCATCATGCCTCTCGGCGATGGATAGTTGAGAAGGCCATGGTCGCAATGCATGGCGCCATGCAAGATGGTGTGTCAGAGACCTTGCAAAGGGCATTGTTCATTGCCTTGTTGTTGGATGGATCTGACCGGCAACGGCATCGTATCAATGAGTATGCCATCCTGCTCCTCTTTCCAGGCACTGGGCCAGGGGGAATGTCATTGTGCTCCATTGCCGACACATCAACAGCTTGTCTTGCAGTGGCACCACGCACACCAAGGTTAGAGGCACCATCCACCGCAAAAGCCACAACCTTCTGAGCCCACCAGGCACGGTCAGGCATCCAGGACAACAGCACTGCCTCCACCTGTGCCGTCACCTCTTGTGCCTCCCCTAAAGCCACATCCACCACCCCAAGGAATACCTCACACATTCCGTGTTTGCCATGCTTGTGAAGTGGTTGTCCTTGCTAACCCCCTTGGGTGAGCCATGCCATGTGGTCGAGCGCAAGCTAGGCCTTGCCTTGGAGGCTGCCGGCCAAGTGCATGGTGACTACCTGGCAGCTGTGGGTCGCCAACGTGCATTGTACAACGGTGCACGCCAGTGGAAGGACCTCGAGAGGTGTGTCCAAGAGAACACCAGACCAGATACACGCAGCGGGTTGCGTTTGATCCCTGCCAGTCAC
The DNA here is from genome assembly GCA_964036045.1 of Eutreptiella sp. 'Long Island Sound 2002'. Lineage (NCBI taxonomy): Eukaryota > Euglenozoa > Euglenophyceae > Eutreptiales > Eutreptiaceae > Eutreptiella > Eutreptiella sp. 'Long Island Sound 2002'. The sequence goes on from OZ038378.1 coordinate 162,846,935, forward strand.
CGTATCCGGTGGTCCGAGGCAAATGCCCGTCGCAACAAGGTGTTCTTGGCCAATGTGCCATGGGTGGCGAGGCATTTGGATTCCAAAACGCACCTCACCACCAAGGAGGAGGATGTGTGGGAGGATTGCCATGATGCAGGTTTGCTGTCATGGGCAGTGGTATATGGAGACATACTACACGGTACACGCAGCTTCAACAATGTTGCACAGTTGCATGCACCAACAGGTGCCCACTTGACCAAGGCAACCGAAATCTTACAGGCACGGGTGGAAAAGGTGGCGAGGGAGGAGGGGACAGGGTGGACTCAATTCAAAGAGCAAACTGTGACAGGTGCATGGCATGGCGTTGAATTGGTCCGGTTTGATACCGATGGCCAGAGGTGCACAACCAGCCCCCCTTTTCCAGCCACAGAGGCACGTGCAGTCACAGACACACTGCTTGCTGGCATCAGGGAGGGACAGGGGACCATTGACCCCCGGGGTGTTCTTGAGTGTGCTGTGTGGCTTAACCACGGCCGTTGGCTCGCTCTACCAGCGGCTGATCGAGCCACATTTGGAGTGGATCTGCTGAAGCAGTTCATGGGCACACACCACGCTGAACTGGCAGCTGCGCATGTTAATGCTGCTCGTGCATTGGAAGAGTGGGAATCCTTCAAGGAGCATGTCGTTCGGACCTTCGCCAAGACCCCCATGTCCCGGATGTGGGAGGCCTTGACGCCGGAGCAGGAGCATGTCCAATGGGTGAATGTTTGGCGTGTTTTGGCATTGCTGCGCACATATTGCCCTGCTGAGGCTGCTGTTGAGCGTGCCATTTCGTTGCGTGGGAGGTGCACCAACAGTATGCATGATATGGAGGACACACATGTCCTTAGCATGTGCATGGCTCTGCATTGTAATCTGCCACCTTTGCGGCAGTGGGTGAAGGGGCAGGGTGTCGAGGTAGCCAGCAAGCTCGCAGCCAATGCACGCTTCGATGTGCGTCCCCGGCATAGGGTTTCGCATCGCATTGATCCACGTACATCAGTGGAAGCGGCCATGCTGCAGTGCCTGGAGGGGGAGGCTGCAGTGGCAGACGATGGTGACATTTTGCCATCTTTTGGGGGGTCGGAGGTGCCACTGGCTTGTCAAGGCGCAACACGCAGACGCGCTGACCAACCAGCCCCGTCTGAGCACACTGAGGGCACTCTGGTCGAACCAGATGGTAGTCCTACTCAGCATGGTGGCAACCATGACTTCTTCACTTTCCGAAGGGGCATGGACTGTGCAGTGTGCAGGCAGTCCGTGCGCATCTGGTGCAACACATGTCTGGTTTGCCACACGTGCTTTGTCAAGGATCCAAGACCGTGTGGTGAGGCAGTGGTGCAGGTTGTGGATGATGCAGCCGAGGCTGCTGAAAATAACAGTGAAGAGGAGGCAGTGGCACCACGGAAGTCCGACCCAAAGCGTGCCTTGGTCCGTGCACAGGCCAAGTTGGTATGTGCTGCAAAGGCAGGCACATTGTGTGACTGCACACGCGCTTGCATTTGTGATTGCTTGGCAAGCATGGGTGTGAAGGTGCCAAATAGCAAGACCCGGGGAGAAGCCCGAGACATTGCTATGCTATTGCCTTTGCTAGCCCAGATGGACTCTGATTGGGCCCCAACGGATCGTGTTACCCGTTCTGCTGCACCTCCCAGCAGCTCACAACCATGTTCCCAAGTGCCGGTGGATGACATGGACGGACTCATTGATGAATGACAGTGTTGGGGTTGCAGTGGTATTGTGCTTTTGCATGCCTGCTGTGCTAATCCCCATGTTCTCCTTCTGTGCAGGTCCATTCATACATTAGCAACCATCAGTACGGTTTTCCCATTTCCCTTGGTTTTCCCTTTTCCCACATTTTCCCCAACGCCCCATTTTTCAAGAGGTATGTGTTTTTTTTTTTGGGCGGGGGGGGGGGGGGTACTTGTGCCACATTGTTCCCAGAATTGCCTTTTCCGCATTTTCAAACCCCCTTTTTTCCCCAACCCAACCCATCATTTTCTTGAACTGCATGGTTGTGTGTTCTTGGGGGGGGGGGGGCCTTGTATCAGACTTTTCCTAGTGTTCCCTTGTCCACATTTTCCATTCCAACCTATTTTCCCTAACGCACCATTTTCCCGAGGTGAACTGCCTGTGTGTCTGTGGGGGGTGGGGTATTGCACTTTTATCCCCATTTTCCTGTGAAGTTGCTATGTGTCTTGGGGGGGGTGTCTGCACTGTTATAACCATTTTCTTGAACTCAAGTTCCTGTGTGTGTGTGTGGGGGGGGGGGGGGCGCACTTGTATCAGACTTTTACTTGGATGTGCTCTAATGTGGGTCCGCAACACGACATGCCAAATCAGACTTCAGACTTCAGACTTTATACCCATAGCTGTGCAGAACCGTGTATTTGATGTTACTAATAAGCACCGGATGGGGAGGTGGGATTAGAAGAACCTCTGCAGCCAAACATATGGCTGACACCCCCTAACCCAAATTTTGCACAGAGCAGGGAGATGTTGTGGGACCTACGGCCCATAATCGGCTGATGATGGAGGCTCCCATTGCTGGGGCAGCTTCCTTTGGGGAGCAATGTATGTTAGTTGGGGACTTGCTGGTCTCAGTTGTGGGTGAGCGGTCATGCGTCCGCCGTTTCATCAACCCAGAGGAAGGAAGACAAGTCATTTGGGTAGAAAAACCGCCCACTACCTCCTGCAGGAATCCCCCCGCCCCCCGTCGCCGCTTGAATCATAGTCAGTTTTCCCCAGCTCAAAGTACGAGATGCTGGCATTGTGACCACAAGCTCTCTTGTGCCCCAGCCAATGTGCCTGGCAACAGTATTCTGCAAGTTTTCAAGGGCAGTTTTCAATGATTTAATGTGATTCCGCATCTTTGCCATGGCCTTCTCTCCAGTGAGGCTGAGTGCACAGGAATTTGCACAGCCCGACGGTCTGCCTGTGTGCCCAGTGTCTTTGTTTCCCCAAAATGGACGTCGCCCAGTGGGACGTGGCAGCAGTGGGTGACTGGCTGCGCCAAATCGGTCTCGGGGACTTTGCTGCTACATTTGAGGAGGAGGTGGTGGATGGCCCCTGCCTGCTCAGCATGACCACGGATGAATTGAAGAGCTTAGGGCTGAAGATGGGCCACGTGAAAAGGCTGCAGCGCGAGCTCGCTGGACTGACTGAGGCACCGGTTGCCCACGCAAAGAAACCTACATCCATTTCGTATTTGAAAAAATGTGGCACGATACCTGTGAAGCTCCTCAAGCCCAAAGTTTCTCTGGGATCCAATCCGTCAGTACCAGCTACGCCGAAAACGCCGAAAACGCCTGCCTTTCAGCGCAGGCGACACCCCACCAGCCGGTTTGGGGGCCGAAGCAGCACGGCAGCAGGTCGCCTGGAGGATGGCATCGCGGATGCCGTCCAATGCACAGCAGAAGACACCATGGCATACGAGTTCTTCCCGGAGGGCTACACCGCCTCGCTGACGATCACAGAGTTCATTGCGCGCCTCCCTGCACACAAGTTCCCCCCCGATTGAGTGGAAGAAATGATGGAGGATTTTGAAGATGAAATGCGGACGCAGCTGGAGGTTGCGGAGGAGCAACGTCTCGTGTTGAACAGGTCCCTCCCTGATTGCTTCTTCTTCTGTATCTCTAGTTCTGCCTCCCATCCAGAACAAGCTGGAGGAGGACCACGCCACCGCGCCAGGCCATGTACAGCAATGCATCGATGAGTTTGGGGGGGATTTGTAGGGGTGGGTTTTGGGGGTGGGCTGCATGTCTTCTGCGTGGCGTGGCTGTGATTCTTTCTGGTATTACTTTTTGCCAGTGTTTTGCTTTGTAGCGCCTCTTTCTGGGCTTTTCTTTGCGCGTTTAGCGCTATTTGTTTTGTTGTGTGTGTCTGTCTGGGGGTGCCTGGTTTTCACTTCCGGGTCGGGGGGGGGGTCGAAAAGGGCTCAATTGACAGGCACCATTAATCAGTTATTATGAACTCTGGCGCCGAAGGCGCCGAAAAAATTTTTGAGCACTAAAATTGGTCGATTTTTTTTTCACCAATATATGGCAAATGATGACTTTTCTGAACCCCCTCAACGCGCTGATTCCAAAAATCCCATTTTCATTTTTTGCCAATTTTTGGGTCTGAGTCACCTCCAAGGCCCGGGGGTCAGTCTCGGTAGGATTTTGGGGCTCCCGTCAATTGAGCCCTTTTTTTGGGGGGGGAGGTCCGGCCGGAGGGCTCTATCGACCCTCCCCCCCCGGAAGTGAAAGCCCGCCCACCCCTGTCTGTGTGTTCGTGTTGTGTGTGGCATGACGTTCTTGAAGGGCAGCCACAATTTTTCATTATTATTTTTGAGGAACGAATACACCTCAACCAACTGCCATTTGACTCTACGCCCGGACATCCCCCCCTCCCATACACACACGAGTCCCTCAATCCTCCCCCTCATGTAGCCACTTTTTTTGGTCCTCCAAGAGCCCAATGTGGCAGGGATTGGTTATGGAGCCACAGGAATGCCTTCCACTTGGTAGGCCCCAAAATGGCGGAGCCACATCAACACCCTCCGCTTTGGAGACCCAGATATGGTAGGGGTTAGGAAGCCAAGTAGCCCGGATATGGCAGGGTTCATGTAGCCACATTATTGCCATCCACTTTGGAGAGCCAATATGGCACAGTTTATTTTGGCAAATTATTTCGCCTTTGCTCTTGGGACTGGAGCACGAGTCAGAAGCGGAGTTCAATCTTACCGACAAGGAATACAGCGATCCGTTAATGTGGGAATGCCAACCCATTATTTCACACCGCGGTGAACACTTCTATGGACTGGATGCATGTGTTTGAAAAATGATAACCCCTTTTCACACACGCTCTCTTGGCTAAGTAGGGCTGACTACTATGTAGCCTAATGCCGTGTGGTCCGAGTCCACCACTCCAAGGTGTTTTGCATTGCTGTATGGGGCCGCTGTCCCTCCACCTCCCGCACTCACGGACACATACACTCACTCAGTCCTGCACCCCTGCAATCCCGCACTCCCACCCCCCCAGGGATGACATCATGGCGATCTTCGTCTACTCGTATGAGATGTACACCGAAGACAATCCACCCGTCAGCCTGGAGTACCAGATCTATCGAGAGATGAACCGCGCCATGCGTGAGCGCGACCCCGAGGCACTGGAATTCTGGCCCCCTCTGATTTACCACCTGAACAAGGCCCTCATGAAGCTCGGCAGCCACAAGGAGATCCTCTACCGCGGCGTCACCGTGGCGTTCCCCAAGGAGTTGTATGAGATCGGGGCCACCGTCGCTTGGCCCGCCTTCAGCTCCTCAGCGCTGGACGAGGACGTGGCCGAGGACTTCGTCGCCAAAGCCGCGGCCGACGGCCGCAAGAGCGGCACCATCTTCGTCCTGAAGACGACCACCGCCCGGCGGGTGTACGTGTACTCCCACTTCCCGGAGGAGCGCGAGGTCCTGTTCCCCCCGAACTCGACGTTCGTCGTCACGCGGCGGGAGCGCAAAGCGGACCACGTGGCCGTCACGGACTTCATCCATTTGGAGCAGATCGCGGTCCCGTCGGGCGCCTCTTCGCCGGGGCCGTCCCCCAAGAACCGCTGCACGTTCTCCCACGTCATCGGGATGATCCTCGACCCCGCGGTCGTGGCGGACCGGTCGGGCCGCATCGTCGCCGTGAACGGCCCCGCGAAGGCCTTCTTCGGCTACGACGCCCACGAGATGGTCGGGCACTCGGTCGAGCTGCTCATGCCGCCCGCCTTCCGGCCGCAGCACGGCGGCCACCTCGCCAAGTACCACAGCACCGGCGAGCGGCGGCTCATCAACAAGCCCCGGCTGCTGCCCGTCGTGCGGAAGGACGGGGGGACGCGGGGGGCCACGGTCCCTCTCGGCGAGTCCCAGATCAACGGGCAGATGTACTTCTTGGCCTGCTTCAAGCCCGCGGAGCTGGCGCCCCCGCCGCCGGCCCCCAAACCGACGACCACGGGCTTCTCCCACGTGATCGCGATGCTGCTGGACCCCGCCGTCGTGGCGGACGAGGCCGGGCGCATCCTCGAGACCAATCAATTGGCCCTGGACTACTTCGGGTACGAGGCCGACGAGCTCCTCGGGGCCTCCGTCGAGATCCTCATGCCGCCCTCCTTCCGGACGAACCACAGCAAACACATGAGGGACTACATCAGCGGCACGAAGGCCAGCAGCCTCGTCGGGCACCCGCGGCTCCTCCCGGTCGTGATGAAGGGCGGCGAGATCAAGGGGGCCACCATTCAACTCGGGGACTGCACGCACGAGGGCCGGCGGTACTTCATGGCCTGCGTGAAGCCCGCGGACGCGACGGAGAACCCGTGCGACCGAAGGGTCTAGACCGGGGGCGTCCCCCTTCCGAGGGCCTGGCCGTCTCTGACGGCTCACGGACGGAGGGCAGGATCCAGCGCTACGCACGTGCAGCGCACGCGGCGTCCCCCGATTAGCCCCTCCGCTGCGTCGGGCCTTTCAGTAACATCTCGCCTGAGGAAAGGCACAGGCGGGTGAACCAGCTCATGACAGCGCTGCAACAATGTCAAAAGGTGGGCTGCGTCCAGGATAAAGGCAGACGGTCGTTCATACCCTCGGCAATGGCCACTGCTGTGGCGGAACACTGTCCCGCAATTGCTGTGCCGGGAAAAGAATTTACGGATGATTGGTTTACCTTTCTGCAGCTTCCTCCCAATTTTGAAGTCATGGCTGAGGCCTTGTTTCGACCACTCTTAAGAGACCTCGTTGAAGACTGCCCCTCCGGAAAGGTTGCATAGCAGTGTACCCCCTGGGGACGATGTGATGGGGGCCAATTTTGCAACGACAGCGCTACCCCATGCACCTCATCGTAATCGTCAATGAGTGAGGCATGCTGCGCGGGACAGCCCCGCCGCACGATGCTCAGTGCACCGTCGCGGCACAGGCCCCGCTCATGCGTCTCAGACTCGGCAGTGACCGGGGCACAGGAACTCCCGCGTGGCTCCGAAATGGGGCGTGCAACGCGTCCTGCGGGCTCAGGGCAACGGGGGGTGGCCATCCCGGTGGCCATCTCCCGGACCGGCCCCGGAAACTGCAACGCCCCCCCCCCAAAGGCCTGAAATTAGAATTTTCTTTTCGCAATGGTGTGCCCCCCCCCAGATCAGTAACCTGTTAAGCCATCACGTGCCTGATGACCCAATAGTCGATGTTCCGGTGGTGACATCCTCCGTGTCCTCCATCGAGTTGCCCAGGAATATGGAGCAACCGGACTTCATGACTTCCGATGATGACGCACTCATCGAATTTAGTACGGATGTGAGCTCAACCAGGAAGCGTAGACTGAGGATCCGAGGCCGAAACTGGCTACACTCCTCTCCCCTATCCTCCAGCCACCGCCTAACCAATTGACCTATGGCCGAATGGGTGCCAGCCTCAGAGCGCGGTCAGTGAGTACCTGGGGGCTGTCCCAGTGGTACACATGCAGACCAGTGGTGTTGCTCGACAATGCCAGGACGTGTATGTGCAGAGCGCTTCTTGACCTGCGTGCGGCCCCCAGGCCAAAGTGACCATCGTGGGAAAGAACGAAATTTACAATCAGGAAAATCTGGTCGGGCCATTCTTGGTACACGAATTTTCGGGTCCCAGACCCTCCCCCCCCCCAACACCCCCCTCTAATTCAGGCCTGCCCCCCCCCCGCCCCCTTCCAAGTGGTGTTCAGATCTGTGGGTGCTGCAAGGCAACTGGGCGGCCTCTAGGAAGCGGTGCCTTAGGGGCCTCAGGGCGTAAGTGTGCATGTGAGGCCAAGAGTTAGTTACTCACCGGGCACCCGCCGGCCACCCCCGACTCCTGCCTTGCCGCCCCCGCCCTCGTCCACCCTCGGCGTAGCATAGGCGCATGCATAGGTCAACAACCAGAAGGGACCCGCCCCTGACGTACACACAGGCGGGTGCACAGACGTGCTCAGGTGCAGAGGCACGCAGGACTGCGCGCGCGGGTGGCAGTGACAAACCACGTCTCCGCGGCGTAGTTCTCTTCCTCTTGCCCACGGCTGCTGCGCTCGTCGCAGTGTCAATCTCATCACGTCGTCTCTGGTCCCTTGTACTTGTCAGGCCCCTTTTCCCTGACGCCTGCATACCACTGCAGTGCCTCACAACCCTCTGCCCATACTATTTTACACACAATCCACTTTCCGGTATTCGCGTTCACGATCGCTGTAACAGCGGTCTGTTCACCTCTAATAAGCGCTCCTTCTGAGCCCCGCGACTCTTTCCCTCCACGACTGGCCACAGGGCATGCGTGAAATGCGAGAGCAGGCCCCAGGGCTCACAGATGAAGAGGAGGATCTAAAATCTTTCAAATGGCACGCAATCTGGCGCTACGCATGTGCAGTGCACGCGGCGTCCCCCGATTAGCCCCTCCGCTGCTTCGGGCCTTTCAGAGTCCATGACAGCGTTACCCCATGCACCTCATCGTAATCGTGAATGAGTGAGGCATGCTGCGCGGGACAGCCCCGCCGCACGAGACTCGGTGCAGTGCGCCCTCTGTTTTTCGCTTCCAACCGCGCCACCACTCTGACTGTCTGCGCACGGCGGTGCAACTGAGAGCTCAGCAGGTTTTGCCTCTGTGGTGACCCACACCCCGTCTGCGTACGTATGGTCCAGTGGTGCCGGGGTGATGCATCTCGCAAACGCCTCCTGGCCCCCCGTGGGGTTGAAAGGGAAGGCAGGGTGCCGCCCAGGGTCCTGTTTGCATGGTCTGCATGTGGGGGTCGTGGTCGCGGTGCATCACGCCCAGCGTACAAATCGGCCCATGGCGCTGCATGTCCGCCCACACACCTCTGCAGTCTTTGCCAAATACTTCCGGCCACACTTCCGCAACGAGTAAAAGTGTTGCAGTGCACGTGCTTAGTCTGTCTTGAGGGTTGACAGGCAGTGCTCTGAGGGAGTGAAGCTTCCTGTGCTCTTGATGCACCTCCTTCTGCTTGTGTTTGCCAACACCGCCATTCCGGGCCTGACGGACTCTGTCACAGCCCAACGCACATCCCAGAGTGGTGGCCCTGTTGGGTACTTCGGGATGAAGTTGCATCGTGCACAAATAACAAAAGATACACATCATGCCGGGCTCGTGCAGGCAGACACATGCACTGTGTAGCGTCATTCACTTGTATCGGGCATGCACAGCGTTCAACGCAGCCGTCTCAGACACAAACCGTCGGCTCAGCCCAGACATCTACACCGGCGTATTGACAGGCACAGGCCCGCCTCTGTCCCGTTGTACTGGTCGTCTGCCTAACTCTTATACAGCTGCTGCAGTGAAGTCGATGTGTTACCTGATCATTTTGCCTGATGTTCTGCTGATCGCTCCGCAAGCCCGAGGGGCATCACAAGAGCCCAATGTGTGCGTGTGACTGTCATTTCAACTCCGTCCCCACATGAACGAGTGTTTGCAAGCGGTGCACACATGCGCATTGACGACATTGTGGCCGGCCAGGACCAACAGGAACAACAAACCATCTGGTGACAGGACCCAGCAGTGGTGGAGATAGAGTGTATCCCAGAATTTAACTGTAAACTGTATCCAACTGTATCCCAAGCCCCAGAAGTGTGTATCCCAGGTGCATCCTGACTGTGTCTGGTCCTCTGTGCTCCGTTCCTCCGTCCTTCGTCGGTGAGCCTCTGCCAGCCCAGTAATCCGCAAACGGTCAGATATGTTGTACAGTCCGCGGTTTTGGGTTCTGGGTCACAGAGCAGGTAGAGTATGCAGCAATGAAGCTTTCTTGGCCAAGTTTAGCAGTGCACCTCTTTCAGGGGTTTGGGATAATGTACCTTTTTCTAAAGTCGCCCTGTGCCCTTTCGGGGAAAAGGGCCACGTTCATTGATCGACATATTGCTGTACTCTGTCTGCATAACGGCGGTCACTAAACTTGTTTTTCATGTTCCTAATGTTCCATGCGATTTTGAAAGATTCAGGTTTAAGCTTTGTCTACTTTGTCTACATGACAGCGGTCATTAAACTCGTTTTCAGCAAGCACACAGATGGTGTACCGGTCAATTGCAACAGTTGGAGATGCGCAGTTTCGATGAGGAGGAAGAGGAAGCCTGTACAGTAATTTGTGCTGCCCGTTTTGCGCCCTATGTGGTGTCTAAACACAGTCCAAACACAGAAACAGATGTGGCAGGATCATTGATGGCCAAGTTGTTGCCGTTCTGTGGTGCACCCCAGCGGTAAAGGCCCTGTACCACAGTGTGATACGAGTGTTGGAGTGCGCCTCAGCCGTACACTCCCCTTTTCCGCAAATAACCACTAGATTGATCACTGCGCATCTCTCTGTTGTTTCAGGCTCACTGAGTGAGGAGTGGGGGCAGGTACCCTCGCCTACCCCAAAGCAAATCTTCTGCGGTTTTGAGCCTCTGCTTGCGGCCAGGACCGGGGTGACCATTCAACCCCCTCAAAATTTTCCAAGTGAAGAAAGGTATGCTAGAGACCCGAACACCAACCGAGTGTGTGAATGTCCCCCCCTGCCTCCCCCAGTCCAGCACATGACTTTTGCCCGGCGTATTGCGTGCCTTGTGCGCGCTGTGCACAACGTTTGTGCATGACCATTCCCAAGCCCCACAGCAGTGCCTAGTACTGGTAGCAATGAGCCCTGTCATGCATTAGTATCAGTTGTTTGCATGCCTTGCCCTCATTCCAGTGCATTTATGTGTGTTGCTGTGCATCGTTTTCTATCGGTTTGTGGTATCTATCAAGAATTTGGATTTGGATTCCAGTACGTAAATGTGGGCCTCGTTGACGGGAGGTCTACCAACAAGAATTCTGAGCAGCGCATCTGAATTTTTTGGAAGCAGGAGAAGCTGGATTATCCCCCACTCCCGCCTAGAGGGTGCTCGGTGAGATTTTGAAAGTGGGCAAAGGGAAACACATTCCAAAGGAAATGGAAGGGGGGTGGGTTTCCCCAAGGTTGTCATGAGGAAGAAATACAGAGGTTGCGGCAAAATAAGGCACGGAAGAAGTGGAAGGAGGCTGAAAGGGTGGCATCATTCAGGGACCTGGGAGGCTTAGGGGGTGGGGGTGGGGGTGGGGTGAAACATGAGGCTGTCCAACATTGTGGGGGTGTAGTATGGTTTATATAGGCAATAATATTGCCAATAGTGGGAAATAAGGCCAGTTTCTCCCTGACATATGCGCGCTGTGCCCGTACTGTGCCAGGACGCCCCCTTTGTATGCAATCCTGTTGTGAGCCATTTGGGAGCTTTCTGTGGGGCCAGTTATAGGGCCAAAAGGGCCAAAAGGGCCAAAAGGGCAAACATTGCCTCTTGGCACATCTTGGGAACCTTTGAGCGAGGCATTGTGTGAATTATCAAACGCAACAAGTCCTTCTCATTTTCTTTGCTGATGTTGTGTTGTTACCAACACGCCTTCCAAAAGGCTGGTGCAGCATTCTCGCTCCATAAGAGTGCACTGCACAAGTCCAGGCAAGCCGTTATTTGTGTCATAGGCAGGTGGTTCTGTTGCAGGAGGACCAAGGAGTGGTGCCCCAGCCGGGTCTTGAACTGGACTGGTTACGAATGTTGTTGTTGTTGCTGTTGTTGTTGTTGTTGTCGTTGTTGTTGTTGTTGTTGTTGTTGTTGTTGTTGTTATTGTTGTTGTTGTTGTTGTTGTTTTTGTTGTTGTTGTTGTTGTTGTTGTTGTTGTTGTTGTTGTTGTTGTTGTTGTTGTTGTTGTTGTTGTTGGAGGACCAAGGAAAATCACTCGCAGGGGGGCAAGCATTTCATGCACAGAGTCACAGATGGGGTCATCATTTGGGACCATCAGCCATCTGCAGACTGCTGAGTTTCCTGCAGAGTTTTGGGGGCTTTGCACCACGCAGAGCCCCATGCGTGGTTTTTTTCTTTCTGTGCGAACAGAGTATCAGGCCTTTTTCTTTGCTTTGTGATGATCCAGTACTCACGAAGAGGACTTCAGCAACACAGCATACAGGCCCACACCGCCAACCAAAGGTCCGGCTACACCCGACTCTGGTATTCAGCAAAACATCCCCCCATTGTGGACCCCCCCCCCTTGTGGACCAAAAAACCCAATGTGAGGGGGTTTTGGGACCCTACCTGTAGCATAAAACCATTGTTTCTGTGCAAACATAAGTTTTGGATTCTTGCTCAAGGCCTGTTTATTTTAGGGTACCCCCCCCACCCTGTCTAAGCTAGGGGCTTTTCTAAGCTACAGCGGGCACACGCGCACACGAGAGGGCGGCTTCGCCGCCTTTCTGGACCCATGAGCGCGGCTTCGCCGCTTATGGACGATTTGTGGCCGCGGCTCTGCCGCGTGTGCTGGACACGAGAACAGTGATTTCCTGCCGGTGGGATACCGGGGGTGACGGCCATCGTCGGATTATGGCTAAGCTACAGCGGGCATAGGGACCGTATTAATTCCGTATCTAATTTAGTTCGGTACAAAATATAGTGCAACTGCATAAGACATGGTTTTGGTGACAAATCTGCCAATTACATGGTGTCATGGACACATTTGTTGTGATACATGCAGGGCAATTTCATTCCCAAGAATTTGAAGTTGCCTAAGCTCAAACCAGCCCTTAAACCTCGGGCGAAGGCATCTTCAAGTGGTGAGCATGTGCAATGGTTCCACATGGTGTATGATCGCAACAAGGGTTTTGAAGCCGAACGTATGTAGGCTTCTCATGCTTCATTGCTTGTGAGAACATGGGTGCGAACCTGAAAATTTCATGTTTGAAGAACTTTTTTCTGTTTGCATGCCTTAGGGAATGTGGAGGTTAAGGTGCACTCATGCCTTGCGCTCGCAGTTGTCTGCCGGTAGGTGTTTGTGTCGTGCGCAAGCTACCTCCTTGTCCAGGTTACAGTAGGCGTAGGGTTCGTATTAATTCCGGATTTTTGTGTAGCCTCGACGGTGGGTGCAAAAAAAAAAACATGTTTAGCAACAAACAAATTTTTCGCGGCGAGGGGTGGGCCAGGACATCTTTCTGTCTTAGGGGGGGTCATGGGTCTGCGCTGTGACAGAACTGCCACCGCTATCACAGCTTTTGAAGCTTAAAGCCGAAGCTTAAGCCTTGTGCTGCTTTGATGTTTCGTCCACTGCTAATTTTGTGCAGTTGTGGGCATGGTCAATTATTGGTTATCCTAGCTGAAAGCCAGGGTGTTTGTTACGGTTTTCAGTGACTAGGGAAAGCTGGTTGCTGGGTCTCCTTCGTGCCCCTCCGGGAGCGGTACAAGGGGTTTTGGTGCAAGCGCACGGCACTGCAGTGTTTTGCTTACGTATTGTGCTCATGCTTCCCTAAGGAGTGGACCTTCTACACCAGATTGATAAAAGCTGCTGGTATGGGATACGAACAGATATATCACGTCGCCTCCACCGTGGGCCAAGGCACAGTATCCGAGGAAATCCTGGAGCAATGGTGGGCGGCAATAGACTGGACCAAGCCCTAGACCCAAGGCAACTTCGTGCTCTATATTATCCGATGGTGCCTACAGGTCCGGTTGGCATCCTGCACGTAGAATATTACTCCCCTTTCGCCCCAACAAGTTTGGCCGCAGGTGGCCGAGCGCTACTATGGGTATGGGGCCGAACTTGTTGAACCGGCCAAGTCCATGTGTCTTGGGACTTCACTTGTGGTTCCAGCGTCTCTAAGATCAATGGTCACCAGTAAGGTCAAGACGCAAAAAACAGTGAAGTGGGAGAGACACTATCACCAGCCCCGTCCAACTGACACTCGTGGACTCTAGGAGCGCCTCGTCCACAGGGAGATATAGCCCCTCAATAGAGAAAACCAAGAGTTTCTAACTCCCCGGTAGGTCAAAGAGATGGCCTTCAGTACAGGGGCCATGTTGGGGGTTTTTTTGGGTGGTTGTGATGCCCAAACAACAAAAAATCTTCCCGTTGCCCTAAGTATAGGCTACCATAGTACCTCTCAGCGGAAACTACTTCTGAACCCAACTAGCCCTTGATAGTAGAGCCAAGACTCATACAAAAGTGCCAAGTTTGATGTATGAATTTCATTCACGTCTTTACCAAAAATTCTAGGATAGTACGAAGGCGCTATCATCTAGTCATCTCAGACGAAAAAATATACATGCGGATGAGCCATCCCATTGAATTGGACACATACGTATCAAGCAAAAACTACAAATATACCAGTATGGAGGAAACATGGGCATATAGGCCTCATTTATGCTATGTAGGGCACAAATGGGTGCTATATGGGCACAACTGAGCTATGGATATTGCCGCATTAGTGCCTATCTGTTGGCAATAGGTACCCAATGTGTTCATAGCATGTTTCTATCGGAAAAGATATCCAGCACGTTGGGAATATCTTTGTCAAACTAACCTCAATTTCCACAATCCCAAGTTTATTCGTAAAGTAGACGTCAAGTAGAAAGGGCGATGGATTAGAGCCTTGGATGGCTACTCAACTCCCCATGGTTGCCGAAGGCATAACGCCAAGTTTTGGACGAAGGCGGAAAAATGTAACTTTATGAAATTTGCTGCTTTCTGGACTACGATGACTGCACAAATATTAGGACCAAGGTTCTGAGTCTTGGGATGGCTTCCGGCCACGTCAACTACAGCTAAAGGTTTCAGTCCTTGGACGGCCATCAATAACAATGTTCGAGAGACGACAAAGAAAAACACCTTCATCTTGCTATAAAAAGTGAGACTTGACCCGGAAACAGCAGGTTTCCGTAGGAATGGATTCTTGCTGAATTCCGCTCGAGACCATGATCATTCTCTCAAAACAATCATTAAAGTACTACACATTCTTTGTGTGCTAGATGGCCGCCCAGAGGGTGCTTGGTAGAAGAATAATGGGCACCCTGAGGGAGCAACAAATTCTTTTCGAAAAAGCACGGCATGCGTCGAGATTATGCACCGTACCCGACTATTATACACTTCTATGGCTTCCAAAGGTTGCTGAGATTATGCACCTTGCCTAATTATGATGCACCCTGCTACTCCAAAATTGCAATGAGATTGTACACGGTGCCCAACAATTATGCACCTCTAGTGCTACTGGAATCTAATGAGATTTTGCATGCTACCGAAATATTATGCACCTCTAAGGTAAAGTCACCAGCAAGTGTACCAACTTTTGCGATTTCAAAATGGCAGATGGATTTCAAGTTTTACGACAGCCAGAATGTGTTATCGGTGTAAACAGTGGAATTTTGAAATAAAACCTTGCTTGTTGTCGAAATTTATCAGATGCCTATGGAATTGCAAAAAAAGGGCGCCACGCACGAGCCGCGGATTTGGGGTCGCGCTAGTCGTTGTACCAACGAAGAAGACATAAAAACTCAGGTAAATTACGGTAGTTTTCTTTTTGTACATCAACTATCAGCAAAAATTGTCCTTTAATTTTTTGATGTGTTAGATGCGACAGACGAAAGTTGCGGCGACAACGTTCATCAAGAGGGCAACGAGACCCAAGAAGAAGCCGTTGAAGCGAGCCGAACAGCGCCAAACCAAGCAGAAAGCCCTCTTCTCCATGTATTTCGTGTATCCTATGCCGGAAAAAACGACGGAGTTGGAAGATGTCGTCGCATTTAGCCTTACGCGCCTGATTTCAATACAAAAAGGTGCGACGGCTTTGAGGGTGCATAGGAAGATGGTAACTGAGGGGATGCGTCGCTGCAGGCATGCTGTTTGTGGCAGCGCTGCGTTGCTGTCATTGTGGGCTGAGCGCTGTGTTTTTTGTGCCTCTGTCGCCTTTTGCATTGTTTGCAGTCAAGGCAAGCCGTGGCAACAAAGGGACCAAAGCCGAAACTGCAAAAACAAAAGCTCACGCAGTGGATGGATGAAATGGCGGATAACATGTTGTGCCCCTCAACGACAGAAATCCGGGACCAGGCCAAAGAGCATGTGCAGGACGCCAAGAACTGCAATTCCACACCCCTGTCCGCCTTGTTGACCCATTTCACGCAGTACCTGAGGAACCTGCATGTATAAATGCTCAGTCCTCCATGTCCTCTTCCGATGAGGCTGGGTTTGATTTGCATGTATGATATCAACCCTCGTGTTAATTTTTGCAATATCTCTGATATTTGTGTTCGTGAACATTGTTAGAATGGAGACATTGCCGAACAAAAATTGAATCCACCAACCACTGAGAAGTTGCCTGCATATGGGAAGTGTTTGCCCTGCTTTTTACATGCTTTTGACAGTTTATGGCTGATTCAGCACAAGTTTGTCACTGGCAGTGCAAAGGTCCCCATGCGGAGGTACAATTTTTATTGCAAAGCATTTTCTGTGACCACAAAGTGAAAAATAAGGTGTTGCAGCCAAAGTTAGTTTTAATTTTGCGAAATAGCATTTTTTCACACGTTGTTGAGATGTTTAGTCAACATTAGTAGTAAAAAAAAGCAGACCCAAATGGTTACATGGGCACCCGGAATGGGTTTCCACACCATTTACAGAAAAACTTTTGTTGTTCATATTGCACACGGACACAATTATGTTGTAGACCTCTCACACATGAGCTGAATAGGCAAGCACAAGGTATCCTCAAGAGCATTTGTGTTCCCCAGGGCCAAAAACGTAGAAAGGTGCCGCAAGTTGGCGCCCAAAACATACGGATATGTGGTTCTTCATGCGTGAAAATAGATTTTTTCTGGGTGGTACACTTACTGGGGCCTGGTACACTTACTGGGCCTTTTACCTTAATTGGCGCCTAATGGGCGCCCAAAAAGAATTTGCACATCATGAGTGCCTAAAGGGTGCCAAATAGGCACCTATTGGGCACCTAGAAAGCCAAAAAAAAAAACAACGGGTGCCAAAGGGGTGTCTAATGGCTACGGAGGAAGCGTATATTGGGCCCTTATTGGACGGCTAACGGCTATGCAAAGGGAGCATGCTAGGTGCCTAAAAGACACGCAGTAGGCGCACCATGGCCACCCTGATAGCAAACCCAATGGGTGTAGAATGGGTGCATTTCATGAGCCTAGTAGGTCTACATATTGCACGCCCAACGCGCACCTTGAGGGAGAATCTTGAGCGTGTAATGGGCGGTCCAAAGTTGATGAATAGCCGCTCAATGGACGCATGCACGGTGCATTGGGCGTCGAACGGGCGCCTATGGATGCCCAAACATCTAATAGGTGCATAAATAGATGTGTCATGGGAACCCGGAAGGTGCGGAATACGCACCACAAACCCGCAAAAGAGGCATCCACGAGACTGTTTTGGGCTTAATTGTTTCAGCTTACGCTCAAAATACCTTTTTTTTGGAACCCTCTTTCGCAAAAACCATTGTCCGGACCCACAATGCAATGATTGCTACAATTAAGAAATGAAAAAACAACTATCACGTGAATGTTGTGGCAAATCCAATCCAACGACACAGTAGATTTGGGAGACTGAGCAACCCGGTTTTTGCCAAGTGAAATTGAGGTTCGGAATTTATTTCGTGCAAAAATAATTGACCTTTTTCGGTCATTTCCTAGAAAATAACCAATTATTCCGTTATGTGCCATAATCAGTTAATTCCCATTATTGCTTTCTAGTTAACCAATTTTTGACCAAAAGCTTTCAATTTTTACCAAACTCAAAATAAAGCGGAAAGAAGTGATGAAAAATATGTAAAACTTTCCAAATTTATCCAGCAAAAAAAGAAGAGCGCCCTCTAAGCACCTAACATGTACCCTCGCGGCGTCCATTTTGCCTCCAGTATGCGCCCATTAGGCGCCCTCAAGGAAACTCGCCTTGAAGAAGGTTCTTAGATCAAGCGCAGGCGCTAGCACCATGTATCCCCCCGTTTTTGCGTCGCATACCCTCTTTTATGACATTGGATGTTTAGCCCCTTGTAAATCATTATTTTTGTAAGAGAAAGAGACCCGGCAAAGAATTTTCTGATTTTCTTGTTGCATTTCAAAAAGCCATAATATAATGCAATGGTGCCCTACACCCCTTGAAGTCCCATCCCCGCCTGGCCTGAGGCAGTTCCACTCCAGCCCCGGGGACACCGCACCCAAATGACAGTCCCAGCAGAGGCACACGAAACCAACCGCAACAATAACCCAATGCATGTCCCAATCCAATTGCATTACACAGGCAACACACATCATCGGCATGAGATGGCATCACCCAGGTGCCCCAGCATCAACCACCGGCACCATGTGGAAT
The DNA here is from genome assembly GCA_964036045.1 of Eutreptiella sp. 'Long Island Sound 2002'. Classification (NCBI taxonomy): domain Eukaryota; phylum Euglenozoa; class Euglenophyceae; order Eutreptiales; family Eutreptiaceae; genus Eutreptiella; species Eutreptiella sp. 'Long Island Sound 2002'. The sequence goes on from OZ038378.1 coordinate 162,865,089, forward strand.
TTCTTTGTTACCATTATCATGACACCACACCACTCTGAATTTTCGGACATGTCCCACTGGCATCACAGGCGCTGGATGAAGCTGCAAGAGGACTGTGCTGCTGGTTTGGCAGCAAGCTTTGGGGCAGGTTTTGGAGGCACAGGAGGTCTGGAAGCTCGCTGCGCAAAGCACATTCCCATCTATGTGTCCCGTGCTTTGCTACGCTCGCTCCCTCTCCTTTCCTCCTCATAAATATTGGGAAAATATGACATTTCCCTGGGAATCCACTTGTCTTTGAATACTCTTCGGGTATTCGGATGGCCAATGACCTTGCGGCGATTCGCATGGGGATACTTCATGTGCAGAAATTGAGGCTGAGAGGGGGAGGGACCAGCAGCGCTTGCCAGAAGCTTGTCACCAAGTGTGCGGGGACTGGTATCAGACATGATCACCTTGTGAATATAGTTGTGCCTGAAAACAGGGAGAACAAGCAAATGACCAAATGACCAACCCCCCCCCCCCGGGTTGGAATTGCTAAAGGGGGGTATTTCAACGGGGGGGGGGGGGGTGCTAGGGAAGGTGAGCCTGCTGGACTGCAGCTGAGTCTGCTGGGAGCTCCACCACAACGGGAAACATCCAAATAGTTAGAGCCACCGATCGATCGGCGGCAGGTTCCACAAGCAAAACCCTCAGAAATGCACAAACTTTATTCTTATGACGCTGTTGGTGCTGTAGAGCGAGGGTCCTGCCGAGATTGAGCATGAGCGCGTCGAGGTGCAGGGGTGCGGTCAAGAAGCTGTCCCAATAAAAATGAAACAGACTTACTCAGACATTCGCCAACCCTTCATTGAAACGAAACAAGTCTTTATACACTCAGGTTAAGGGCGCTTCTTCACATGAGCTGAGGTCATTGATAGGATGCATGCACAAACGGAACTGACTACAAATGTCAGCGAGAAATCACACATTTCCATTGCAGATTTTGCATCTTGGACACCTTGAATCACGCATGCTGGGTCATGGGTAGAAAATTAAAAGCCCCGGAATTGGATCCATGGAATCGATTGAAAAATTTGTCAAACCATTGCGGTAAGAGCACTGCCCGGCTGAAGGGGGGCATGTTTGGCAACCAGCTCCATTTCAGGACTGAACACATCTTGCAGACCTGCAGCCCCGTGAGCTAGAAATGCCTCAACCATTGGACACCCTCGCGTGCGGCATATTTTCATGCGTTGCAGAAAGGAAACCACATTTGCAGCAGCTCGAGCATGACATAAAACGGAGGAAAATGACTGCGTGTCCCCTGGACTTCGGTGTGCTTATCTGACCATCTGCATACTCACTTGCTGGCCCACCGGTCCCAGTCATTGTACAAGCTACAGTACAAATTTGGATGCCCTCAGGCAGATGGATGAGCTCCCCAATATTATCCATGGAATACACGTACATGGACACATACATGCATATATATAATACAAAGACACGTACGTACGTAAAACCGTGTTCGTATTGAGTTGTCGAGGCCACTACAATGGCCAATGACAGGGGAACAATGATGATGTGAGGACAGGGAGTATCTTTTCTGACGCGCTATATGGACCTGAGTTCAATTAGATACTTTTCGCATCCAACAGCCTATAGACCAGAACTGACGCAGTTGGAGGTGAAGAGATAAAACAAACCGAAAAACCAGAAAAATCCATTCAGACTGCCACCAACAGACCGATAAAATTTAAAAGAAAAAAAGGGGATAAAAGCGAATCCCTTTGCTGCCATAGTAATTCAGGCAAACATTATAGAAAATCCCGGACGGAAGGCCGCACCCAAGCACCCACGGGGCCATGAAGCATTCAGCGTGTCGCATGACTCAAATACACCCAAAGAAATGTATCAGTGTGCAACACGCTTGGACACATGGATCCCAAAATCCCACCAACGACAGTACCATTCCAGGACAATGTGACACAGTTTCCTAACTTGACCTTCTCCCACATCTCGTGACAAAACGACATAACAATTAGTGATACAACAGCGCTGGTTCCATCCTCATCTCTGGAGAGATGGGTCTGGACAGGCCAGGCAGCCAGCAAAGTAGGGGAAACCAGGGACAAGAGCGGGGGGCTGGAGGGGGAAACAGAAAACAAGCAGCGGAGGGCTTGGGCATGGGGGAGGTCCGGCACATTCTGGGGTGCCCATCTTCAACACTCGCAACAATGGAATCAGGGCGATGTCAGGGCGGTTGGCAGGAACACCTGGGTCCATGCTGGGTCCCGCCGGGCCTGTGGGAGGAGGTTAAAGCGCTTGACATAGCCAAGCCTCAACCTGACCACTGTCTCACCCACGAAGGAGGATAGCTGCGGTTGTACTTGTTGGCGTCCAGGGCGCGGGGAGAGTGACATAAATTCTGCTGCGTTCCTGTGGGCATATGGCAGCACCCAGGGATACAAGAGCTAGAGAGATTGAAAACCTCGTCACGCCGCAGAGAAAAAGTGACAAAAGCAAGCGGATAAATGGTTGCCGCACCTCCTCCAAAACACTGCGAGGTGCACATAGGCAATGCTGCTGACTTCACAGCCCTTCCGCAGCGGTCAGCTGTGCCCTGGCAAGCATGCTCATTTGCCACACACGCACACGCACACGACACACAACACACCCATGCACGCACAGTGGTTTCGGCCGCAGATTATGGCATCTGCACCTACCAGGTACCAACCAGTGTCCTCAAGACAGCAAGCTCAGTATGCTGTGGACACTGCAGTGGTCAACGGCACTCTATTTGAAGCCGAGATATCAGGATAAAAAGCAGTTTGAGCAATTTGTTATCACTGTCGATCTACGTGGCACATACACTGCGGAGCTCGACGACATGCCTCACGCTGTAAAATCTCATGCTCAACACGGAACCCAATACCACAAAAGCATCACTCGCCTTCCGAGAGGAGGAAGGACGCTCAGATAAATGTCCGTTGGACAAACACACAAAACACACATATAATATATCATTTGCCAGCGTTGCGCGTGCCACTTGTCTCAGAGCCGAGAATTGAGTTCCCACCCCCAGTAATCGGGTTGTCAAAGTAGAACTCGGGATAATTAGGCTCCAATTGAAGGGCCTGCAGCAAAGCCTTTGGAGGGGGCTCCAGGGACTCCTTCACAAAATATGCAGGGATCCCTCCAAAACCCTTGGCAAAGGTTTTGTGGCTTCCCTCAAAGGTAAACGTCGAATCAGGGTCGGAAATGACTGCCTTGTAGACTCCATCAGACACCTGAAAAGAGACGCGCAGGGCCTGGGACCAATAAAGGGAGTCAGGGTCAGAGCCAGTGTGGGTTAGGGGCCGAGGCGGAAGGCTGGTTGGGCTGGGACGGAGGCGCGGTTGATGACTGATCAAAGCTGTCTGCATTGGGAAACACGGTGGTCTAAATGTGACAGAGGCAATTTTCTCTTCGGGGACAGAGGCTCGCTGGCGAGGCATGGGTTGTCGGATTTGAAAATTTTCCTGAGTGCGTGCCGTGCTGTGGGCTGGCAAGTGGCGGCCAGCTTGGGCTTTGATGCTCTTTTGTGTGGCGTGCTCCAGCCGCACTTAGGACGACTAAAGATGCAACCAGAGTGACTCAGGCCACCTTCCAAACCCTGTCTCTCATCCGCGTAACCGCTTCTGTTGCCAACCCAAACGGCGGTATTATTGACGCAGACCACCTCCTTCTCTAATCCGAACAACTCTGTTGCCTACACATGCCTCTGAGCATGAAACAAGAGGCCCTCCACCGTCCCCCGTGACCAGCATTAAGCGAAAGCCCTGCCGACCCTCGCCCCTGCAGCGTGCAACCGTGGTCCTGCCGCTCACAGGACCATGTCCAGAATCAACTGGCACGTGCAGGCTTTTGTGCAGTGTTGCCCACCAATTTTGTCGCTCCGCCATACAGATATGCCTCAGCCTGCAATCCCAGGCATTGCGCCAAGCGCCAGCCAACCCGAAGGGGATGTTGCTGGTGGGGCCAAACCCGGGGAATTTGAGGCCAGCAGAGGGGGGGTTGCAGAGGCACAGGTACTTTCAGTCAGGGACAGGGTCAGCTACTTTGGTTACTTGTAGACATAGGCATTTGTAGACATACCCGCCCACCCCCCCCGTGTCGTTGGCCTGGGCCATGATTCTCACTTCTGAAAGGGGGGGGGGGTCAGCGACTAGGGGGGGCATGTTTCTTTGTTCCGGGGGGGGGGGGGCGACCAGGGGGGGGGGGGTCAACAACTTGTAATGGCATCATTCTGGGCTTGTACACATGCTTGAAGCATTGTTTGGATGCATGCTTCGCACGTCCTATATCTTTTTGACGCTTTTGGGGCTTATCTTGGCACCTACACATCAAATGCCACACCCGTATGAGCAAAATAATCTTGCATCTCACAACATGGGGCCAAGAAACGGACGGCATTGGTGATTATTAAAGAAAGGGCCCCAGAGGGGGGGGGGGATGATTCTTCATTCCAAAGGGGGGGGGGGGGCAGCGACTGGGCGGGGGCACGCTGCTTGCCCCCAGAAGGGGGGAAGGGGCAGAAACATGGGGGGGCCAGTGACGTTGGGGGGGTAGCAACATGTGGGGGGGGGGGGGGGTGTAGGCAGTTGTAGACATCGGAGGCTTGGATCGGAGACGGAATCCAGGTCCGAGCCAGGCCATTGCCTGAGGACTGGTGGGGGCTTGGGGCCTTGGCCAGCCCCAGCCGACCCACCTGCCCACGTCGGAAAATTGGTCCTCGGGAGAAACATGACATTGATGAGCAGGGCTCACAATGGCCGATGGGCACACAAACTGTTTTCCAGACTTTGACCCTTTGCCCACCCGCAGTGATCTGGTCCAGGCACGCCCTCCGTTCAACAGGCGAATGGCTGACTGTCTGTTCTTCAAAACTGGTGCTCGTCGGTTGGTCGGCCTTCAAGGACTGTTCTGCAGACGCCCCTCAGATATTCCCCGTTCGATATTTCTGGTGCCCAGCGCAAGTAGCGACCCCCACTTCGAGCAGCGCAGCAAGTCAGACAAAAGACACGGCACTGTACACCGGGTGCACTGCACGGCACCCGGTCTGCTCTGGAACGCCCCTTTCCCGGCCCCCTTCCGTAGTTCCAGAGTGTGGGCAATGCACGAGGGGGAGAGGGCCTCAGGCGGCAGGTGTTCCCGGAGGTTGGCCCCCACCAGCAACATCCCCTTCGGGTCGGCTGTCGCTTGGCGAGATGCCTGGGATTGCAGGCTGAGGCATATCCGTATGGCTGTGCGACAAAATTGGTGGGCAACACTCCACAAAAGCCTGCACATGCCGGGCAATTCTGGACATGGTCCTGTGAGCGGCAGGACCACTGTTGCACGCAATGGCGAGGTCTCCAACAAAAACTCCTGCCGCCTCGCAGATGGGCCAAAACAATACCCAAGCGAGGACAAAAGTGCGCAGGGGTAGTACTCTGGGTTAGAGGTGATCGAGGTCAGGGGCAGAAGTTGTCTGACAAAAATACTAGCAGTAGTACCCCCCCCCCCCCCTGGCAATCGCCCCCCCCCCCCCCCCCCCCTAGCGCACGACGATCTCCCGGAGGGGGGGGCAGTCACCAAGTGACGGTCTGTCTCCCCGATTTCTAGTATGAACTGAAGAAAATTTTTCTTTGGCGCCTTCGGCACCTGGTATTTCCTATGCTTTTTGGGCCAAGTGACGGTCTCCTGGGTGGGGGATTGCAAAGGGGGGGGGGGGATTGCAAGGGGGGGGGGGGGGGTAGTAAGAGTAGTGACGTCATGCAGCGGCATTGGCCACCTTCAACCAAAGCAGCGCCAGCAGCAACATCCGACAGCACTAGCGGCGCCACAGCAAAGCAGCAATCGCCAAGAATCGATTGGGGAGCCTGCTGCTATTCCTACTGCTGCTGTCGACAGATGTGGTTGCTCGTACCCAGGCTGCCTTGGAAACCTGGTTGCACTGACCTCTGTGCCACTCCCAAAGCTTGTGTTTTTCCATTTTCACGTGCTCCTACTCACCCGGGGCGGCATTGCCAAGAAACGCCTCACAGCCACAAAAATGGGCGAAACGGTGCGGACATGCCATTGACACAACAAACCCAACCCAAGAGGCAATATGCACCAGAACCCATCGAGAGCCAACACCCGGGGCGACACGCCACCCTCCGCATGTATTAGCAGCAGCCGGGGGGTGGGCTCCAAAGCCCCCTGCTCACGGCCCAGTCCCGGTCCTGGGCTGCCCAGCTCCTTTCCGCAGACCGGGAGCAGAAAGCAAATGGCACACAAGCTTTGGGAGTGGCACAGAGGTCAGTGCAACCAGGTTTCCAAGGCAGCCTGGGTACGAGCAACCACATCTGTCGACAGCAGCAGTCGGAATAGCAGCAGGCTCCCCAATCGCTTCTTGGCGATTGCTGCTTTGCTGTGGCGCCGCTAGTGCTGTCGGATGTTGCTGCTGGCGCTGCTTCGGTTGAAGGTGGCCAATGCTGAACGCGTGCAGTGCCCATTTCCAGCGGGAGACCAGGGGCCCAGCCACCCCCCACGCCTGCCTTGGCTCAGGTTCCAGAGGCATTGGTGCGCTTTTGGTGCGATGCGAACAGCGCATTGGCATTCCAAAGGCGTCGCACTTGTCCGTCTTGTGGGCACATGGCCCCGCACCTTCTGCACAACACATCCGTCTCACAGGCACACAGCCCTGCACACCTGGATACGTCCTGGTTGGCCTGTGCTCTCCATGCGGCTGGCCAAGTTCACAGTCTTGCCCCAAACATCAAACATGGGGGTCTTGCCCTGCAACACACCCGCAGTGATGGGGCCTGCCGCGATCCCGTACCGCATGATGCACCGGGCGTTCTTGGCAACGGCCTCCGCTTTCTCTTTGGCAATGGTTGTGTTCTCCTTGGGCAATGTTGGGCTGTCGTTTGGGCCATCAGGGGCTTCGATCGATTCCTGAAGTGGATGTGTGGGTGCCGGGGGGACGGATGTTGCACGGCAGGTGTGATTGCACAGGAGGCTGCATGGCGTGGCGCACAACAAGGGGACAAAATCAAAAAAAGCTGCCTCACCCCTGCCTTCTTGGGGGACAAAAGAGGGTAAAATTGCTAAGTAACCCCTGCGTTCTCGGGGATCCCCAAACAAGGGGACACAATCAGAAGTGCTTGCCTAACCCCTGCCTTCTCGGGGGCCCTAAAAGAGGGCAACAGGCTGACCCTGGTGTGTTCCCAGGACAGCCAAATTGACACCCTCCCATGCGTTGCAAGTTTCACAGCATCAGACAGGCACCGCATTGTATGCACTTTCTTTCCGCACATTTTGCTGTGGCTTGAGCTTCGCTTGGCGCTTGCGTGGCCTTCTTGTTTTTCTTGGAGAGGCATCTCGCGCTGCCACGCACATGTCTGTCGTTGCTTCACCTTGCACCAAACGAGAAATTCACACGACACTCGTCTTGTGGATCCGCGCTACGTTGGTGAGCTGCTGTTGCTGTTGGTGTTGCTCCTGCTACCACACACGTTGCATGCGACTACTTGACCCTTGAGCATTGCGACTGTGTGTTATTGCTCAGTGGCCGGTCGATACTATTCCGGGGGGGGGGGGGGACTGAGACCACAAAAAAGTTTGTAACTGAAATTGCCCTCCATTCTCAGGCCCCTTTAATAAATTTAATTTTTCCCCCGAGGAGAAATTCTATTGCCTTCGGCAAGGCACCTCGAAGAGGGGAGAGGGACAGCCTTTTTTTGAGCTGCTCAGGCGGGAAAGCTGCATAAGTAGGTTGTGCCCTAGACCCCTTGGGAGCCCGCCCCCCCCCCAAAACACCCAAATAGGGTGAAAAACGCATAAAGAGGGGCTACAACATGCTTTGCATAGGATATTTGATCATTTTGGATGGTCAAGTTATCAACAAAATCAGTTTTAGAATTTTCCATTTTTGAGCTGCCGAGGCGGAAAAACTGCATAAGCAGGTTGTGCCCAAGACCCCTTGGGAGCCCCCCCCTCCCCCCAACACCCAAATAGGGTGAAAACGCATAAAGAGGGGCTAAAACATGCTTTACATAGGATATTTGATGATTTTGGATGGTCAAAGTATCAAAAAAATCAGTTTCGGAAAGTTCCATTTTTGAGCTGCCGAGGCGGGAAAACTGCATAAACCCCCCCCCCAATTAGTGTACCCCCCCCCAAATACTATACCCCCCCAAATACTATACCCCCCTTGGCTTAATAAGCGTTTTGCCAAATAGTATACCCCTTTTCATCACATACAAGCAAACGAAACACAAACAGATTCGGGACACGGTCGCAACACCACTGCACAGTAGCTCACTTGAAAAAAGCGGTGATTGTGGTTTGCCTCTTTACATTTGAAACACTGCTAGAGGCGTGGGCCACAGCAGCTGAAGGTGGTGCTCCAGCTCCATCAGCACCTGTGACACACACATCCATGTACAACAAGCATGCACACAAAGCATATCTAACAGCCGCATCAGCATCGAAGCCGGATGCCACTCATCTGGATAGAGCTGCATATCTATGACGAAAGAGAAGGCAAAGAGGGGTGAGGGTGAGGGTGACAGCGAAAGGGCTGAAATACCATACCCCCCAATTAGTATACCCCCCAAATAGTATACCCCCCTGGCCCTATTGAGCGTCAGGCAAATAACGTACCCCGGGGTACAGTATGGGGGGGGGGTTTAAGCAGGTTGTGCCCTACACCCCTTGGGAGACCCCCCCCCAACACCCAAATAGGGTGAAAAACACGTAAAAGAGGGCTAAAACATGCTTTACATAGCATATTTCATCATTGTAAGTGGTCACAATATCAAAAAAATGTTTTGCAAAAATTCTATTGCCTTCGGCAAGTCCACCTCGCAGAGAATCTACCCCAGTCAACACACACACACACACACACACACACACAAAAGGGTAAAAACTACATAAATACGGGCTAAAACATGCTTCAGGTATGTTGGATCGTCATTTGAGGTGATCACAATATCAAAAAAATTAGTTTCGAAAACTTCGATTTTTGAGCTGCGTAGGGTGAAAAACCGCATAAGCAGGTTGTGTACCCATCCCATGGGACAACCCCCCCCCCCCCCCCCAATAGCCAAATAGGGTGAAAAACACGTAAATACAGCCTAGAACATGCTTTACGTAGCTTGGATGGTCATTTTGAGTGATGACAATATCAAAAAAATAAGTTTGGAAAACTTCGATTTTTGAGCTGTCCAGAGTGCAAAACTGCATAAGCAGGTTGTGTACCAATCCCTTGGGAGACCCCCCCCTAGGACCTAATACTCGAATCGGGTGAAAAAAACGTAAATACGGCCTAAAACATGCTTTACATACCTTGGATGGTCATTTTAGGTGGTCACAATATCAAAAAAACAAGTTTCGAAAACTTCGATTTTTGAGCTGCCCAGGGTGAAAAACTGCATGAGCAGGTTGTGTACCGGCCCATTCACTGGGCCATTATTGGTGGAAACAGTCATTTCGCGTCTTTGGCACGGTTGTGAACGGCCCTAGGCAAGGCTAGACACTGCAAAAAACGTCCTTCCGTATCCTAGTAGGCATATACTGTCACAACATCCCCACTCACACCCCTTAGAGTGGGTAGCACGGGGTCACCGAGGTCGCCAAAACCGCCAACATACCAAAAATGGCTGAAAAGTGCATAAACTGCATAAGCGCTCGTCCCACTCCGCCCCATACAAACCCCATAGAGTCGGGACCCGGAAACACTTTTTCGGCTCAAAATCGAAAAAAACCAAAAGATTCATGATTTTCGACCCAAAAAAAGGGGGGGTCATTTTTTCGACATTTTTGACCCCCCCCCCCACCCCCCCATCCCCCCCCCCCCTCCTTGAAAACCTCAAAAAAGTGGGTTTCAAGTGGGGGGGGTCTAGGGGGGTCCGGACCAAAAACTCATTGGGGGATGCGTTTATTGGACAAAATAATGATTTTACAAGGGGTTAAACTAACAATTCAACCCCTTGGGGTAGGGTACGCGAATAGCCCCAAAAAGGCCAAAATGGGGGGGTATGTGGCGTTTTCCCCTATATACGCCTGCCTGGCTTTGATCTAACAACCTCTGCGAGGTGATTTCCATTTTTGACCTGTAGAGGGTGGAAAACTGCTTGTTCGTGCACACACCAAAGGCCATTGAACCACCTACAAACAGCAATTTTGAAGCTTTTGGGGGGCCCATGGCTCGGGCTACATGGGCTTGGCGGCCACTATGTGGGTCACCGTGGGTGCTCAAGTACCCGTATTGTCACTAAATCATCACCCAAACCCATCCCAAGGGCGACAGAGGGGTTTCCAAAAAAGTCGAATTTCGGAAATCTTGCAGGTGTCACTAAATAGCCTACACAACGCCAATTTCGGGGCTTTTTGGAGGGCCATGGCTCGGGCTATATGGGCTTGGCGGTCACTACGTGGGTCCCCGTGGGTGCTCAAGTACCCGTATTGTCACTAAATCATCTCCCAAACCCATCCCAAGGGCGACAGAAGGGTTTCCGAAAAAGTCCAATTTCGGAAATCTTGCAGGTGTCACTAAACAGCCTTATCCAGCGTGAAAACGGCTAAGTCCTCACTAGCAAGGGCCCATAGGGGGGGGCGACCAGGGGTACCCGGAGTTCGGACCCGGGACCCCCACCATGGGTTAGGGGGTCCATGTACAAGAAAAAAGTTGCCCCGGACCCGGGTCCAATTCCACACACAGCAGCCACAATACGCAAAGTAGTTTTGACCCCCCCCCCCGACACCCCCCCCACCCCCCCCCCCACCCATCCCCCCAAAAAGGGGTACCCGGGTACGGGGGGGTAAAGGGGTCAAAAACGAAAAATTCATTGGGGGATCATTTTCTCTCCTAAAAGGATGATTTTACAAGGGGTTGGACATCCGGTACCATACCTTGGGGTATCGTACGCGAATGACCCCCAAAAAGGGGGGTATATGGCGTACGCACCTGCGCTTGATCTAACAACCCTCTTCGAGGTGATTTTCTGATCTGGTGGTGGGTCGATCGGCCAAAATGCCAGGAAGGCCAGAATACCCCCCCCCAAGTGCACACCCTTTGCTTAATGGTGCGGCTGCCCAGTTTTCTAGGCTCTGCCGGCCCTCCGGGGGTTGGGCCACCATCCCCGTCTATCCACAACAGCCCCTTCCCAGCCACCGCAGCCCCTCACCCCATAGAAACTACACCTTGGACCAACACCTGGCACTGCCCCCAGGTGAAGCCGAACAGAAGCAGGTGGGCTGGCGTGTGCCGACGTGTGGCGACTATGAACGGCAGATTTTTTTTCTTCCCCTTGTGCTGTTTTTGGCACCTCACCGGCATAACCCCCCCCCCCCCCGTGAGCCCGCGTGCTGACCCGGGCCCTTTACACCGACTTACCCCCCCCCCCCCCCCGGGGAACTGTTTTTTCACTCCATGTGTCTACACTCAAAACACTCGGAATTTTCAGGAGATCTGAATAATGGATGAAAAAAATATCGGACCGAATACCACCCCTGAGCTGTACTTTGTCAGAGATGGCCCACACCCTGTACTTTGTCAGAGATGGCCCACACCCTGTACTTTGTCAGAGATGGCTCATACCCTAGTGGTTAAACAGTGTATTCTCTATTCAGAAGTCCGTGCTTCATTTCCTGGTATCAGCAATCTGCAGGGTGGTGCAGACGCTGGCTGGGCCGAATTCCAAACTGTTCAGAGGTGCCCGACATTTTTCCAATGGGATGTGACAGGCATCTGGCGACGAGTGGCAGGGGGGTGGTTCTGCGTCTGCCAACGTCTGGCAGGGAGGTGGGCTGGCGTGTGCCGACGTGTGGTTTGCCGCACACTAGTAGCAAGTCTGGTGAGGAGCCTAACTTTGGGGGTGTTTGGCACAAGGCCTTGGTTGGCTCTGTTAGCCTGTGGCGGCGCCTATTGGCATCTCGCCCTTGAACCTTCTGCTATGATAAGCAGGGATCCGCACTACTGCGGGCATCCGCACTGCCGCGGGCATCCACCTGCCTGGGTGGGAATCCAGAATGCAACTTCTGCCCATGGCGTCTCCCACTGACGGCCTGATCAGTGCCTTGTATGCGGGCATTGATCTGCCCTAACTTTGGGGGGGCTGGGGGGGGATCAGGGACAGGCGAAATGTGGAATGGCAAAATGTGGCTCAAGAACAGTGTGCAAAAGTCCCATTCCCACAATGGGAATTCGCAAAATTTTGCAATCCCCCCCGCCCCGGGTATTGAATTAGTGCCAATCCAGCACTAGCGGTTGAAGCATGCTGCAGCATGCCGCAGCACGTCCTGGGGACCGTTGAGGCTTGCATACCACAAGGTCGCTGGTGGTGATCATCTTCCAGGCCTCTTCATGACGTGCGCCTGCCATTTTTAGCTTGGCAGCGGGGTACCTGCCACAGGGCGCCCATCACATGGAGACCCCCTTGCTGTCCATTTGCCATTGCATCCTTTGGAGCCTTGCGTCATGATTAGAGCTTCCAAATATTTCAAGAACAGAAGCGGAAGCCCAAATTGCCGGCATGCGGCACCCCAACATCTGTTTTCGACAATTGCATGCTCATTGACCATTGCAGTGAAGGCACAGCTTTTCGCATCCCCGGATCTTGTGGTGTCCCAAATGCCGCTGAAGCTCGTTTTTTTTTGCAATGCTAAACTCGGCGGACCCCTCTCTCTAAAAAATTCCCTGTATCGCCCGTCAAACGGAAAGGCGTCTCACATTTTCATCGTGAGGCTACAGTTGAGAGATCAATGGCAGGGCATGACTCCATGGTGCTAACAGTGCCAGACGTCGGCAGATGCAGAACCACTTCTCTGCTGGAACCCAACCACCCGCCGCACAGCAGCATCAAGTCTGCTCCGCACTCCAAGAGCCCCGCTATCCCAAGGAAAACTTCCCTCAACGCCCACAGCACGAGTGTACTCCCGCACAAGACCGAGGAGGTTTGCAAGGAGGAGGCGTTCTTTGGGTGCGTTGCACAGCGGTCTCAGGCACTCGTTGAAAATACCATCGCATTTTATTGGGAGCACGAAACCCTCTTGCCGCACCCTCCCCGAAAAAAAAAAAAAAGCAACGGGCACCGCAAAACCAGTGCGACTCAGGTGACCAGATTTCCGGACACGTGCATGGCCTTGACAACGCAGGAGGGAGAGCAGGAAGATGCTCGTCCGATCCATGGGCTACCCCAGGGGAGGCAGTGCGAAAGAATTGACGTATCCTGAACGGCACCCAACCCCCGTCGGTGTCACAGGCAACATATTCGACACACAAACACTGCACACGCCCAGTCTGCCTCAACGGTCTGTGTTGGTCTCCTTCTGTGGGCTGTCCCCATTTGTGAAGGCACACGCGCGCATGCGTGCACGCACGAGGACGCATGCACACCTTCATGTCACCGTCGATCACGCTCCCCTTCACGCTGGCGCCCCGACCGCTCGCCTTCGTTCCCCACGATTTCACAGACTCAAACCAAGTGGAAGACTGGCGACCACGCTGACTAGTTACATCGTCGCCTCTCATCGACTGCCTTTTCTTCTTCTTCTCTTGCATCACATTTTTGGCCTGAGAAACAGAAGAGGGCGTGCACAGAGTGCCTGCGTATGCGGGAGTGGGCGTTTGGGGGTGTGTGCTGGTGACTAGCGGTGTGCAGAGCGCCCCAGCACACAAACCAATCGACAGCCCACGGCAGCAACATGGACAGCCCTCAGTCAGTTGAGGGGTATCAGCGAATGGGGCAGCAGAGTGCAGGCAACTTGTCCACCTTCAAGACCACGCGCCCGTACATGTCTGTCCCCCGAGTGTGCGCCCATACATCAACGGCGATGCACACCAAATGTGACGAAAGACTGGCTTGAAGTCTCAGTTCCGGGGAACCGGGACATATGCAAAATGGGACACATGCAAATACCTCCTGAAACTTGGACTGAAATGGCACACAATCCTCTCATCCAGGCCTCTTATGGGGGTGTTCTCAGTCATTTTCAGTCAATTGCCCGACTGTTTCGACGTCATCCAGGGACAGTGTGTGTGCATACAGCCGTGGCAGGGGGATTCGGTGGTTCTTTCTTGAAATGGATGAGGCCACCACACCAACGGTTCCAGGCCGTAAGACGGGGCGTCGATATGGCGGCGCGACCGGCGCAGACCGCGCAACGGCGCTTCCCTTTGGCTTCTCGTCCTCGATGGGAGCGATGCAGGGTTGGGTGCTGGGCTTGGGGAAAATTGCACCGTGAGGGGCGGGGGGGGGGGGGGCAATGAGCCCCTTTTTCCCGCCCCCTGGGGGGGGGGGCGGGGGCTCTTCTGTCGGGGGGTCAATGTCAGCAAACATGGCAGTGGTAGTAGTACTTGTGTTTAAGGACATGTTGGTCCCGGTCATTTCCGGCTGTTCTCAGTGACAGCACCCCACCAAGGCCTCCCATTGCCATATAAGGGGAAATCAAGCTTACTCAGAGTCTGTGTCCGAGTCCGAGGAACACGCCAGTCCATGACACTCTTTGTGGCCAGCACATTTGGCAAAAAAACAGCAACGCCACCCTTCCCAGAAGGTGTCACAAAGTCACCGGACAGAAGAGCCCCTTTTTCGTCCCCCTTCCCGGGATTCAGAGGGCTCATACGCCCCCGCCCCCTCACGGTCCAATTTTCCACCCACCTGGGGATCTGGTGTGGTGTCCGGCGCCACACAATGTGCCCCTCTGTTGCACTAGTCCTTGTACGCCCCCCTCTGCCAGCGCCTGCAGGCTCTACGGCTGCACTGCTGAAGCCCGAGTGGTGGCATACCACTGGACGTGAGGAGACGTGATGGCATTCTGGCTTGACGGCCACAAAACACGCAGCATTCCCCTTCGAATCAGATCATCAGCTGAGATGCTTCTCTGGGCAGCCACAAATTGGGTCCAGCAACGGCATTGCACCCCCGGCCCTTGGCAGGATCAAAAGGCGCATACCGTGATATGAGCCAAGATCTCGCCCGAGTTGGGGTGATTGAATCGCCTGCTAAAGATCTGGGCAACCCAACAGGCAAACTTGAGCATGTCCAGGCAGCAGTTCTTGGTCTCAGATCCGGGCAATCCTGCAACGGCCAGATAGGCATCTCCAATGGTCTTGACTTTGTACACTCGCAGATTCTCTGCCACACTGTCCATCACTCCGTAGGCGTAGCCCATGAACTGAATCAGCTCATCAGCACTGGAGGTGTGAAGTGTGCAATGCTCCACTCGGGCTCAGAAGAAGAAGGAATGTTAGTGGAATGTTAGGCGCGGTTGGAGGGGGGGAGGGGTGATAGATTGTGGGTCGTTTTGGTGAAAATGAAACCTGCCCCGCTTGGACAAGCAACGTCCAAATTCAAAAATTCTGAGGATCTGCATTGTGGCACCTCCATCTGGGCGTCGCTGCAGCGGAGGCAGGCACCATGGAGTGCAGGCATGTTTATGGACACATAGGCTTCGCAAGAGACTATGAGGCAGACAACTTGGCAAGACAAGGGGCCGAGGGGGCGGGGATAGCTAGGCCACAGAAATATCAACATCTCTTGAATGAGGCATGCCGTCATGATGCTTGACGCTTGTGATAGCGTGGCTTGGAAGGGGGGGGAGGCGGCAAAATGCAACCACTCATGAACCCAAATTGAACCCAAAATGTACATGCAGCCGTTTGGGAAAACTTCACAGGCGATGTGGCCTCTGATGGTGACATTAAAATCGGTGCCAAATCAATTTCGCTGTTCAAAACGCTTGCATGACTGGCGTAGCCTGGACAATTTGTGTATTGGACAGCGGGTGGGAAGATGGTGGGGAGGGAGGGGCGGCTGAAGATCCGTTGGTGCTGATTGTCCTGTGGCCTTTCGTTCGCAGCAGCAGCCATTCATGATGTAAACACCTCACCCTAAGCCCGAGCTATACCCGGGTCCCATCAGGAGGTGTAGCTTGGACAGGTGTGGCCACCAACAACCAAAAATATGACAGTGAGTAAGTGAGTAACCGTCTCGATAATGCCATCCATGATATTAATCAACCCGGTTGCTGTGGGTCACAACCTGCAAGTAAACCGTCTCGATGGTATTACCAAGATGGTTTACTCGCAATTATGACCGCAAAATCGATAATATGTAACTGCGAGTAAAAATAACAACCTTTTATTTCCTCAAGCCCTAATACGGTCCAACCACCATTGACACTGAGGCCCCAGACATTGTGTGTGCTACTGCATGTGCAACGGAAAGGAGCCATGGCAGAAGGGTATTGTACAGGGACCTAAAAAGAACACCACCATGGTGCAAAGCAAACATTCGAGTAAACAAACCACCCGAAGACTACGGTGCTGGCAGGCCACTAGCATGTTCCAGTGCTCAGCGAAATTGGGGCGCACATGCTGTAGGATGTGTTGTGCCTTTGAGTCGCTTGTTGCGGGTTGTGCTCCACTCGTGTTTATGCTGCAGGAGGGAAATAAGTCCTTTTTTCAATTTGCACAGGCTGTGGCATTGCTCCTGGTCATACTTTAGTTGATTTGGGCTGGGCCGGTACGGGGGAGGGGGGCTGGGTAAGCCCTGTTCCCAATGCAAAATGTACGACCGGTGATGAAGAGCAAGATGGCTCACTGACATTTTGGGATGGGAGAGCACACGATCACATGCCTCGTTGGGAGGGGGATTTTCTACTTGCGACTACAGTGTTGCAACCCTGAGGGAATGAGGGAAAAATAATATCCAGATTATTGATGATGTTACTTGTGGTTACATATCATTCATTTGACTGAAGGTTGGGATAGCATTGGCACGGCCATTTAACTACGGCCAGTTAATTGCGGTTAAATGTGTACCCGTGTCAAACGTGCACCTGCGATCAATAAAATCAATAATGTCATCGATTTTACTCACAGTAACCGCAGACCCCTCCACAATCCATTTGCAAAGCGCCCGCCCAGTCCCATACAAGGTGCACAATGACCTGTCCCTCCTGTATGCGCCTTCACATCCCACATGGCCCTGCGCCGTTTGGGAGGTAATTGAAGGCCGGATGCGCACCGCATTACTGTCTTTCAGCATCTGATGATGCGGCGTTCCTGGGTTTGGGTGTGGGCGTGAGTGCAAGCGCGGGTGGGAGGCACGGCCTCAGCAGGGGACAGATCAGTGAACTGCGGTGGCACTGTGAGTGAAACCGGATGAGAACTCGATTTTCCTCGGGCACAAGGGTGGATTGGTACAGTGCCTCTTGCACCGTCGCCTGTGCAGCACGAGGGGCCTGCTGCACTGACTCTTGCCTCCCGCCTGCCCGCCCGCCAATTATCCGCAGTCCAGGGCTGTCCTGCAGGGCTGGACATGTCTATTGTTGGGCAAGGCAAGGGTGGGGGTGGGGGCTGGCCCGCTGTTGTGGGCCCATGGCTGTGGTAATCGACAACTCTGACCCACCCGGCGTACCAAACACACCGACGACCGCGAAATGTGCCATGAACCCAAACAAAATAGCCCCCGGATGCAACAGTCGGACCTTCGTTCTACGCAAGACTGCGTGCCCTGCCTCCTGCCTTTAGCACATGCCTCCAAGTGGGAGGCGTGCCTTGAGGAACGCACAAAGCAACGGGGGCAGAAGACCACCTGATGCTGTTTGACATCTGCGTGAACTGATAAATATCGGAGAAGAAGACAGCCGTGTGAGGAACGCTGTACACGATTTCGGTCTCGCCCACCAGCAGGCGCTCCGCCACGGCAAGCGGATACATGGCCTTCACGAGCGAGTAGAATTGCTGCTTCTCGTGCTCCACTGCAGCTTTGCCCTCGACCCAGGCCCTTTCAATGCTGTCCAACATCCGCTTGATGACCAGCGTAAGCCCAAGCACACACAGGAACACAGCCCCAAAGCAAATGAAGAACAGTTTAATGGCAGCTGCTACGGCGGGGGCCTGGACTTCAGAGGCATCAACCTTCACGACCAGCCCCATTCCCATTTCATGGATGTAATCATACGATGCCAGCACCTCCTCCAAGCGGTAATCAGGGCCTGCGGAGGGGCGTTTGGCAGGTCGAGAGGTTGTGCTGGAGAAACTTGGAGAGTTGTGGTGCTTTGGGGAGGTTTGTGGAGGCTTGAGGCTGGTCGAGAGTTGTGGAGGGTGGAAGGGGGTTGTGCAGGCGTGTGCAGGATGGTGGAGGATTGTGGTGCCCACTTGCATCAGTACACCCTTGACCGCCCATCACTCGCCATCAGCCCTTCACAAGGGGTGTAAAGCTGAGGGCTCCTTGCTCAGGGCCATGGACGCAAAGGATGGCACAGGGATGCAGGTGTAGAGATCTATGGGTGCAGAGGGCGTACAGGTGTGCAGGAGGACGCAGAGGGGCGTCCTGCACGGCCCGTTTTGATGTAGAGGAAAATGGAAAGCTGTGGGGGGATGCAGTGGGTGAACAGTGGTGCGCGGGGTGTGACGCCCAAATCTTTCAAATCAAGCTCAAACTGCGAGGTTCAACAGCTAAGACCTACCGCTATGCGACCGAACCATGAGTTCTGGTGTTCGGCTGCCCCGTCGACAGGCTCGGGAACTGGGTTGAGACGCTGGCAGACATGCAACAAGAGGGGGTGGCGTCCGTGCTCCTACCGCACCCTGCATGCCGTCTCCGTACGCCCGTGGCTCCCTGTGTGCGCGGGGTGTGTGTGTACCTTGAATCAGGCCAGTGGTCTCTCGCAGGGCGTTGATCATTGGGGCCGCGGCCTTGGGACTGCCGCCGCAGTTGGGGTGGCACTGATCTTTGTACTTGAGCTTCGTCAAGAAGCTGAAATCTTTGGGGCTGTTGACGTCTTCCGCCGCGACGCCATCTTTGCGGACGGCCATGATGATCTCTTGCGTGGTGTCGTTGATCAGTTGGTTCTCGTTGTTCACGAAATTGCGAGCGAGCTCAACGCCGTCGGCCTGCACTTGGTCGTTGTCCACCTTCATGAACAGGGTCCCATCCAAATACGGAATGCAGTAATATCCGATCGTCATGGCTACCCCACGGTAGTCCAAGCCTGAGACGTGATCAGGGTAAGCACTTCGAGCCCCCCTTGGAGCCCCTGCCTGCTTCCCTCCCCCCGGGCCGTTTCTTGACCGGGATTCAACTGCACAGAGGCAGGTGAGCCCTGCTGAGGGGCCGTTCTGACAAATTGTGGCGTGGCCTTCCGGTCAGTGTTCTGGGATGGGTCTCGGCGAATGGCTCCACCGAAGGCCGGGCAGGGATACATTGGAGGAGGTGGCCCAGGGCGAGGGGTGCCAGGAGCGGGTGCGAAACGCAATGACTTTTGGGGGGAGGGGGAGGACTTTCGGGTCCCAGACCCCCCTCCCCACACTCTTGCCTCCTCTCTTCTTTTTGTTCTTACTCGTGCAGAGGTTGGTCGCAACGTAGCCATGTTCAGGTCATCATTGCCACAATGTGTTGATGTTGTTGGATGAGGACACATTGTACGTATTTTTTCGGATTGCTCAATGTGAGCGCTTTTTGGTGCGGCAAGAGAATTAGAGGGAGGGAGCAAAAGTGCAGGACCTGCGAGAAGATGGCAAGAGGGAGAGGACGTGGGGGTGGAGAGAGGAGGGCAACAAGAGGGAGAAGGGGGCCTGGAAACCAGGCCTTCAGCAGAGAGGAAGTGTCCGTTGCCTCAAGGAGCTACTGCACGAAACAACCCACGGACGCGCATGTCGACCCTGATGCACCACTACCGACAGCCCTCCGCCACACATGCCAAGCCCTTCCAATGTCAAAAGAATGCTGAGCCCAAAGAAATTGCAATGAAGGTTTTGAAGGCAATGTCCACAAGCGAGAGAGAGAGAGAGAGAGAGTGTGTGTGTGGCCCTCAGTGGCCTTGCAGCGTCTGGTTTGTTTTTTGGTGGAAGGGGGTTAAGAACACCTCGTGCCACTCCACTTTCACACTTCTCTACTGCCCGGCGGATGATGCCATCCTCAGACAGGTCGTAGCTGCAGTCCGTGCCGTTGGCGCATTGGTCCCGGAACTTCAAGTTCGTCAGCACTGAAATGTTGTTGTTGGTCTTCATGGCGAAGCCCATCTGCACAGTACGGGCAGCGGCACCGGCAGCAACAGCGGCAGAGGCCCAAAGCAGGGGAGGGGGAAGGGGCAACGCGGGGCCACGGCCAACGACAGGGTCACGGTTGGACAGTGGCACGGACACAGGGGCAGTGGCAGACAGAGAGCGGAACAAGCGGAGGGGCAGCAACTACAGGGATAGGGGAGAGACAGCAGCCGCCCCTGCCCCTGCTCATGTACTGGGAACAGGGGAGGGGGGCAAGCCGGGACGGCAGGAGGAGGGGCAGGGACAGGTCCAGGGTTGGGGTTCAAAAGTGGACAGTAGCGGGGGCGGGCGCTGGCGCAGGCGCAGGTGTACACGTTAGAACAGAGGCAGGGGCAGGCGGGGGGGTACCAAACCTCCTCTGTGCGGTTGATCTTGCCGTTGACACTGTCGAGCGAGGCCGCAAGATCACGCGCCAAGTTCATCTGCACTTCCACCAGATCGATCTGGACGGCGACCCCCACCCCCAGCGCGGGAATCGGCCCATACCCCGAGAGCACAAGCGCCGGGCGGTAGTCGTTCACGACCATGACCCCCTCGCTTTGGTTCTTCAACGCGAGCTGCATGTCCTCTGCCACCCACGCCGACACATTGCAGCCCTCGCAGAAGATCAGATCGCTCAACCACACAAGCTCCTGTGCAGTGGTTGGGTGGGATTGGGGCAGGACTTGCCCGAAACGCCGAAGGAGGGCTGTCGCATAACCTCATTTCCGCCGCAATCAGACGAAGAAACTGAGCGCCCCGGCGAAGAGGCGTGTGAAATATTGCACGGGACCTGGCCTCTGGAACATCAAGCCCCTCGGCCTTGTCCAGCCCACCTATCGTGTGGACAGGCAAGCCTTGAACACCACCAATCCTGAGGCCTAAACAGCGGCTGCAGCGAGCCCACATCAAACATATGTGTCATGCTAATGCACATGAAGTGGGCTACCAGAGTGGCACAAATTGTGGTGGGCTTCCAACATGCCCCACGTTACTTTGGTTGTGGTCAGTGCGGGAACTGGAACGAAAGAGCTCCATCACAGCACCTCACATTCTCGGTGCGACCTGACCCATACAGCCTCTCTGTCTGCAGATCCAACAAGCAGTGAGGACATATACCCTGTTCCTGTTGGGCCAAGAGCTGTGGACAAGTGCAGCTGCTGTCCCATTGCCTGGCAGCTCAGATCAATCAGTGCATGTGTGGCGGCTTCATAAGGGTATTGTGTTTTTGTACACTTTCAATTGATGGTGATGGGGCGCTGGTGTGTGGGGAGGTTGTCCCCTCTCTCTGTAACATATCAATGGCGCCCAAATATCGCTGCCGTAAAATCCAACACACACCAGGCGTTTCACACCAGGCCTCTCAACTAAAAGAATGTCACCTACTTTAAACCCATGCAGCATGAAGCTCAGCCTGAGGTAAACCAATCTTGACATCCCGAACTCCTTGGCGTCCGTTGATGTATACAAGTATCTCCTGAGGTCTGCTGAGGTCTAATCAATAGTCGTCCTGAATGTGCTGAGGCATGCCTTTGTGTAGTGGGCTCACCATAGCCAAAAAAAAAAAAGATTGAGGGGGAAAGTAAATGTCCTCCGACGAAACCCCATCTTCCACCAACTGTATCATGGCTTCCTTCCATGGTGTTTGCACCAAGTCATGTGGTGGGAATGCGGCCCCTGAGGCCACATATTGCCTGCATTGCACTCGTATCGCTGCCCCATCAAACCCGCTATTTGGGGTCCGATGGCGGCGCCAGATTCAGCACAATGGGTTTGTGCAGCATGGAGCAGGCCCCAGTAGAACCAGCGGAAATGCAGAGTGTACAAAATCAGTCTTAAGGGTGGTATCAGTGTCAGTGGAGCATACTAACGTGGCGTTGGGTGGAATGGCGCATATGACACACGCACGCGCGCGCGCACACACACACACACACACGATTCAAGTGATAAACAGGGGTGGACAAAACGCGGCCTGATTGCACAGGAACCTCGTCAGGTGCAATGTCAAACAAGAGACATGTCTCATGCCACTAGGCGCCTTGTTGCACTACAAAGGAAGAAGACCAGGAACGAAACCAAACTGCTAGGCAATGCCGTCCCGGTCGAATGTCACTTGGTAGCCTTTGGCAGGCACACGCACGTGCGCGCACACACACACCAGGGGTCCAAGGTTCCCATACCCAATCGGCGTTTGGTTCCCAGTAGCAGGGAAAAACGGGGGAAAACGGGGAAAAACGGGGGAAAACGGGGAAAAACGGGGAAAAACGGGGGAAAACGGAGGAAAAACGGGGGAAAACGGGGGGAAAACGGGGGAAAAACGGGGAAAAACGGGGGAAATCTGGGGGGGGGGGTATTTTGGACAAGACCCACCCACCCGAATTTTACCCCCCCCACGTTTATAATTCTGTGGGGAGCATTTTTTGCAAACCAAATTGAAGCCAAGGCATAGACAAAGGCATAGACATAGCAAAAAGAAATTCATCAATATGCACGTCACCCATTGATGCTGCCGTACATGCCAACAAATGTACGGCCCCGCCGGTAGCTTCGTGTCGTTTTGTTAAAAGGTGACCGGTCTCCGGTTTGCCCCGGGGAAATCTTTTAGGCGGGCCCCGGGGTTGCCCTGTCCCTTCCCTTGTCCTCGCTGCTGCTACTTTTTTTTTTTTGGGGTTTTGTGGTTTTCTGCTTTTTTTTCTTTTTGTTCTTTTTCGGAGGTCCATGGAAGAAGAGGAGGTCGATGCAATGGCTCTATGGTTGCACAGGTGGCACCAAACCATTCATTGCAAAACTGATACGCCCAATGTGGTGTTGGTCGGTCAATGCCAATTGCTTCTCGGAGCGCGCCAGGGTGTGGTTGTCGCTGGTGATGAGGGTGTGGTAGAAGTTTGTGATGGAGATGTGTCGGAGTTGGAAGGTTGTGATGCGTTTGTGGCCTCATCATTGGGTACTGATGCATCAGTACGTGGATCCCATTGCAGCTGCAATGCAGCTGCAGCAGTTGCCATTGCGCTCGCACATGCATTTTTGTGTGCAGACCGGACACATTGGGGAGCAACCTGGGCAGGCACCCATTTTCCATCGCGTGCATTGCCCGCAAGCCCAATGGCAACTGACGATTTGGATGATGTGCCAAGACGTGCGAGGGCCTTGGAGATGTCCGACGACGAACCCCATTTTTGTGACACCAAATGTTGTATGCGCACATACAATATACCTTCATGAGGATGAAAATTGGACATATCTGTGTGGAGATGAGAGCAACATAAGCAGGGGTATGCATATAAAAAATAGTGGCAGTGCAAGAGACCTGAGCAGCTTGACCCATTCATCACAGTTCCCATCCTCCCCCATTTTCCCCCGTTTTCCCCCCGTTTTCCCCCCGTTTTCCCCCCCGTTTTCCCTCGTTTTTCCCCGTTTTTCCCCGTTTTTCCCCCGTTTTTCCCCGTTTTTCCTCCATCTGTATCCCTTAACCTATGTCACAGACTTTCCTCTTTTGATCCTTTAGTAAAAAACCCTCTCCTGTATCCCACACCCAACCGGCGTTTAGTCGCCTACTGTTCCCAAATTTTGGGAACTTTGGACCCCTGACACACTAAGCAAAGAGCTCCCAAACCGTTAAACCCCTGCAGGCGAACGGAGCACTGGGCCGCTCAGTGACTCATCAGGCCTTCAAGAACAATGGGTACATCGTCATGAAGGCTAGGCGCGTTTCTGCAAGGAGCAGGCGCAGAAATTGTGTCCACAGGCAGAGTCAATGGAGCAGTCCAGAGCGCGAAGCATCTGTCCACCCCTGAGGACACAGACATGAACCATCAACACACACCACACACACACACACACACACATACACACACACACACTTTGTGCGGTCGACATGAGGCACAACAGGCGATGGGCTCCAAACACTTCATCAGGCCATACAGAACCCAGACATTGTCATGAAGCTAAGCGCATTGCTGTTGCAGGACAGTGCAGAGAGTGAAGCGAAGGAGCCCATCATTGTTTGTAACAAATCACCCACTCAGAGGGTGCGTAGCATGTACCCACAGCACAGATTTACATGTCGTGATTGATTCGTAATCGGTCACACATGCACACACACGCACAATGAGAACCGCAAAAACTAGAACAGAGCAAGAAAAGCGGTAAAAGAAGACTCCTCAGGAGCTGCAGAGCAGCCCTACCTCAGGAGCTGCAGAGCAGCCCTAGACGTCTTTCGGTGTGACAAATGCAGTGAAGTGCAGCGCTGAGTTTGGTTGCAGTTCTTCCCTGATCCCTGCCCTGCGCCCAAAGACTGTGCTGCAATATCAACGGACCCTAATTCATCCACACACATGTACACAGACCAACACCAGCACCAGCACCACCAGCAACAGCAACAGCAACAGCAGCAGCAGCAGCAGCAGCATGAACAACAACAACAGCAGCAGCAGCAGCAGCAGCAGCAGCAATAAAAATACAGAACTCTGAGGATGAGGATTTCAGGATTAGAGTTGTACAGCGGGATGACCTGTTGAGGACCAAGTCTGGCTAAGACGATCTCCAAAGTATTCCTTCGGTTGATGTTAGCCTCATTCACAATGTCTTTCAGTTTCACAACGTAGTCCTCCTTTAAAACCTCAAAATCGATCTTGTACACAATTCCAATCTTCCCCATGGCCATGTATGCATACCCCGCGATTACCGATGTTGGCCGGTAGTCATTGCCAACCAAACTCCCCGTGGATCCACCCAGGGCCCCAAGCATCGGTGCCGCGGCTGTGGGATCCGAACCACACTTGCCTCCACGGCAGAGATGCTTGTATCTAAGGTCTGTCAGAAAGGTAATCCCAGAGCCAGCAACGCCGTTCTTCCAGCGGCCCATCACAATCTCATGCCCCGGCGGCATTGTGTTCTTGTTCCGCAAGTTCACTAATTTGATGACATCTTGCTCACCCACGATGTCCCACAACGTTTCAAGCCATCCCAGGGTCTCTTCCGCATACGTCTGTACACGTTTCAGACTCCCTATAGCCACAGGGGTACATAAATATTGCAGGGGCTGAGACTCTTGACTAGCTGGGAGGGGTTCTACCCCCCCCCCTTCAATAGCCTTTTGTGTTTTTGCCTGGTTTTTGATTGTTTTTATACAAATTGTCAACCTTGTTGCACATCGTTTGTGTTGCTTCACGGGGGGGGGACCCCTCATTCTGGACCCCAACTACCCCCCAACTAACTGTTGGCCGGAGGCCCCTTGGGGGGGGCTTGGGAGGGGCGTCGGGGGGGGGGGGGGGGCGGGGAGGGGCGGTTCCCTAGGGGGGGGGGGGGGGCCTCCGAACAGTTGGGTACGCGGCCCAAGTGTGATCCGACAGTTCGCACCGCCCCTTCCCACAAAAGAGGTTTGCGCAGTAGTTCAACTCATGAGGCGGGAAGAAAATTGCTCTGCGGGGGGGGGGGGGGGGGTGACACGGAAGCCCATTTTCCCAACCCCCCCCCTCCCTCCTTGGCCGCCGTGACCGGAGGGCGGGGTTCAGGGCGGGGGTGCCCGACCTGCCGTGCCGGGGGGGGGGGGGTGGGGTCAACTCAACATCTATAGCTCAAAATGAAACCCACGTCGCGCTGATCATTTTGACTACTCAAATGTGGGGGGGGGGGGGGGATTATTGGTGGAAAAAACTTTTTCGGGCCAAATTTTGTGTTCCTGTGCCTTTGGCGCCAACATCCGTTCTTACACAAAACAAAAGGCCCAACACGAAACCCCATTTCTCCAACCCCCCCCCCTCCTTCGGCGGGCGTCCATGTCACCCCCCCCCCCCCCCCGCAGAGCAATTTTCAGGTTGCCTGACCATCACGGACTAGGCTCAAAACCCCTAGACAAAGGGGCCCAAGGGTAGAAGCTGCAGCTGCTTGGTCCGTCCAGACCGCTAAATCTCCGTGCCGCGTCAAGTGCTCCCCCCAAGTCAAGCGCTCAGGGTAGTGCTTCTGGTGCTTGTGTACAATTGGGCGCCCATCAGCTCCTTGGGCTGGTACCTTGACAGCTAGTTGTTGGCCGGAGGCCCCTTGGGGGGGGGGGGGTAGTTGGCGTCCGGCCGGACCCCCCCCTTGGGGGGCGGCTACAACTGGTCCTGATGCGACACCCCCCCAGCTATCTGTCAAAACTGGTGGGGGTCGGCGGGAGGGTGGGGGGGGGGGGGGGGTATTGGCAGCTTGGCGGGGATGGGGGGCTGCACGCAACCCACTACTATCACATGCATACGTCAAGGGGGTGAGTGCGGGCATGGGGGTATAGAGGAATGTATGCGATAATAGCGATATCTTGTCTTTGCCAGGAAGAAAATCTTAAGGGTCTTAAGGACTAAAGGCATAGTACCCTTCTCAACTAAGCATGGGACAAAAAATTCAATTGCCTTTGGCAAGGCACCTCGAAGAGGGGAGAGGGACAACCTTTCTTGAGCTGCCCAGGCTGGAAAACTGCATTAGCAGGTTGTGCCCGACCCCTTGGGAGCCACCCCCACACACACACCCCAATAGGGTGAAAAACACATAAAGAGGGGCTAAAACATGCTTTACATAGGATATTTGATCATTTTGGATGGTCAAAGTATCAAAAAAATCAGTTTCGGAAATTTCCATTTTTTTGAGCTGCCGAGGCTGGAAAACT
Organism: Eutreptiella sp. 'Long Island Sound 2002'; assembly: GCA_964036045.1. Classification (NCBI taxonomy): domain Eukaryota; phylum Euglenozoa; class Euglenophyceae; order Eutreptiales; family Eutreptiaceae; genus Eutreptiella; species Eutreptiella sp. 'Long Island Sound 2002'. The sequence goes on from OZ038378.1 coordinate 162,891,731, forward strand.
GCATAAGCAGGTTGTGCCCTAAACCCCTTGGGACCCCCCCCCCCCCCCCCAACACCCAAATAGGGTGAAAAACACACAAAGAGGGTCTAAAACATGCTTTACATAGCATATTTCATTATTGTAAATGGTCACAATATCAAAAAAATGTTTTGCAAAAATTTTCCATTTTTGACCTGTAGAAGGTGGAAAACTGCTGAAGCAGTTTGTGCACACACCAAAGGCCATTGAACCACCTACAAACAGCAATTTTGAAGCTTTTGGGGGGCCCATGGCTCGGGCTAGATGGGCCCACTGGCCACTACATGGGTCCCCATGGGTGCTCAAGTACCCGTATTATCACCAAATGATCACCCAAACCCATCCTAGGGGCAACGGAAGGGTTTCATGAAAAATCGAATTTCAAAAAACTTCCACGTGCCACTAAACAGCCTACCCAGCGTGAAAACGGCTAAGTCCTCACTAGCAAGGGGCCATAGGGGGGGGGGGGGGCGACTGGGGGTACCTGGAGTTGGGACAAGAAAAAAGTTCTTCAGGACCCAGGTCCAAATACACACACAGCGGCCACAATACGCAAAGAAGCTTTGACCCCCCCTCCCAAAAAGGGGTACTCAGGTGCGGGGGGGGGGGGGGACGGGTGTCAAAATCCAAAAAAATCATTGGGGGATCATTTTTGGTCCTTAAAATGATGATTTTACAAGGGGTTAGACGTTAGAAACCATACATTGGGGCATGCTACGCAAACAACCCCCAAAAAGGGGGGTATATGACGCTCGCGCCTGCGCTTGATCTAACAACCTCTCTTCAAGGTGATTTGGCGCCGTTGGCGCCATGGCCCCCACACCGCTATCTTTCAAAACTCGGGGGGGGGGGGGGGGGCTGGGGGGTGTCGCATACAAGGACCGGGCCCAGCCGCCCCCCCCGGGGGACCCGCGGAGTCGCCCCCCCCCCCCCCCCCCGGTGTGCTGCTTGTTGTAGTTGCGCAGCAACAGTGCATGCTGTGCATGCTGGTGCAGGAGACAAAGAGTCCAAATACCATTGTTTGGCAGAACATTGTCTAAAACAAAAAAGCGGGGAGCAGTGGAGAGCTGGAGAGGCGGGGAAAGAGGGGGGGAGGGTGCGGTGTGCAAAGTGCAAGGTCCCCCCACATCATGCAGATGCATATCACAGACCACAGCATGCAACACTTTCGGCAAAGTAAATAAGGAGCAAATTTCAGTGTTCTGCGGCATGCTTCAAAAGCCCCACCAACAGGCTCAAAAAACAGGTGCTGCGCTGCCGCATGCTTCAACCGCTGGTGCCTGCCTTCAAGGGCTCAATTGATCAGTGACTGAAAACCCCAACAGCCTCCCCCGCCCCTTCAGCATCACAGATGCACACCCAAAGGTTGTATCCTTATGATACATGACCTCTTGTTCAAAGAAGGTCCTTGCAGGGCTCAGTATCACAATGAAATTGATGACTGACCTGAAATGAAAATGTACAAATGCGCCAAGGTGACAATTGGTGGCCTGGTCTGGTCCTGTCATCACACATTTAATGAATGTTGTGATGACCGCAAAGGCCTCCATTGGTTTCTTCCTGCCTTGGCTTCACTTTGCCCATGGGGGGGGGGGCTGGACCCAGTCCCACTGCAAACCCCCCATCTATCTGTCAAAATTCGGGGGGGGGGGGGGCTGTGTGCCACCCACTACTACCTTTCAAAACCCGGCGAGGGGGGGGCTTTAGGGGGGGGGGGGCACACAAGGACCGGTCGCGGCTGCACCTCTACAACTTTGCCAGTACGGGGATGGGGATATGGATGGGGGGGGGGGGGAGAAGCAGGAAGACGAGCAGGAGGACGAGCAGGGGATAAAGATGGAGGTGGGTACTTTAGGGGTGTGATGCGGTAGCCTCACCTGTTCAGCCCATCCATGTGCAGTAGAGCAAACCTCTTTCATGCAGGCAAAACCAGCAGATGCAAGTGGCACACACTCATACTGTGGGTAATCCAACTGTTGCCAAGAAATCAAGAACGTCCCCCTTTGGCTTCACAACAGAACCAGCAGCGGCCTTTGCGGCAGCTACAATGGGGGCACCAGGTCTGCCCTGTGGCACGCTGGTTCAGGGAAGGGGTGCAAGTGTGGGTGGACAGGGAAGCCTTGGAGGCCAAACAGCTGTTTTGCACTGGCTGGGGTGCAGCTTTCAGGGTGCACAAGGGGTTCAGGTGTTTACAGGCAGCAGGGGACGGCTGTGGAGGCGTACAGGGGTAAAGGGGCAGAAGGGCACAGACCTTGGTAGAACTGGTTGTGAATTGTGGTGGCCAGAACCTGCTGCCCTGACAACAGATTCGTCTGATATATCTGAATGGCAGACTTGTAGCCCGTCTCCTTCACAACATCCCCCAACAGCGATGTGGAGAACTCCATGTTGCTTTCATACGAGGCATAATTGCTTTCATGTGCAAACAGCACGAGGGCATTCTTTATCAGTTGAGCCTTCCGCACCAGGGCCCCTTTGGTGGCCGCCACGCTGTCAACCCACATGAAGATCATACCAAGCGTAGCAACTGAAACTGCGATTACGGAGGTCACCGATGTGATGACAATGAGGATCCGAGTAGTGGGCTTCATGGAGGAGTACGTAGACGTGTTCTTATTGAACAACTTCATCCGCACGGTGCGCCAGCATCGGGTCCATCCCGTGCTCCAAAACTGTGTACATCTCCCCTGCCACGCCTTCACACGGCCTCCTGCGGTAACGCCCTCCTGCACAGTACCCTGGGCCCCGTTGCCATACATGAGCCTCTCATACACAGCCTTGGTTTCGTCAAAACTGACCAGAAACCCTTCAAGTGCTCTTGGCAGGACCTCATCAACTGCAACCTGTTATGAGAGTTGTTGGGGGTTCCTATGGGTTGTTCAGGATTGTGAGGGCTGGAGGGCTTGTCATGGCTGTTTGCCTCGGTGGAAGGGGGTTTGGTGGATTGGGGCGGGATGGGAGGGCCGGATCAACGGACAGATGCTGAGTGCACACGAAGCGCACATCGGTGTGGCTGTGTGGCTTTCATGTCCACTTTCTTGTTTCCTGCCACAGAAAGTAGCAAGGGGCCCATTCCACCCAATTGCAGAGGAGGGGCCTCGAGCAGAGGGGGTCGTTTGGGGCATGATGGGATGCCCTGCGCAAGATGAACTGAGCCACCTGCCACCTCAAACAGTGCGCACGCGATGTGTGCATCGGACCGCTGCACGACCCGGCTCTCGATAGAAGGAGGCTCACTCTTCCGGGGGGGAAAGGGGGGAGGGGGGGCACGAAAGTAGAGGGGAACAGCTACTGAAGAGCCTTTGAACCCAAGCACTCAATATACTCAAAGCAGCTATTTGGCAAGTCTGTTTGCCAAGGTCTGGTCTGTCTGACCGTTGATTGCACGGGACTTTTTGGTCCTAACGGCAGCAAGACAGTTTTCAGTTTTCAGTTTTCGTACATGAAAATGTACGTGTCACGGCTGATACCCTCAGCTCAGCCGCTTTCTTGGAGAAGGACACAGTAACCCAACCCAGTCACAACATTTCATGCAGGTCTAGTGAGGCACCTCGACTTCAGCAGCGGTGATGTGGCTTTCCATGCTCATGAACAAATTCTGCAATTGTTCGATTTGGACAAACCCATCAATGGCTATGGTGTCGAATGCAGTCTGCAAAGCTTCCAAACTGAACTCCTCCTGGTTGGTCTGCATCAGGTACTCCGCCTCATCATATGCCTCCCCGCTGTCATGCGCATTCAAGGTGATCAGGGTCTCTCCTGGTTCGCCCTGGTTGTCTGGATTTTCGGCATCAGGCTGCTGCTTGGCACTGGAGCCACTTGCAGGTTCTCCGACCATTGCCTCCTCATCGGCTTCCATGATATCATCGGCCGTCATGATGGTGACTGGTTGCGTGTCAGCCATATTAGTGTTGAGGCGTCACAGCACTGTTGCAATAAACTCCTAACAAACACAGGACAACCCCCATTCTGCACACAACCTACATGCATCCCCATTCCCCACCCTGGGCCCCAATGGCCGAAGAAGGTGAAAAACACATAGTGAAGATCCAAAAAATGCTTTACGTGGGAATTGATCATTGTGGGTGGTCACAATATCGAAAAAACCCAGTTTGGAAAGTTCGATTTTTGAGCTGCTGAGGCTCAACAATACATGAGCAGGTTGTGTACAATTCCCTTGGGAAGCCCCCCCCAATGGCCAAATGGGCAAATGATAGCAAGCAATGGCAATGGAACTGTAAAGCATGTTGATAGAATGTGTCTTGTCTGGTGCTTGCTGCGCCACCTGTAGAAGAATGCATGGTTCTCTTTCATTTTGATGCATATGGAATTGCAACAGCCTATCCATGCCAAACACCTGGAATTCCTTGTGTCTCTGGCTGAGCAGAAGAAAGCATGGGCCAGTCCTGTTGTCCCTCTGAAAATGCACCACTGTCCACTGTCAAGTAAGTATGCAACCACCACCACAACTCCACGAGCGGTAATACAGGTGGAACCTGCGAAAAAAATTATCATGCATGTACCTTTGCGGCCACTTTTTCAGACAACCTGTGTGTGGCGCAGGTGGCGCGCAAAAGTGCCCGCGAAGGTGCAGGCCAAAATGCCACAAGGGTGCCCCCAAAAGGGCCCACGAAGGCAGAGGCCAAGGTGCCGGGCACCCTCCCGTGCACTCCTGTGGGCACTTTGCCGAGCACTTTCGCCTATGCCTTCGTGGGCACTTTTGTGGGCACGTTTGCAGCCACTTTTGCTCGGACGACCTACACGAGACGTTGGAGGTATTTTGAAACACATCTTTGTAGGAATTGGGGTGCAAAAACGTAACAAAGGTTTTTGAGTGTGTCATGTAGTTTTGTCAGCCCGGAAGGTACAACATTGCACATTGCTCTGAAACATGGCGTGCAATATCCCATGCCAAAAAAAGAACGCAGGCCGGGCCAAACAGACGCATGTGAAGTGTACGCGCATGATGGGAATGTGCATGCCAAGAGGTCTAAAACTGACAAACAGAAAAATGGCTTCGGACCTTAAAATGCCATGGCATAGTTTGGCACATTGTTGTTGGACAAATTATGCCATGCTAAATTTCGCCTGTCCCTCATTCCCCAGGGCTTGGCGGGCTTTCACTTCCGGGGAGGGGGGGGGGGGGGTCGATAGAGCCCTCTGGCCGGGACCCCCCCCCAAAAAGGCTCAATTGACAATACCCCCCAAAACCGACCCGGGGACATCCGTGGTTCCAATGACGGTGGTATTTGTGTTTAAGGACACAAGGCCCCCGGTCAATTCCGGCTACACATGTATGTTGTGCCCCACCGGATGTAGACAAAATCCTTGCCGGGGTCTAGCATCAACTTTGCCTCATGATGTCTTGCTACTTTGAGTAATAGATGACTTCAAATAGCTAATGAATTCACCCTTCCCGAAATTGTGATGAGGTCGCATCATCCAAGCACTGGCCATGGTTTGTGTGAGTATATTCCCACAATGGAACGGGCATTTTGCCCAGCATCTTCATAGTGGGCATCTATCCCAGTGCTATGCATAGCCATTGACGAGCATTGTTGCAAGCATAGACCCAATCTAATTGTCTACGCTTGGGTACTGTTGCGGGCAAGGGTGTAGGTGCTTTGTGGACATGTGGAGATGTTTGCGGGCCACTGACTACCTCATGTGGTGACATGTTGGAGTGGCGTATGTGTGTGGGTGGTGTTTCTCATGAAAACTCTGCAAGCAGTTGTTTATGGCCCACTGTTCCTGTTTCTCCGTGCAGTGGGTTGTGTTGGCGAAAAACACTAAGGATCCAACCACCGATAAACTTCGTGTGTGTGTGGGTGTGTGTGTGTGACCTGTACTATTTACAAGGGTTGAAGGCTTTTAATGTCCTGGCCGCTCTTTGTACTATTTACGAGGGCAAGGGCCGTTTAAAGTCCTGGACGTTGTGCAACGGGTTAAGCGAGGGGGTTATGGGTCAGGGACTGGCTGCGCCGGCCACCCCCGCCCTACTATTTACGAGGGAGATCCATGTGCAGCTATGACGTGGCATGCACATTCGTGCAGACGTGAGAGTCGGCATCCTGTGTGCTGTGGTTCCACCCCTTCTGCTGAATCAGACGCTGAGCAAAAAGACAGGATCAAGTGTGCTTAGTGTTGGCTCTCCCATGACCTTGTGTGTGTGTGTGTGTGTGTGTGTGTGAACCCCTCCCCAAAGCTTGTTAGCTCCACACCCTCTTCGTGCACCTTAGCTCCCACAACATGTTTGCAAACCAGGACGTGCTTCACCTTCGCACACTCATCAAGCGTTCATCACCTCAGGCATCTCCCTTGTGCTCCCTACTAGGTTGCATATTTGCATACATACATAGTGGTGGTTGTGTGTGTGCACACTGTCATGACCGGGGCAGCTTATCTGGCCAAGGAAATTGCAAAATGCTAGACACAGTAGACGCATATTCGGCAGTCTTTGGCATTTGGTACGACAATCCTCATTTTCCCGTTGCTCCTCATTTTCCCGTTGCTGGGTTCTCTGTAGGGGTTCCAACTTAGCAGCTCCACAGCCCTGTTTGGAGTGGGCTCACTGATGGCGAGACTTAGATGTAGCAACAACACAACACGCAACAGCATAGACATTGATAGCCAGTGGTTCTGAAATGGTGGGTTTGCTTGTTGCCGACTACCGTTGTTGGCTACGGTGGCAGGTAGTAGTTGGTGCCAGCAATCCATGTTTTCACATGCCAAATTTTCAAACCACGCGCGCTTGTGACGGTACACAGGGAACTTGGAATGGTATGTGGTGTCGTGTATACTAAACGGACGGTCGCTTTACTGCCAATGGTGAGGGGTCCTTGTGTGGTGACACGGTGGAGTGATGCGTGTTTGTGGGTGGTGTTTCTTGGGAAGCTACGCAAGCCATCGCTTTTGGTTTCTCCATGAGGCAAGCTGTGTCGGCCAAAAAAATTAAGGATCCAGCCGGCAATAAACTTTGTGCATTTGTGTATGTGTGTGTGCGTGTGTTTGTGGGGGGGGGGGGGACAATATTAAAGAGGGAGGCCCGCATGGGTCCATGGCCCCCAGCGGTCGCCTCAGGTGCCGGCTTTAAAAAGACAAAACATACAGCCCTGGCGAACTGCGGCGCTGTCTCTGGTGCCTGCTCGGGTCGCGGTGGGGGGCCTCACCTGAGCCAGAACCTCTGGGGTTTGGGGTTATGTCACCACTGTCCCTGCTTTGCCATGCCTGGCGGCGCCCGGCGGTGGACATCGCATCCTCTTGGCAAGGGGGGGGGGGGGTCGCGTCCGCCCTCCCTCGCTTGTGGGGCCGCTCTCGGTCCGGTCCCGGGGCCAGAGCCCGCTGTCGTCTGCGCCTCTTCGCTGACGGTGTACCCCCCGCCCTAGGGGGGTGTGCCTCCGCTCTCCGTGCCCCCCGCTGCTGGCCCCGCGGGGCCATCGACGGCCGCGGATGCCCGGCATGTCCCCGGGCACAACAATGCCTCACCCCCCTGCCCACAGCTGCACATGACGCGCATTGTCTGTGTTGGTGTGCCGCGCAAACCCAGAGGCGGGGTAGTCGTGGCCTCTGCTCAGGGCACCTCGCCACTGCGCACTTCTGTGGTGGAGTGAAAAGCGCCGCTCTGTCACTGCTCGCCGGCTCCGCCGGGATATCCGCCTCTTTGTTGACACAGTAAGGTGGGCCTCGCCGGGCCCCCGGCGGGATCACTGGGCCCGCATAAAAATCGCTGGTGTACGCCCCCGCCGAGCGCTTCGCGCCACCCTTACCCGGGCAGTGTGTGCGTGTGTTTGTGTGTTTCACCATTTTTACCAGGTCTCCTAGTTGAACCTGTATGTGTGGTGTCCTCGGGTCGGGTCGCGTCGCTCCCCATTGGTGAGGCCCACGGTGCAGGCCAGGGGTGCATTCCTCTGTTGCCCGTCGACTAGTGCAATATGCACTTTAGGCTACAACCTGGCTCGCTGCCCCAGGACCACCCTGGAAGTGGGGTGGCGGCTCGGTGGCTTCCGCCACACCAGCCCCATGGTATTAGGCCAAGATCTCGCATTGCGTGCGCACTGCGTGCATATTGCGCACGCAGAGGCTAGGATACTCACCCAAGAATACCTGTCACCTGTTTACTAGGGGGAATACTGAAAGGTGTCAATACCATAGGGTTGGCCAGGTGTCCATCAATAATTTTGGTTGTAGTTATAACCAACAGCATCGTCGAAAAAAAACTGTCCGGTCCTGGTGTTGACTCGCCACCATCGAGTGTCGGCGATCGAGAGCCTTCGAGCGACGATGACCACGTTGACTTCTTTGCAGTTGTGGACGTGGCCATACCGATCGATGATCTTGAGCATCTCGGTTTGAGAATCACCTTGAAGTCGACCAAGGTTTTGGTGCACGTACTATCTGTCGGCAAGAGTACTCTGCAGAGCGAATCGAACCGCCTCTACGGAGGCTTGTGAAAAGGGGCCAAAACTAGGGTTCGAGTATTTGCCGACATCCAAAACTTCGCACTGCGTGCATGGCATTCCCTTAGTTCAACGAGTCCATCATTGCCATGTTGCCTTGTGTGTTGTGTGTGTATTGGGTCTTTCACGGCGCTGGTGGTGCTCATGGCAACGAGGCGGCCTCTATGGCCTACTCAATTTGGCGATTTCCACAGAAATGATGCCCTTGACACATGGCTGCCACCGCCCGCCTCCAGGCATGCCACATCTGGGAATCCCACAACCTTTCGGTTGCGAGGCCTATGCTTAACCCGGTTGAGTTAACTGGGGATCCTTGTGTGGGTGTGGGTGTTTGCGTGTCCCACCCCCTTCCTAACTACTTGATTACCCCCGACTGCCCTGACTACCCTCCTCTTACTTTCAGGGGCTGGAAGCCTCCCCTCCCCCCCTTCCCACTTCGATGTGCACAATGCATAGCCCACAGCCATGCCTGAGCCTTTGAGAGCATGATCGAAGGTGGCCAGGCACAGTCCACTTAGGCAAGCTTTCCAGGCACTTTTGCAGGTGTGGCGCGAGCACTTTGCCCCAGGCCTTTTGCAGGCACTTTCCCATGCACTTTGGCAGACATACTGCTGTGTCTGGCCCTTCATCCCTTTTGCAGGCACCCGTCTCAAATCCACTTGCTTAGAATTCACGGCGGGTTTGCCGTCGCACCTTGGGGCACTGGCTAAGTGTTTGCACTGCGTGCGCACTGTGTGTGCACTGCGTGTGCACTGCGTGCATATTGCGCACGCAGAGGCTAGGATACTCACCCAAGAATACCTGTCACCTGTTTACCAGAGGGAAGACTGAAAGGTGTCAATACCATAGGGTTGGCTAGGTGTGTCCATCAATAATTTTGGTTGTAGTTATAACCAACAGCAGCGTCGAAGAAGAACTGTCCGGTCTTGGTGTCGACTCGCCACCATCGAGTATCGGCGATCGAGAGCCTTCGAGCGACGATGACCACGTTGACTTCTCTGCAGTTGTGGACGTGGCCATACCGATCGATGATCTTGAGCATCTTGGTTCGAGAATCACCTTCAAGTCGACCAAGGTTTTGGTGCACGTACTATATGTCGGGAAGAGTACTCTGCAGGGCGAATTGAACCGCCTCTACGGATACGAGGCTCGCTGCAGTGTCGGCAATGACGACGTCGAGATCCGGACCGTGTTGACTATGTACACTTTGTCGATGGGCCTCTTCTAGGGGGAAATGGTTGACAATTCAAATATGCCACATCCTAAATGCTTGGGAAGCCAAAAAACCCTGGTACGGAACCAAAAACTTGTGAAAAGGGGCCAAAACTAGGGTTCGAGTATTTGCCGACATCCAAAACTTCGCACTGCGTGTGCACTGCGTGCGCACTGCGTGCACACTGCGTGCATGGCATTCCCACTGTCACGGGCGCTTTTGCGGGCACTTTGGCCTAAGACCTATGATGCACTTTCACAATCGTGTCACGTATGCCGCACAGCACGCGGCATTGCAGGCAAGCAATTTGGGATCACTTTTGCAGCAGATTGCATGTCCAATTGGGTCTGTGCTATGCTCTTTCACCAAAAAACAACACAGAACAATTATGCATCCCTGCGGAACAGAGCGTAGCGCCACAACAGTGCCAAGCCCCTACCTTGTGGCAAAAGCACCAAAATGCGCAGAAACCACCCGGTATTGTTTGGGCCGTGCCATTGTTTGTCTGCAACCCGAGGACACACGTGCAAAGTACACTGTAACCCTTCAAACAGTCCAAATACATACTGAAGCAAGGCAACTGCACGGACAACAAGCAAAACCAAAGAGGAACGCCAAAGGAGGCAGTATTACTGAGTTAAGGTCCATGAAGGAATGACTGGAATAAGGCATTTCTGAACACGATACTAAGATGACTGACAATGAAAGCAGCATCGCACTCAAGGTCAAGCTGCAGAAGCCAGAGAAATAGTTAATAGGAAATTAATATCGGCATCCAGGAGAGTACCCTGCTAGCATCATTGCAACCCAGCTACCAAGTCTAAACCTGTGCATGAGTTCCTCATTGTATGCAAAACAGCTAGGATCAACTACTGTAGCGTCTGTAGCAGCCCAGGCTTCAAAAACATGCAAATGCACGCTGACCCTTGAGCATGGCACCAGAACCAACGGTACCCGTGCTTTCTGAGCTAATGGAAAGTGCAGAAGCCAGGGGCTGTTCTTGGGACATGACTATGCCCCTCCCTCTTTTCTCTACCATAATCTATACACCACACTCCAACGCTTTACCAAGGAAAGGAAGCCAGGCCATGCAGACCCGGCCATCTACATGCGTGTGCATTGTCCCCTTGGTGTGATATGCAGGAATGCTGAGATTTGGAGTCTTTGAACTTCAAAGTGCATTCATGTTTTGGGAAATGTGTGTTCCCAAGGTTAAGCAAACTGTGCCAGGTCGCATCGCGATGCTTCCCTTTTGTGTGATGCAAACATAAAATGCCCACAAACCCACACATATCCGCATGCTTGTGCGCAATTATAATCCCAGCCAACAGCACAGTCTGGCAGATACCATGCAGCCCGTACCGCTTTGGTGGAAGCAACTGATTGGACGGTTTTCCTGCAGTTGGCTCCGCTCAATTGGGACGGACTGCTGCTCCAGATTGGGATTATGGGACTGAAAGGCTGCTGGCATTCACCGAGTAATTGACACACCACCATATGGCATGTCAGGAGAGGAAATGCGGCAAAAGCCAGAAGAAACACGAGAGGGTTAAACTGGGAGAGTAATATCTGCGTGGGGTGGGCTGCAGATTTTACTGCAGATTGTGCTGGGAGCTGCTGCCAGGGTGGGCACCAGGCCTCAGGGAAAAAGGAGGGGGGGGTCTGGAGCTTGTGACCCACACACCCAAGATGAGACCCACCCAGACCCCCCCCCTTTGTTGTACCCATTTGGGAAAGGGGGGGGAGGTTGTGGAATGCAAGGCTGTTGCAATGGGGATGGAGGTTAGGTTGCTCGGGTGCCTTATTATCAGTGGCACTCTCTGCTTATGTGTTGGCTGTTGGCTGTTGCTGGTCAATGCAACTGCTGCTGCTGCTGCTACTGTTGCTGCTAACAATGCCGTTACTGCCTTTTTGTACATTGGCTTCCTTGGAAATAACCGGAAACTGGAGAGGCTGTATTGACCTCTTGGTTACAGTCAACTTTTGTGCCTCACACTGTTCTCATGCTCCCGCTTCGCTTTGTCAAGACCAGCAATCACTGCCCCACAATATTGTTTTTGAATGGTGCCTGCATACATGCACAGGGAATGAAATACCCAACCAGGGAGACATCTCTGTTTGAGAACAAAGTAGAGACTGAACCCTACAAGCATGCTGACCCAGGACCCCCTGCAGGTATAAGCAGGAAGGGGTGCGGGATCCGGTTCTTGGTACCCACCCACCGAGACTCCCCCGGCCCCAACTATTGCAAAATAGCTCTTATACCCGAGGCCTGGTAGCCGTATGAAACCAGGCATCAAACGCACACTCTGGCCCCTATCTGTGGGATAATGGACAAAAGTCACAACTTTAAGTTAAAATGGTATTAGCCACTTGGCTGACAATCTCATTTGAGAGGGCTTGGGCCACACGAAAGGGACCGGGGTGGAGCGGTACAGTTGAAGAAACTCATTCACAACACCCTGACCACGTGCACCTCCCCAACCTGCCTACCCACCCTCCTCCTCCCTTCCCCGACCCCTGCACACATCCAAGGCTCGATTGAACCCAACATTCGCAACACCGAACCAATCAAAACAAAAACGGAAAGCAGCCCCTGGTCCACTTCAGCCGGATGCCCGCTTCAGCTTCAAATCGTCGCAATGCTCAAATAAATCATTGAAATGCGTCTGGAGGGATGGTGCCTTTCTCCTGCACCAGGGGAGATCAGCAGAAATGCAGGCGCATAGGGATGTGCCTCGGCCTGGCTGAAACAAACACGCATACACTTACACAAACTCGAGCATGGGATATCGAGCCCGTATGCATGCGGGGCTGCCCACTGCCGAGGGCTTTCGGCTACGGCCCGCTTGGGTTTCGGATTGGTATTCATGCGCCTCGTCGGTGGCCTGAGTGCCCCAGGGCTCACCCTAAGCTGCCCCCGCATTGTGGATCCGAAATTGGCCTCAAGTTTCGGGACCCTTGTGATCATTTACTTGATGACATTTCGACGCTTTTTTGATGTGGGCGAGTGGGTGAGCCAGGGGTAGCCAGGCCGAATCCCCCGCCCCCCACACCCCCCAGGGGATCGATTGCCCCAACCCACAGCACGTACAAGGCAAGTACTTGCACTCGCGGGAAAATACACCGGCGATGCTGCGGCCTCTGAACGTTCACGCGTGCAAGAGGGTAGATCGAGGCTGAGTGCAGCCGGTCAACACAAGACCGTTCCTTGCCAGAAAGCGGAAGAGCGTGAGCCGAGGGTTCCAGAGGAGGTGGGGGGGGGGGATTGGGGGGGAGGGGGGGGGGGCTTCAACAGAATGGGTTGGTCGCTGCATGGAACACCCCGCCCTCTTCTCTTCAAAGCCCCCCTCGCGTCGAACACACACGGATGCGGGGGTCGAACGGCTGCGCACCATCTTGGGATATGTACGTTGGCTTTGCGAATGCGCCGACGAGAAGACCACGGATCCGGCCAGGAGCACGGCACCAAAAGTGATCCGACCGAGGGAGAGGACCCCCCCCCCCCAAAAGGTTCGCCAGATTCTTTGAGGAATCCCCACCGCCACCCAAATGCCCCCCCGGTGCTCCGGAGGTTGATAGGCCGGATGAGTGCCCCAAGGAAGGGCAGGCACGGGGTTGGTCCGTCAGTGGGGCAGGGGTGGATATAGTGGGGGGGGGGTCCCCCCCCAGCCCCCCCCCCTCCCCCCCCCCCGATGACGATTACCATTACGATTTACCCGTTTGACTGACCTAGCAATTTTGCCAGCAGTTTTACAAGAGGACTGATGGCCCAAAAAGGCACCAAAGCAGGTGATACCCTGGATTTCATCCCAGGACAATCAATCTATGAGCCTGTGCATATACCGTTGTACTACTGAGCCAACCTGCCAGCCCTGAACACAAGACAATACATTGCACAGCGGTTGGTATATCCCATGAAGACAGTCCACACAGTGCAATCATTTCTTGACACATTTTGCCAAAATGGCTTGCAATCCCGAATCATCTTTGCCTGAACTGCCTGAGCTAATTGTAATTGTAATCGTCATTCCGTCATCACTGCCTCCTGGCTCAACAGCCCCCCCCCCCCCCCCCACCCCCACCTTGGTAATGTCGTCACTACTATATCCACCCCTGCAGTGGGGAGCTCTGTCCTCGTTGCATTTCTTCCATCGCAGGCCTGCCCTTGCCCTCAGACACGCTCGTACCTTGTTCTGATTGAACAGCGTCACGGCCGCATCGTAGACCCCTCCTGTCTCTTTCAGCAACAGAGTGGCAAATGCTGCATTCAGTCCTGTAGTGGCCATGAGCTGGGCCTTCATGTCTGGAGCCTGAGGGACAGAGCACGCGTCAATGAGAGCCCGGACTGCTGGCGCGTGGCAAAGAAAAGGGCTGTGGCCAGTCGTTAGTGCCCGTGTACCAGACTTATCATTGCAGTTTTTGGGGGACCAAGGCGGGAAGAAAATTGCTCTGCGGGGGGGGGGGGGGGTGACACAGAAGCCCATTTTCCCAACCCCCCCCCCTCCCTCCTTGGCCGCCGTGACGGGAGGGGGGGGGTTCAGGGCGGGGGCGCCCGACCTGCCGTGCCGGGGGGAGGGGGGGGGGGGGCAACCCAACATCTATGGCTCAAAATGATACCCACGTCGCGCTGATCATTTTGACTACTCAGATGTGGGGGGGGGGGGGGGGGGATTATTGGTGGAAAAAACTTTTTCGGGCCAAATTTTGTGTTCCTGCGCCTTCGGCGCCAACATCTGTTCTTACACCAAACAAAGGGCCCGACACGGAACCCCATTTCTCCAACCCCCCCCCTCCTTCGGCGGGCGTCCATGTCACCCCCCCCCCCCCCCCCCGCAGAGCAATTTTCAGGTTGCCCAACAGTGTGCTGCCGCGTGCTGCTGAAGTTTGCACATTGGCTGCACACACGCTGTCCGCGGTCAACAGCCAGCACCCGCCAATGACCAGCGCAGAAGACGGCACGCAGAACGAATGCGGCGCAAGCAACGGGTGTCATGAGGCAGCCGGCCGCACGCGGGACACCGCATGCAACGTGGCATCGTGCAGCAGGAAGCAGACATCACATACCGGCATGATTATGGGGGTGTCCTGGTGTACACGAAGGGTGATCTGGTCATTGGCTATGCGTGCCGGCCATTGCCTGCCAGCGAAGAGGACGGCAATGGCATGCAGACGAGAGGCCTGGTGACGCCTATGCCACGCAGTCGACCCCGCAAACCACTGCTGACGGAATGCCGTGGGGGTGTAAGAATTTGATCAGGTCTACCGTTGCTTGGATTGTTGCCCCTGAGTTTGTGCGCGCACACCAAGTGGCAGCAAGCAGGCAGGTGCATTGTCCCGAGCCCCCAGGGCTGCCATGCATTATGCCATTTTGCGGCATGATACCCTTATTTCGTTGACGACCTTCCCAGTTTGGTGTGGTGTGGTGTGCTGTGGTGTGGTGTGGTGGGGTGTGGTGTGGTGTAGTGTGGTGTGGTGTGGTGTGGTGTGGTGTGGTGTGGTGTGGTGTGGTGTGGTGTGGTGTGGTGTGGTGTGGTGTGGTGTGGTGTGGTGTGGTGTGGTGTGGTGTGGTGTGGTGTGGTGTGGTGTGGTGTGGTGTGGTGTGGTGTGGTGTGGTGTGGTGTGGTGTGGTGTGGTGTGGTGTGGTGTGGTGTGGTGTGGTGTGGTGTGGTGTGGTGTGGTGTGGTGTGGTGTGGTGTGGTGTGGTGTGGTGTGGTGTGGTGTGGTGTGGTGTGGTGTGGTGTGGTGTGGTGTGGTGTGGTGTGGTGTGGTAGGGTGGGGTGTGGTAGGGTGGGGTGTGGTGGGGTGTGGTGACCACAAAATTGGCGTTGTCAATGTGCTTAAGCAAGCAGGGCCGACCCAGGCTTGCGGTGCATGCCTCTGCATGCTGCTAAAAAATATGCATTCGGCTTGATGCAGTCATATGTGTGCAGCAGGTCTAGGCTAAATCCTTGTTGTTGACGAAGCCAGATTGTTTTTCCACCTCAGCACATATGGCCCTGGGAGTACAACAGGGGGCAGGGGTTCCACAAAGCATCTGAATGGTTTTTCCTGAAAAACCTGGTGATATTGCACACCTCTTTCTGTGAAACAGGCAGATGTGGGTGTGTGAAAGGTTGCGCTCTGCGGTTTGTAAAGTGAGCAGCGCACTACCACGCAACCCATAATGTTTTGAACCCTAATTTTTGGGCAACGCAATTTGCAATTTCATGCAATTTCATGTGCAAAATTTTTGCAAAGACTCCAAAAGCTAGAACATTTTTTTGCAATCTTTTGGCAAATGTCAATTTTTACGCCGGGATTGGGACCAGAAAAACTTTTTGCACTGCATGGGCGCTGGTACTTCTTGTTGCTCTCTCGCTGGATGCTATTAATTCCTGGTGCCAGCAATCAACGGCATCCATGTCGGTGGCACCAGAAATTAAACATCATCCACCCAGAGAGCAACACGAAATACCAGCACTCATCCAGGGAGCACCAGGGAATTAACATCATCCATCCAAGAACACCAGGAATTAACAGCATTCATCCAAGAAGCACCAGTAATCAACAGCATCCATCAAGGGGGCTGCTCCATGGATTAATGCTGGTACTTCTTGTTGCTCCTTGGCATACCGCACTTGGCATCACATGGCAATCAATAATGGTCCTTGGGACCGCCAAGCGGACCACAGCGCGGCAATCACCACCACAGCTGATTCATGGGGAATGACAGAAAAATGATTCTGAATGTTCAACATGGGTTCTGCAAAGGGGAATGCCTATCCCTTCAAACATTCTGTAAAAATGAGGCAGAGAGCAGCAAGCAGTACGGTAAAACATGCAGAAGTTGAAAACCAAATAATTCTTTTTGTGCATTGTGCCAGGGCATGACCAGAAGATGATTTCATTCTGTTATATTTTTTTCGCCGTGCTGGAAATTAAGTATTTCCACAAAAAAAAGTAGGGTTTGCACGACACTTCGTGCAGCACTCTCCCATCTGTGCCCGATCCACACCAGGCCCAGCAATACTTGATTGCCTGTCAAACCGATGACTGAAGCATTGGAGGGTGCTCTCCACCGACGATGTTAAAAGGGTCATGGGTCCGAAGGGTTCCCCATCATCCATGGTCTGTGCACTGCATCACAGCTCCAGGTATGTGGGCTTGGTTGTAACAGCTGGGGCCGCCTTTGCCCTGTGTGTACCTTGCGCCCCACGTTTGGAACCTACTTCCCCAAACCAGCCTACAAACAGCAAACTCTCATTGGCGGACGGGTCAGGCCTAAAGAACTCTACCGTCTTCCTCCGGAAATCTGTTTTGGCCTCTTTGGCAGCTACTTTCTCGGCTGTCCAGGCCAATTATCTCAACGACTGCTCCCTCTTTCTGTGGAGGCATGTCTCCCCCTAACAGGCTAGAAATATTGTCCAAGGGGGAAAGAAAAGGTCTGCGCATTTTTCTGAACCGCCAGTTTCAGGCCCTTCCAACGAGCATATGCACATGCAGCGTCATACTGATGGCACACTATCCCCTGCAGGGCAGACACATATAATGCCACATTTGTAGCCATTCATGAGTGGTGGTGAGAGAACACATTACCATCTTGTCCCACAAGTGACACAAACTACGGGTGCTCGGCCTCATATTTGCACTACGCACACACTGCGCTCAAGGCGCCCAGTGATATGGATGGGGGCAAAAGCTTGCCAGATTGAATAAAGATTGAAGATAAAGATTGAATAAATAGTAAATTGAGTAGTGTCTGCGCAAAAAGGCCAAAGCAATTTCGATTAGAGCCACAGCCATACAAATGCTGAATGAGATCAAAAAGAACCAGACCACATGCACCATTGCAGCACAAACCAAACCACATTCAATCAGCGTGCACAGATCCCCAAAAATATTGGACAGCAACTTGGTACATACGTGCCAGTCTTGTTTGGTCGGAGCACAAATATCCGGTCAAAAGACTTCTTGTACACTACGGAATCTCCAGCTGCAGAACGTCAACAGCAACCGGCAGATAAGCGAGCAATCAACATAGCTCATCCCGCATCATAAACGGATCCTTTAGAAGCCCCAAGAAACACATTCAATGCAACCTCCCGAACGAAATGCACACACACACACACACACACACACACACACGCAAACACCTCATGTAACCCACAAAAAACACCCAGTGTACCGCTTTCAAACACACAAGGCATCGCCCATGCACACTTATTGTAGCCCATGGACGTGCTTGGGGTGACCTCAGACGACACTGGATGCTCAGTGCTGGTCCTGCGTGGCCACAGTGGTGGATGCTGTAAGGCACTGCTGCTGACACGAGTCGCCACACAGACAGAGGACTCGCAAATTCTGAGATTGATGGAGCAGGATGCATACGTGGTGGACGCCGGGGGGGGGGGGGGGGGGACTCCTCAGTTGTGGACGCCAACTACCCCCCCCAACTAACTGTTGGCCGGATGCCCCCTTGGAGGGGGGGGGGGGGGGCTTGGGAGGGGGGGTTCTGGGAGGGGCGATGGGGGGGGGGGGGTCTGGGGGGCTTTTGCCCGGGGGGGGGGGGGGGTTCCAGGAGGGTTGGTTGGGGGGGGGGGTCCAGGTGGGGGATTTGGGGGGCACATGCCCCCAAGGCCAAGCGTTGGTCCATCACAGGCTCCCCTTACCTCCCCTTGCCCTCCCTCTAACCATACCATCACCCTAAACCGAACCCTAACCTTTGCAGCGAACTAGTTCAGCCATGCCAGCCATGTTGAAGGCTGAACAAGATCCCCCAAATTTCGTTCATGGCGGCTTTTGCCACATCATTGCTCTCCATTTTGGACCCCAACAATAACTCCGACCCTAGCCTAGGGTTAGAGCTAGGAGAACGCTTTCTGCGTGCCGCAGGCGCACCGCAGGTGCGCCGCAGGGTTTGAGAAACCTGTTTTATTGCAGCCTGTTCCGGAAACAAACCAGATAACTAAGAAATAGCTCAATGTGGGTGGCGGCGGCCCGCGCCAGGGGCCCCTTGTCCGCGGGCTGACGATTGCATTTAACAAGTGTCCCCCGCTACTGGGGAGAAATCAATGGCTCCCAATGCTCAGCACGGGGACAAAATCAGAAGTGGCCCACATGTGGGCATAGTGGCTACCTAACCCTGCCCCCGGGTTGACACCCCGTAACATAACCCGTGCCTTCTCGAGGTCCCCATGGTAGGGAGAGATCAATATGGCTACATAAAAAGGCCATACTATATGGTAAAACCGGGCCCCATGCCCCCCGGGGAGCACAACAAGGTAGAATCTAAAAAGCTCCACAAATTAGGCAAGTTTCCCAAAATGCGCACCGCAGGCGCCACAGGAAAAGCCTTCTCTAGGGTTAGGGTTAGGGCTAGGGTCACCGAGCTGGTGGAACCAGTCTTGGTTTTATAACCCTTTTTAGTGTCTAGGGTGGACCTACCAGGTTTAGCAGCAGCAGCAAGCAAGCAACAAGCAAGCAGCAAGCAAGCAGCAAGCAAGCAGCAGCACGCGCGAAATGGGTAAAAATCAGAATTCCGTCGTGGTGCTTTGGATTTGGTTGAGATTTGGGTGCATGATACCTATGGGTGTGAAGTACAATCACACAAAGTTTGAGCGTGAAACTCGACGGTGGCGACCGGGAACGGGATTCGCAAGTGGCGGACCTCAGTTTCAAAAACTGCAGTTTAGGGCCAAAAACAGCCATTTTGGGGCCAAAAAAGCCCTGGAACACATTCAAAACGGCCAAACAAAGGGAAACAGTGGGTACACTCCACGTGCAGCTTAACTTCCCCGTGTCAACGAGCTCTTTGCGGCCCTCTAACTCCATGATATGTCCCGGAAACGGCCCAAAAAGGCCCCCAGAAGCTCCAAATGCCGACAGCCACAAACCAAGAATAGGCCATATCTTTGGCTACATGGCTCAAAATGCGATTCCGAGGGCACCTACTCCACCCGCAACCCCCCACCTTTTGTGGTTTCCACCCCTCAGAATTGCCCAAACGGACTCCTAGACCCCAATACCTAGGCCCACTAGGCTGCGGCAAGCTGCAAGCTCAAGCCCAAACAGGTGGGTGCCCAAATGGGTCAACAGGGTCCAGTAGGGGCAAAAAGATGACTTTTCTCAAAAATGATCCTAGACCATGTGCCACGCTAAAACAAGTGTTTTTGGACCACTTTGAGCTTGTGGTGGCCCATTTTGGTCCTCCAAAAATCCCAAAATGCCTTGAAAATGGGCTCTTTTGGGACCAAAAATGGGTCAAAAGTGGGTCCAAAACGCATTTTTCCAAACCTCATCCTAGACCATTTGGGTTGCACAAACGGGTGAAATGAGCCCATTTTGAGCCCATTTTGGAGCATTTTGGCCCCTCAGAAGTCCAAAAAGTCTTGAAAGTGGGCCTCGTGGTGATGGGGTTCACTTGCAAGCTGATTTCACTTTGTCAAGAGCGATCAATGTGTGAATCATTCTTGTTGTCCCTCACCAGTCACAGCTGATGTTCCCTCCCCCACCAGCTCGGTCCCAATATTCAGTCTTGATTAGGGTTAGCGTCACCGAGCTGGTGGAACCAATCTTGGTTTTATAACCCTCTTTAGTGTCTAGGCTGGACCCACTAGGTTTAGCAAGCAAGTAGCAAGCAAGCAGCAAGCAAGTAGCAAGCACACGCGAAATAAGGAAAAATCACAGCTCAATCGTGGTGCTTCGGATTCGGCCAAAATTTTGGTGGATGCTACCTATGGGTGTGAGGGACAACCACACAACGTATGAGCCAGAAACTCAACACTAGCGGCCGGGAATGGGCATCGCAAGTGCCAGACCTCCATTACAAAATCCGCAATTTAGGGCCAAAATCAGCCTTTTTTTGCCCAAAACCGCCCTAGAGCCTGCTGAAAACGGCCAAATGAAGGGAAATAGTGGCTACTCTACACATGCAACTAGACTTCCCCGTGCCGAAGGGCCCTCTAGGGCCCTCTAACTCCACAATCTGTCCGCGAAACGCCCCCAAAAGGCCCCCAAAATTCCCAACCGTGGTTTTGACCCGCTTTTGAGCCATTTGTTGTCCCAAAACAGCCCCTTTTCAAGGCCCTTTTGGCCTTGAGAGGGGCCAAAATTGCTCAAAATGGGCTCAAATTGGGCTCATTCCACTTGTTCGTGCACGCCAAATAGTCCAAAAGTATCTTTGGAAAAACACATTTTTGATCCATTTGTGACTGATTTTTGGTCCCAAAACAGCCCATTTTCAAGGCATTTTGTGACCCTAAAATTGCTTGCAATGGGCTAGGGCTAGGCTTAGGGCTAGGGCTAGGGGTAGGGGTAGGGGTAGGGTTAGGACTAGGCTGAGGGTTAGGGTGGGTGTTAGGGTCAGGGTTGGGATAGGGTTAGTGTTGGGGTTAGTGTTAGTGTAAGGATAGTGTTGGGATGCAAAATGGACAAAATTTTCCTTTGGGCGGCTTTGGTGCCCATGGAGCGTCGGGCTCATAGACTCCCATAGACTCCTAAGGGCAGCACCTTTGGCAACTAACTGTTGGCCGGAGGCCCCTAGGGGGGGGGGGGGGGCTAGTTGGCGTCCTAGAGCCCGCGGAATTGCCCTCCCCCGGGGGTGGACGATGGGGGAGTCATGGAAGGATGTGGCCAGTAAAATATTATACTTGAACCGACACACACACACACACACACACTCACTCACACACACACACACACACACACTGCATGTAACCCCACAGTGTTGTCACATCGTGCCAGGGTACAGGGAGCAGGGGTGCGTTGTGCAGGGTCAGCAAGAGTCACAATTTAATGTGGCAAGGGCTACACCGCTGATTTCATGTGGCAAGGGCTACACCGCTGCGTCTTGGCAAGATGGCTCTTGGCGCGGTTTTGTCTTTTCTTTTCGTTCTTCGAGGGAGTTTGGCGATGGAAACATACCATCCCAAAATCATGATGTGAATGCGGGAAATTGTTCGTTTTTTGGGACGGTGGAGGGCCCAGGAGTGGGAAAACGCTGCCTTGCGAATGTGATGGAAAATGCAAACCAACTTAAACACGATCAGGGCCTGGCCATTCAACTGCCATCAGGGTCGAAGATCTAGATACTCAGACTCACCCAAAGCACTGCGGATGGCTCAGTGATGGAGTGAGGCTCAGGGACACAGGGAAGGCACACACCCACTGTGTACTTGTATGATCCATGCACCGTTGCAAAAACCATCTGTACACAAACAGAGCGTTCCGGAACACAAGCGCACACAGCAAACACAGGCACCCAGCCCTGCCAAAAAACGACCAGCGCCAGCGATGCTTCACATTCAATCATTCTCATACAGTGAAATTTGGGGGTGCTTACCACCACCGATGTAGGGAATCAGATCACCAAGTGGCGTTTTGGGGAACAGTAAGGGTGGCTTGGCATTGTGGTCTGTGGGCACACAAGGGACACCCGGGCCCTTGTGCGGGAGGCCGAGCCTGCGGAACCCCGGAAGCCCGCCTGGGCCCACGCTTGAATGCCTGGTCACTACAACGAATGGTCCGGGGGCCGAGGGCGCACTTCTGTGTGTTTTACTGGTTTTGTATGCAACTGGTGGGGGTGGCAGGTTGCCATTCCAGTCAAAGTAGTAGGTAAGGGGGGAGGGGGCAGGGGGCAAAGGGCAACTCTTTTACCTCATGGGAGATGGAGGGTGGACCTTGCACAGACGACTGGGGATGGACATTGGGGATACCTCCCATGCCTCAGGGGTGCCTCCGGTGAGAAGACCAATGTATTGATCGATTGAAAACAGGAGTCTGGGACATTGGACATTGTTGTTGACATGTGGAATGTGCGGTGTTGTCCCAGTGCATCCGTGCATTTGGACTGCTGCAGACTGGCAGACAACAGGACTGCAGGAGCAACTGCATAGCGGGGCAAAAGGGACACCATACTTAAAAAAGTACCTACACTTTTGAGCATGCTGAAGCTGTGTTGAAGACATGTGGGAGTCTTCTGATGGCAGGGGTGCGATTTAGTTTGCTGTTGATTGACGACGCACGCCTTCAGCGACTAACAGAGACGGGCGTGCTGTCTGCTGCGGTCATGGAGTGGCAATGCAGCATCGCCAAAGCCCTGATCTGCAAAGTTATTTGCAAAAGGCCTGACACAGGCAAAGAAAAGCGTGGACATGGCGGAATACCAATGACCGGTCTGATATGATTTGCCCAGCGAAATGAAAGAGATGTGCATCAATGACAGTGCTCATCAACGGCACGTGCACAAGGGTCGGGGGCGGGGGGGGGGGGAGTGAATAACACAGAACCATATGAAGACCAGCAATGGCCAATTGATTGACATACGTCCCCCATCGCTGCTGCATCTGCTTTGAAAGTCGACACGTCATGCTCCGTCTTCACTTTGCCATAAATGTCCTTGGTCAGAACCTCCATAATCGCTGGGCGGCCCTTGTAGGCAGCCTTCGCACTGAAGGGCAGAGCATTCGCTGGTGAGGGGCACGGCAGTCAAGGGAAGGGGAACCAGCCGTTACGGGCAGCAGACTTGTCAGAGGTGTCAGAGGTGTCAGAGGTGGAGTGGGCACACCTCCTTTTCTGCCTCCTCAAGGGGTCTGAGGAGGGCTGAAGGTGCACGGGGCCTCACTGTGCAGGTGTTTGATCTCCCCTCCCAG
Source organism: Eutreptiella sp. 'Long Island Sound 2002' (assembly GCA_964036045.1). Classification (NCBI taxonomy): domain Eukaryota; phylum Euglenozoa; class Euglenophyceae; order Eutreptiales; family Eutreptiaceae; genus Eutreptiella; species Eutreptiella sp. 'Long Island Sound 2002'. The sequence continues at coordinate 162,915,049 of OZ038378.1, forward strand.
AGTTCTGCTTAAAGGGGGGGGGGGGTTGGCACGAGGGCACAGTGTGGGTTTGTTAGCCTTTGGCGGTGCCTATTGGCCTCTCGCCCTTGCACATTCTGACCCTCTGCGGGCCCGGACGTGTCAACGGAGCCCCTGGATGACTTGTCCTGTTTGACCATTCGGGGGGATAGGAGGGGGGGGGGGGGTCTGGAACGCAAAAGTCCAACAGTTTGTGTACCAAAAATGGTCATCAAACAATATTTCCTTTGTAAACTTCATTTTTTCCCACGATGAAATCTGGGTGTGAAAAATGTAAGTCGTGTGAAAAAAAATCGTCTAGTCGTGTGAATTATAAAAAAATTGATTTTTTTTTGCGGTAAGTGCGTGTAATTTTTTTTTTTGCGATAAGTCGTGTAAATTATAAAAAAAAAATGAAAAATTGACAGAAATGCAACCTTTGCAATACATGCGCAATATGTACAGCTGCCGGTTCCGTACGGCTCCCCATAGCGACCTTAATGATGGGACGCCGAGTCCACAAAGCACATAGTACTCTGCGTGGCCACCAATTAGTTGGGACTCGGCCAATATAACATGGTTTCACATGCTGTCATTGGCACTAGACTCAAAATCAGGCCCAAGAAAAGAGTCATGACAGGGCCATGGCCAACATCCAGTGTGCCAGCACTGGGAACAAAATCAGGCTCAAGAAAAAGAGTCCTGACAGGGCCATGGCCAACGCTAGTGCCACCATTATAGGCCACCAAGGCACTGGTATGGGGCCAATATAACATAATGTGTACAGAAAATTCGTCAAGTCGTGTAATTTTTTTTGCGGTAATGCGTGTCAACGGCTTACACGACTTAGCGCACAAAAAAAAATTACACGACTAGACGATTTTCTTGTTACACACATTTACCGCAAAAAAAAATTACACGAATTACAACATACACAATCTGGGTCCGAGGGGAGGGAAGACCCCCCCTAAGGAGATGCTGAGTTGTTAAGCAAAACGCTGCCCCTCACGCTCTCGTGGCGCTGGGATGCTTCCGTCTCTGGTCCCCGTGGTCAGGGCCCCGGAAGAGACCATGAGGGGAGCATTCTAAAGGGGACGGGATGGGTCGCAGCGCTGCTTGCGTACCCCGGAAGCCCAGCATCTGAAAGGCGCATTCGCATACTTCCACCCATTGTCCCTCGGAGAGACTCGCACTGCACGCAGCGTTCCCCTCGTCACAGTGTCCCAGGCGGAAAAACCAAATTGCTTGGTGCACGCGTGAGAGAAGACATGTGGACCTTCACCACCATCAATATCACACTCCACCTGAGCGGAGGGGGGGGCGGGGGCTGTAGTGTTCTTGCAACGTGCCTCGTCGCATGCCATGAGTCTTCCGCAGTTGTGTTGTGCCCTGGAAAGGGCCACAAAGGGTTCGTCTCACTGCACTCAGCTCCAGCCACGCCTGCCATCACCCTCAGTTTCAGTGGTCCATGTGTCCTCCGCGCAGTTCATTGAAACACCTTCTGATTGGAAAGGGAGAGGGGGGGGGGTGCTTTCATTTGTGGTTGTGGTGGTGCAGACCCATGCACGCCAGCAGAACCAGCAAACTTACTTGCCACTGCACCAGAACGGAGGCTCAGGAAGCGGTGCCGCAACACAACTCCCGGGTCACATCCGCGGATGCCATGACACTTGTCGGGGCTGCGTGTCCTTGCACAGCAGTCCAGCCCCACGCCCCGCACACAAGTATTGCGTGCACAGCTCAAACACACACGATGCCTCCGCCCTCCGGCGGCCATTGCTGCGGCACAGACATACGGTTTCTTCCGAATTTCTCTGATTCTGATGTTATGGTTCTTTTGCTGCATCAGCTTGTCATGGTATGCGGCCGCAGGGCCCTTGTACACTTTGGTGCTGGGCTCACAGACAAGTGAGAGCCATGAGTCCTTGCCATAAGCATCCAGCAAGCCGTCGTAGTCCTGGTTGTCCACAGCTGCAAAATACATCCGCAGCATCTGAAACAGCAGCTCCTGCATACATCACCGATGCAGTGGTCAGGTCACATGCAAGAGGACAACGCCCATTGCAGTCCGTCACGCGCTGTTGGTTGCCTGACCGCCCCCGGTACACCCACTGAGCCAGGCGACCAAGCCGGCAACAAAACAGTCCGCCATTTGTTGGTTTCAACCGCCCATACCTATGCACGGGGCCTCGGGCCCTGCACCAGAAAGCGAATCCGACGTTCTACTCCAGTCTGTGACTGCTTGCACCCTTACGCTGTGATGAAGTGCGCGTGATGCCGCCCGTTGCGCGCAAACGGTTGCACTATTTCGTGGGCACAGCCATGCGCCATGCATGTACGAGGGGAGGTTGGTGTACACGACTTGGAGGTGCTAAAGGGTGGTAGTTCGAGCCCCTTTCGGGCATACCTCCGCGGGCTTTAGGGCTCCCGCTATGCAAGGCCGGTTTGGTCGGGGTGATGAGGGGATGCGCGTACTGTAGGTCAGTTCCATGTCGGGTAGTACATACGGGTCCAGTTCTCAGGCCTCACAGCTACTTTCCAAATGAAGGCAATCCAGCTTTGAAGGGCAGGATGCATGGCCCAAAGCCGTTGCCTTTGTCTTCTGCATCAGTGGGGAACAGTGTCTTTTTTGCGATCCAAGTCGAGGCGCGGCGCCTGAACACTGGGCATTTCAGGAGAAAATTGGTTCCGGTACCGCAATGGGCTCTAGAAACATGCACCAATTGACTGATATTGGGTGTAATGGCTTCAGGAAGGGGAGCATCCGAAAAGGGTGGGCAGGTTATTGAGCAGTACAATCCTACACATCAGCATAAGAGGGCATGCAGATGGGAGCAGTGAGTGCATGGCATGACAGGACTCAGCATACTCTACTATCATCAGGAATACAGCAATCCTGTGGCTCCGGCAGTTTGATCAACAACTCTTTGCGCCATTCCCTCACTGACACGGAGTCCAGCAGTTCAATGGTTCGCAGTTTCTTCACGACATATTTGTGGTACTCATCTCCCTTTTTGACTGTGAACGGGAAGTGGATTGATGTTATGGAAGACGTTGTCAATTTTTTTTTACGGAAGAGGTTGTCAATTAAAAAAGAAAAACGTCGTTCATAATCCACCCCATCGCCCCCGAGGTGTCCGTCCGCTTCCCAGTAATGCAGGAACCAACTTTGGGCAAAATAGCCACCCACAAGGAAAACCTCGATTGCATATTGGAACAAATGCACACAATAGGTGGCTGGGTGCTATGAGATACTGAAACACTCCAAGTGCACCTTAGAGGTGGGGATGAGCGTCATGCCGAAAGCAAACATCCAAAATGAGGCTCGTGCTGAGAGGCAGACCTATGGGGTTGTCATGCAGCAGCAGTTCTCGGAGCTTCAGAGGCACCAACCAATCCACTTCTGCCGAATCAGCGATGTCATTGTTGGCTAGCGCCAAGTTCTGAATTCGCACATCCTTGTTCACGAACGCCCTAGATACATGAAAGATGTGTCTGGCCACACATGCTTTGCATCAATTGTAAGAATCATGTGAACATGTCACGGGTCAACATGCCCGTACACGAATCAGTGGAGCCTGAACCTGAAATCTCGCTCCTCGCCACCACTCGGCCCTGCCAATATTGATGGTGCAACCAACACTCCGGAAGAACCGGTCATGCATCAACTGGCCCGGATGGCCACCACTAGTTTTTTTTTGTTTTGAACTCTGACTTATGTTTGCCTTGTAAATGCTCAGCATCAGTCATTTAGTTAGCCCTGGGGGGATCGGATGGAGACCTGTTCTTCACTCCAAGATGTGACCTCTGAATTGACATAATGCTTTCAACATCAGGAAGGTCCATCTGTGCACTGTCAGTATCACCATCATTGTCACTGTCAACCCATCCCTCCTTGTTATAAAGAGGGAGGGAGGGTGAATGGGTGGGCCCACAGGGAAAGGGCCCCTCAGAGGGGATCAGTGGTGCATAGGAATGGACTCCCAAGAGGAAGCTTTTTCCCAAGGTGGCTCCAAATGGTGTTGCCACTGTGCCACAGGTTGCCTTGAGATTGCTAGCTGGCCATTGAGTGTTTCCAGCAAAGCGAAACCAAAATGTTCCTGTTGGCCGTCTCACCTAATGGTGGCGTTTTTGTGCAACCCTAGTGGAGAATGCTGCCTTGGATTTGTCAAAAAATCAGTCTGACAGTCGGTGTGAATGCCACTGGGGTGTAACAAGCTGAGGAGAACCTTCCCAGCTTATCCCCTTGCCCAAGCCCCGTTGCTCTGCCTGCGCCAAATAACATTTCTCTTGCTTTCCCTAAACATCATCTATGCCATAGCTCAATCTTGGATGCAGCAGAGGTGACAATTGTTGCCCACTAGTACATGCATGAGTGCGACTGCCATTAGGACTAGTGTGGCCTACAAACACCGGCACCCAGTTGCCTCATCTCTCAAAATTTAACAAAGAATTAAGGCTGTTCTGGTAATTGTGGTTTGTTCCCACCTCATGGGTCCCGAGATCTTGATCATTTGTTCCATGGCAAGCCCCTGTTCTTGCACGGTCTGGTCATGTGCCTTTCAAAGAATTGGTGTTTACTTTGGATGCTGAATATGTTTGCGGTGGCTGTTGGTTGGATCATACTACAGCCATGCATCCCGCCCTTTAATTGTCTGGACTTTCCTTAGTAAAAAAAAAAAAACTTCGGGCGTCCTTTACAGCAGCGGGGAAAATAGATGTACACGACCCCACTTGCCACCGTGAACTAAAACGGCACTTGCTCCAGGCTTTTGAGAAAGAGACATGCATCCATTATGCATTGGCTACTTGCAAAAGCAACCACAAACACTCCCGAAGAAATGAATATGTACATGGGTGAGTTCCGTACCACCCCCTCGTAGCGGCCTACCGACGAGACGCTGGGTGACGGGTTGCAATGCAATCCCCTGTGGCCACCCCTAAAGGGCACCTGGCCTAATTCTAAGGGGGGGGGGGGGTAGGGGGAAGGGGTGGTGCCATGCAGCATCTAGGTTAGCAAGCGTAAATGAAAAAGAGGGCCTGAAGCAGAAGTATAAAGGCACTGCACGAAGCAACTCGGAACGGTGGCCCCTGACCACACGGCGCTAGGCTACAATACGTTCCTACCCGCCACATGTCAATGCTCTCCATTTCCCGGGCCGTTCAAATCACAAATGTCATTTTTCCATTTAAAGAGCTGCATGGGTTAAGAGGGGCAGGGTTGGGGGCGGGGATAAGGGATGGGGCCACGGCTGCTGGTCGAAGCTCCGAAGCATAGTCGCCAACAGTTGCCCATACCGAAGGCTACCAGCCTGGCGTGCTACGGGGAAACTTGCTGTAGATTTAAAATTTGCTGAAAGCGGCAAATAACAGCAAAATCCACCGCACAAATATGATGATTATGGTCAAAGAGCTACATGGCTTAAGGGGGGGGTGGGGTCACTAATGGGGTCCGGGGCCATGGCTTCCGGAATTGCTACATAACCCTTGCATTCACGGGGGTCCCCTAACAAGGGGACAAAATCAAAAGTGGCTACCTCACCCCTGCCTTCTCAGGGGCCCAAAAGTGGGCGGAATTGCTACGTAACCCCTGCATTCTCGGGGGTCCCCAAACGAGGGGACAACTCAAGGGGCCATGCAAAAACATGGGAGGCCATCGCACCATGAGAACAAAATCAGAAGTGGTCCACAAGTGGGCGGATTGGCTACATAACCCCTACCTGACGAGAACGAAATCAGATTTGGCCCGGAAACAGGTGGATAGGTTATATAACCCTTGCCCTCGGGGGGGCGGGGGGCGGGGGGTGCCGTACGCTCCACCGACCCTTGCACGTAAGGCCTAGTGGTTGATGGTATGAGTGTAGTCGTTCCTTAACAAAAAAAAAACTCTGGTTGTCTTTAAGGAACGTCATGTGAACTGAACCATGAATAGTGCAACTCACATCAGTTTTTCCGTTGCATTGTGCTGCATTGTGGCAGGGAAGGGTGACATCCCCTTTGCTACAATGCCAAAAAAAAAATTATCCTTTGCTTTGATGTTTTTGCTTTATGTGTATGTGACCATTGCTACCTTGGGGCCACCAATTTGGGGAAGAGTCAAAGCTTGCCTTCCAGGGTCTCCAAAGCGGAAATCAAAGTGGCAACATAACCCCTACCTTCTGGTCCTAGAGTGGCTGCATACCCCATGCCTCCTTGGAGTCCTTAGGGTGGATAGCGCTTGGTGTATTGGGGTCAGGGTCATTTCAACCTAAATGTCTGGTGCACTGATGTTCCTTTTGTAAGAATGGAAGAGGAGGCAGTCCCCCCCCCCCAACCACTTCATGGCTGAAACACACCAACCATACTAGATTCCAACTCTGTGGTATCCTTCTCATAGGTGCTCAGTTGCTCTAGTGTGTGGCACTCAATGAAGACTATCACCACAGTTAGTCCTCTACATTCTGGTTCCCTTTTCTTCTCTGCATCTAAGCCCATGGGAGCCCTCCACACCTTGAATAAGTGGCCATGCAGTTGGTCCTCATTCCCCTCCGGCCCCATCCCTGAAGGGCCGAACAGCCATGACACCTCCCTCTCCATTGTTTCACAAGTAACTTGAGGAGCTCTCCCCACAAATCCATGTTGGATGGCGCCCTAAACAAACAAGTAGCATGGGTTTGTGCAAACAAATAGTTCAGGTCCTTGCAAATGGTGCAAACACTTGGTTCACTGCCATTGAATCTCCCCAATAATTTTTGTTAACTGGAGACCAAAATTCCACCAAGTGTTCACAGGGCGTTCACAAAGCCATTCATGGGTCGGCGACAGGCTTTTGTGTGGGTGAGGGTCAGGGTTACCTTGCCTGGTCCCGCATAAAGTACGGTGGGGTGGTGGGAGGAACGAGTCCTGCACCTTGCCACCCCACCCCCCACACACACTCTCCCTGTAGAAACGGTACAAGTGCCCTCACAGACCTCCCAGGGGGTGTGACTGACAATCCGGTTAAAATGATGGCAGTCTTGCAAAGGTAACTACATGTACCACATATATTAGGGAACCTTCACCACCGCTGCATGCTATCCCCACCCTTGGGCGCTTGGGCTGTGCGTCAACCAAGCCCGACAAAAACACCCGCCACAGGCCATTTTGGCGGGTGGCGGGTTGGTCTATTCAACAGGTCTGTTGTTTGGTGTTTTTTGGTGTTTTTTGGTGTTTTTTGGATGTTTTTTTGCTACTTGTTGTGCCCATTTGCCCCCAAAGGATTTTTTCCATGGTTTGTTGGGGGTTGGGGGGTGGGTAGGCTTGGGGGTAGTGGACATCACACCATTGGATGGGTGGATTGTTTTGGTTTTTTCTGGAAATTTGGTTGTTTTTTGGTTTTTTGGATAGCACAAGATGCTGCAGCAGGCCCATGTTTGGTGTCCTGTTTGTCCTAGTGCACTGAATGTAGTTCCTGGATGGTTGTTTTTATTTCAACCTGCCTTCTGCACAGTAGCTGTAATTCATATACCAAACCCTCCAGCCCTGCACGACACTACAACAACATGCAATGAACAAATCATTCTTCTCATTCTCCAAACACGGTTTACATCAGCGCACTTGCGCATCGATGGCGGCGTCCATTGGGCTGGCTCCAGGCCATGCACCCGTTCTTGATTGCTGTCAGTGCTTAGAAATTAGGTGGCCACTCGCTCCCCTCCCGCTCTCGCACCTGAGCACTGTCGTGCTCTTGCCCCGGGCAAAAATTTGCCTCCCCCCCCCAACTCCTCGCTATCGCTAATAGGTTGCGGGTCAGTTTTGCGTCGCTTCACAACTGGCTGCGGACGATGGTCTTGACAGTCCGCTGATTGAACGTCCACTCCGTCCATGTCTGCAGATTGATTCTGATCTTCACACAGGTCTGCAGACACACGGAAGAAACAGTCAGAAACCAGTACCAAAACAAGCGAGCAACCCATTCCTCAACGGGAGCGCCCGCCCGGAGGAGTGCGCGCTTGTATGAAGCCACAATGGCACCGGCGTCCCCGCTCTTCAGATACTCACATCCTAGGTACGAGGTGGTCACCACACCATTCCGGACGGTGCGCGTGTACAACAGCTCCTCCTTATGTGCACCCATGTCCGTGCACGAGTCCGATGCCAATCCGAAGAATTGGCTGGCCATGATGGCAACACCCTCGTCTGCGCGGTATGGGGCAGCAATGGCATGCAGAATGGTGACGGACGCGGTCCGTCCGTGATATGAGGGAGTGATGGAGCCCCCTGTCAAAGTGACAAGCTCAGCATCCCCGGGAAGATCATTAAGGGCACCATCTCGCTTCGCGATGCGGTACACGACAGCGAAAAGACCGCGTATGCAGGACTGTACTGGGCTAGGAAGAGCACCGACCACAGAGGATGATGCACCAGCACTATTCCGAAGTGCCAAGGACTTAGCGTGTAATCCACACTTGGTGTGGTCCTTGACAGTTGATAACCGCAAACATGAATTGCCGTCCACCCATGACTGGCATACACCCTGTTGAGGGTATTCTCGGCACGCTGCACACCACATTAAGCCATTCTCGTGACACAACCATGGGCGACCTTCACGCCACTTTGGCTTAAATTTCCGAACTTTAGGCTGTGAAGGCGGTAGTGCAGGCCTTGGAGCAGAGCACACATGGCAAACTGCTTCCAACATCACAGCAGTGGAACATCGCTGGTGGACACGTCGCTTGCACTGTTTGCAAGTGCGCATAACGCCGGCTGACGGTGAATCACAGACGCGGCATACACAACGTAGGCACTTGCCATGTTGTGTGCAGATCTCATAGGCATCCTTTTGGCACAGCGTGCAACGCACGATTGCACCATGCAACTTCTCGTCACAACAGGCACATGGTGCCGAGATGGTAGAGAAGTAGGACGTCAGCGCTGTTGGCCTCAATTGAGCGGGTGCGTCCTCGGGAACCGGTGGCGGTGCTTCCCTAGGGTCTTTGTCCGTGAATTCCCAGCCGTCACGTGTCTTTCGCTTTTCAGCAGCACGTGTGACTTGCGTACGGTATATCTGTAGTCCGTGCGCTGTTGTGAGGTAATCCGTAGCTTCAGTAGCACTGGAATACCGCGTCCATTGTCCGCCGGTGGGGCGCAGCCAAATGGGGAGGCTGCGGGGGTTCGACATGGTGTCTATGAGAGAAAAGAATGAGGGTGGAATGTGTAAGCTAATACCATATTGATTCCTGCTAAAGCTTTACTCCCACTCTCTTCGAACCATGCCATGTCCCGAGCACCTGTAAAGGTACCTAATGAACCTGAGACAATTGTGTCATACACACCTATCCTATCGGGGTACCTGATGAACCTGTAGGGATCGAAGTGCGTTGCGCAAAACGCGTGCAGCACGCAAAACGCGTGCAGCAAGTAGATTATGCAAAGACAAAAATTAAAAGATGTGGTATTGGAGTGCCATGAAATGTGGTCACATGTGCTAAAACACACCAAAAAACTCCAAAAAACTCCAAAAAACACCAAAAAACACCAGAAAACAATGGAAAACAGAGAAAAACGTGGATTTTGGCCAAAAAACGGCTTTTTTGCCATATGACAGGTGGCGCGACGGGTAATTAGGGCAGGCCTGGCGTCAACTCTCCCCAATCATTGACTGCCATTGAAGGAGCACAAACTTTGCTCTCCAAGCGTTGTTAAAAAAAAGTGTAGCACAAAAGGAGTTGGGGTAGCAATGGAAAGAAGTGGAGAATGAGCATACTCCACAGCCACCCACCTATGGAAATTGTGACTTTGCTCCAGTGCTCAGATGAGCCATCCTTATATACTGCCCACCACACTGACGCTTCATACGTGCACACTGCATTTTCGAGACTGTACTGTACTGTACTGTACTGTACTGTACTGTACTGTACTGTACTGTACTGCACTGTACGGTACTATACTGTACTGTACGGTACTGTACGGTACTGTACGGTACTGTACTGTGCTGTGCTGTGCTGTGCTGTGCTGTGCTGTGCTGTGCTGTGCTGTGCTGTGCTGTGCTGTGCTGTGCTGTACGGTACGGTACGGTACGGCGCTGTAGGGTATGGTACGGTACTGTACGGTACTATACGGTACTGTACAGTACGGTACTGTGCTGTACTGTACTGTGCTGTGCTGCGCTGCGCTGCGCTGTGCTGTACTGTACTGTACGGTACGGTACTGTACGGTACGGTACGGTACGGTACGGTACGGTACTGTACGGTACGGTACGGTACGGTACTGTACGGTACAGTAAGGTACGGTACGGTACGGTACGGTGCGGTACTGTACTGTACGGTACTGTACGGTACAGTAAGGTACGGTACGGTACTGTACTGTACTGTGCCTCATGGACATCCCCCACAGACGGAATGTCAAATGTGCAGATACCCAAGGAGTTGAGGATGCCAGGGAGTGTTGTTCTTTGCTGTTGCAGCTCTGTATTGCAGTCAACGCTCCTGCAAAGCAATGGACAATCACATACTGAGCCAAGTGCTTCAAAGTATAAATCTTGCATCCGGACAAGTTAACAGAGTCCAATGCCTGCAGAGTAAGGGCATGCAATCATACAGTGTGGGTGACTAGTCGAGATCCAGCTGGTGGACAGTCCAGAGTATTACCACATCCACTGTATTGTATTGCAATGCAGGTTGAGATGGTAAAACCTACTCAAGAGACTGTTGAGAGGCTGATTATGGAAGTTTGACTCTGAAAATTTACCAAACCCCCTCTGACAGATAATGAGAACGGCGTTCACCAATTGTGCTCCTGAGCCCGGGTGTGCAGATGAGGAGTACTGCTGCAGGGCAGAATTATGAGCTTGGTGCAGCTGCCACACCTCAACACCCAAACCTTTGCAGGACCAGCTGGCACAACACTCAAGTAGCTTGCATGGGTCGGCGCTCGCCTGGGCACTGTCGGTCACAATCCAACCACACCTGTACCACATGTACAGGCAACCCATTTGAGTTTCTGTTCAAAATAACGATGCATCTGAGCCAGAATGTGCATCCTGGACATTCTTATCACTGCTGACTCATTAGGCACTGTGCGTGCACTGCGCTCCTGTTAAGCCATACAGTCCCAGAAAACATTCACAGGAACTCTCTTCCAACTATGTCCCCAAACCAGCCTATGAGGAATCCAATTGTGCCCAACAGTTCCCTATCTTCCCAGAAGCTGAAGGAACAACATGGACAACATAGGAAGCATTTTGTGTGCATCACTGTTGCTGAAGTGTACATAACATTGTCAAGAGTTCGCAAATGTTTCTAAGAATGGGTTGTGGATTATTCAACCATGATGACCTTGTCACACACCTTGTCACACAATCCATACAATATGATCCTTCACATTTGGTACACATGGAGGATTCCCTAAGGTTAGTCTGGTTGCAACACAATACACAGACAAATGGGGACATTGGGTGCCCATGAAGGGGTGCAAGATTGCTGCATAACCCTTGCCCTCTTGGGGCCACACCACAAAGGAGTGTGGATTGTGCCTACACAACCATCCAACTTTCAGAGGGCAAAACCATTTGACATCATCGGGGCAAATATCTTTGAGTGGTGGTGGATAATCACATTACCACTACATGGTGCACACTACAAGACCTTGCTTCCACCATACAGCCAAATGGTTGTGTTGCGTGTGCAACACAGCACATGCAACACTCAAAGTGCCCCCATGTTTATGAGATTTTGACCATATAGTTGATCAAGCACTAGTTGACTGGCTGTTTTGCAGCTGCCCTTGGTTCATTTTTGTGCCACATGCTGATGTTGCTTGATGTCTCATTGACTCACATCTGCCATTGTCCTTTTCCTTGGAACATAACTGCAGAGGTTAAATGGGCTTGGTTGGCTTGGTTTTAGCCAACAACTCCCTCAAATAATTGCACATGAAGGAAGCCGGCACAGTGCTGTAGGGGACCAAGGAACAGGCTAGCATGAAAAAAACACCTGCTCTACTGAGCAGAGATGGACATACTCAACATACTAGAAGCAAGAGGATAAAGGACACTACGTAGCACCAAGTTCCCGCAAATCCCAAAGAAATCTGGGCATGGGCAGGTTCTCCATGTGCATGTGTCACCACAGCCACCAATGTGGCAAACCAGTGCAGCACACCAAGTGCACACCAAGCCTCCTAGCAAGATGAGGGCCTTGTGTGCTATTGATGTGTTAGCAGTAGATACAACACATTGGGTTCCAAGGTTCCATACAATAACCCATTATGGAGACCAATCTAATCTTCCTCCTAATGGGTTGCCAGAAATGCATATGTGGACAACCTACAGCTTATTCACATCTGCTCATGTGTTTGTTGCTCCTTGCGCAAGGTCATGCATTTAGGGTTCCGAGACCACAACAACAAGCTTTCCAAAAAGAACAACCTACAGCATGCATATTGCTTCTGATCCTTATCGTTGGCTTTGTTTCTGCAACTACCATTGAAATTATTATGCCTTCAACACTCCAGGTTCAGGGTTGGTTAGGTTCAACACTCAATTGTTATATTTATTTCCTCAAGGCAATGTTGCTCATATCTCTCTTGCTTTCTCTTGTTGTATTTTTTTTCTGGTGAGCAATGCCTAATACTTCACCGATGGGCTGCTTGCTGCCTTGGTTTGCCACTAAATAGTTTAGTTTTGGAAAAGGATTGACGCTTTCCTGGCTGTTGCCCTCAACACCCAGTTCTAAGCTAGGTGTGCACCTGCTTGATCCAGGCTGTGTGGGCATTCCCCGAGTTGGGAATGCTATGGTTTCTCTGATGCAATCTTTGCAGTGGGGTAGTGCTCGCAACATTGTGGGTAAAACTTACAACTGTCATTGTTCTTTTTGTGATGGAATGTCGCGGCACGTGTTCTGTGTCTGTCTGGGCACCAAGCCTTTCCCTGCTTGAGGAACCTCTCCTGAAGATGGAAAAAGCTCAGGTGGGGCCTCACATTTCTGGAAATGTACCTCACAACTCTACTTGTGTAGCTGTCTCTGCTTCCCCATCCATACCATCCTCCTGGTTCCCCAGAGTTAGCCCTCCATATCTGTAGCACCTCTTCACAGGGCATCTTGCTGATGATCTTGCCTGCAGCATCCACCATCACGTGCACTACCGTGATTGCGCATTGCCATCCCCGGAGAATCGTATCGTGTCACCTGGCAGTGTGCCTGGCGCACCAAAGCCGGCAAAGCCAATTCCAACCTCTGGTACAACTGGCTTAGCTGTGCCCATTAAGCCCTTGAGGGTGAAAAAATGCTTCAGTGGCTCCCACCAAA